>OZ024798.1:35746559-36214059 GCA_964017045.1 Omphiscola glabra
ATTTTGTAAACCATTACACTCATTTTGTATACCATTACAATACATTTTGTATACCATTACACTACATTTTGTATACCATTACAATACATTTTGTATACCATTACAATACATTTTGTATACCATTACAATACATTTTGTATACCATTACACTACATTTTGTATACCATTACAATACATTTTGTATACCACTACAATACATTTTGTATACCATTACACTACATTTTGTATACCATTACAATACATTAATGATTCCATTACAATACATTTTGTAAACCATTACACTCATTTTGTATACCATTACAATACATTTTGTATACCATTACAATACATTTTGTATACCACTACAATACATTTTGTATACCATTACACTACATTTTGTATACCATTACAATACATTAATGATTCCATTACAATACATTTTGTAAACCATTACACTCATTTTGTATACCATTACAATACATTTTGTATACCATTACACTACATTTTGTATACCATTACAATACATTTTGTATACCATTACAATACATTTTGTATACCATTACAATACATTTTGTATACCATTACACTACATTTTGTATACCATTACAATACATTTTGTATACCATTACAATACATTTTGTATACCATTGCAATTTGAAGACACTCCACCCGTAAGCTGTGCCACCTGTCAAAATGTTGTCCATCACATCACAGGAACTATCACACAACCTGTCAGCACTAACATGGCCATTTGTTTAGTTCACTGACACTATGCTATTGTGTCTAAAGTTTCTCTTCCGTGTTCCCGGCTTTCAAAATGTTAGCGATTTTGTCCACGGGAGACAGACGTACATACAAATGTGCACTTTGATTGCAGCTTACATCGCGGCCCCAACATGATGTCTGGTAGAGGCTATGAAGTATACAGTGCTGCAAGATCACGGCTGAAATATTCTTAAATATATAACAAATGTGAATATAGTGCTGCAATAACACAACTGAAATATAGTTTAACAGTGAAAGATGTCTTTAAAGAGATAACGACACGACTAAAATATAGTTTAATATAGAATATAGTGTTGAAATATAGAAAAAATTGGAAATTATAGTAGAAAATGACGTTGCTGAAAAATGCCCTTTTCGTGTTATACAAGTATCAGTTAGGATATAGCTGCATTTTAAATGGAAGCCCCACAATCACACGTCTCTTAGCTCCTTCAAGCAACATTCAATCTTTTGTTTCTGGGGGGAAAAAATGTTATCTAATGTTCAATAATTTTATAAGCCCTCCGCGTTTTGATTGATTTTAATATTTTTGCCACCCTTATTTTTGTTACATCGCCAACCATCAATTTCATGACGCCATTATTTAAAAAAAAATAGATTCGTCTTCGCCTTTATTTTCAAATGCTTGATCGTGATAAAAATTTTGAGCTTGAGGGCAATGCTATTGGTGGGACACGTCATTAAAAAGACAAAAGACACAGAGGACAAAGGGCTTTTCTTAACGTCTAGCAATTCCTACACAAGCCTTTTTAACATTTTCTTGCGTAAGAATTCTCATGATAAGCCAACCGTTCTCATATTTTGTTTCAAAAATTTAATTTACGCAAAGGGTGATGATTGATGTTCTAGAAATTGGAAATTAAAATAATATATTATTATTATATATATTATTTTAAACATACTAGAAAGAAAAAGTCCTATTAGATATTGATGATTACAAAACTAGGATTTCCTTTCGATTACTTATTTGTAAGACAACCGTAAGCCACAAATCAAAAATTAAATTAAATAAACCCCTAAAAACAAAGTAAGTTTTTTGTATAAATCCTTTATAAAAAGTAATATTGAGCAATGGAAACATGCATTCAAGTAACGCTCTTTCTAAGAATCCCAATTAGTGCTCCACCCCCCAGGCTTGCAACCGCACATTTTTTCATGCCCCTGAACTATATAATATTCTAATGACCGACCCGCTGCAGATTTATTTCACCAACAAATTTTGAAACCAATAGAAAATATAACGCATCAAATGCTCATTCGATCTATTTTTAAAAAGAATGTCATTTATCAAAGTTATCGGGAATTTTATTTCGTGAAAAAATATATTCTTCGTCTTTCTTTGATAAACCGAAAAAGCTGTGATACATATCTGTGATACATATCTGTGATACATATCTGTGATACATATCTGTGATACATATATGTGATGGGGCCTACATATCTGTGATACGCACATGTGATACAGATCTGTGATACGCACCTGTGATACATATGTGTGATACATATCTGTGATACATATCTGTGATACACATTTGTGATACACATCTGTGATATATATCTGTGATACAAACACGTAATCAAGACAAAATATCTATGATTCATTTCTTCGGCACTCCAGAAATATTTCAAGCCACATACGGCTAAATACTAACCAACATTTCAAGAGCATGACGTTAAGAGGATATTAGAGTTTTGATCTCCCCTGTACTGGGAACCAAGGATTTTAAGGTGTCACATAAAATTTAGATATTAATAAATTCGTAGGACGTGTATGTGTTATCAATGCTAGAGTATGGGCTTCCAGAGTTGAGAACCACCAATAAAAATTATATAGCCATCGTGATAGAAATTTTTAGAGACTGGCCCATGATAAATTTTCTTTTAAAATCGTCAAATTGGCGGCAGTTGGATGGCAGTCCTCACATTCATTGAAATTGCTTTAAAAAATTGGTGAAAAGGGTGAAAAGGGCGAGCTCGTGGCACAAACTTAACACAATAAATTGATTCTTTTGTAAGGATTTTATAACGGGAAATTATGACAGTAATTACAGCATATTTTGTTTTTATTCCTGGCATTCTAATCGATTTTCACATACAACTAGATAATCCGCTGGCCGTGTTTACTGGCATGTTTGATAGGAGACCTGGTTCAGTTGGCGGTCTTTACTGGCATGTTTGATAGGGAACATTAATTTCTTTACTAAGTTAGAAATTTAAATACTTGATGTATTTATTTATTTTTTAATTTTTTTAACACTGTCCCCCAAAAGCAAGAAAAAAAGCTAATTTTTAAATATGTGTAAAACAACGTCATGATTTCATGATTGTATGTGCTAATATTTCAACAATTAAAATCTCTCCAAGCAACACTGAATCAAATTATACGATCATGGTCTTCGTAATCAGGCAACGATGACTCTCAAATTAATGTTTAACTCCTAGCCCCTCATTAGACCGAGGGATAAAGCTGGGATGAACGCCCGTTGTCCACGGTCTCGTGTTTTAGAACCATTGGTCTATGCTGTCATTGTCCCTAAGTCACACAGTGAAGCCAAACTCTGGTCATCGTTTTCAGATTACATCCACTAATTCTTACCGTGAAAGACTTTCCCACTGGTCTAATGGTCAAACTTGATTAGTTCGGTGTCTAGCCGTTGTCCCTCAACTTGGTACCTGGTGTGTTCGCCTTGTCTGTGATCCAAGATGAGCGAACTAGCCACTAGAGGTCACTAATGTTGAGATCAGAACTCATTACCGGAGAAGGTTGGGTCTAGCTGGGGTATGAGGTCGTGTACAAGGGTTTCTATGATATGACTGAACATGCTGTGTGGTAGTGGACATATGTTTGCTATAAGATGAATGTAGCTGGTAGGTATGGTAGTGGACATATGTTTGCTATGAGATGACAGTAGCTGGTAGGTATGGTAGTGGACATATGTTTGCTATGAGATGACAGTAGCTGGTAGGTATGGTAGTGGACATATGTTTGCTATGAGATGACTGTAGCTGTTGCGTTTGCTTCATGAACCAGAGAGGAGGGTGGCAATCAAAGATAGTTAACACTGACGCTTGAGATGACACACCCTTTTGAAAACTTTAGACTCTGACTCCCTTATTGAAAACTTTAGACTCTGACTCCCTTGTTGAAAACTTTAGACTCCAACTCCATGTCTACAAATCCGTAGATAAAATGTGCGTCAGTTACAACTGCATGTTTTGTCTTATATCTGTGTTAAGTCTGTGTTATGTCCGTCTTATGTCTTTGTTATGTTTTTGATCGTCGACGATGTGTCAGTTACTGCCATGAGCACATGCTTATACCAAGGATCTGCTAACATTCATAAGGACATTCAAACATTTGTTTTCAAAGAAACAAACACTTTGTTTTTGGCATTTGTTTTTGTATTCAGTTGCTGACAACCTTATCCAACATATCAACAGTCTAAATAAATAAGATACTACATGCTGTACAGATCACGTGACTTTAGAGTTAAACTTTCGACTAAGTTCTATAAAAATTCATATCAAAATAAAAATTGCGAATCTATTGAAAATATTGATAAACAAAACAGACTATTTTTCAAGGGATACCGTTTTACTTGTGAAATTAAAATTCAATACTACCATCTCTTTTACAAAACCAACATTTAAAATGTTACAAAGTTATTAAAAGAAAAGAGTAAGATAAACCAAATAAAAATTAAAAAATTAATTAATTAATGCGTGATTAAATGGCCCTATGTTTTATTTCTGTGTCCGCCAACCATAGTACGTGTTAGGTTTAAAGTTGTTCTCATTTATCCGTTATTTTGCGGACAATTTAAAAACAGTGTTTGAGCAAATCGTTGATTTAGAAGACTGGTCTCTTGTGCGAGAAAGGAGCGGACGTCATGAAGAGACCAGACAAGCCAACAAGTCCGATAACTCCAGTCCTTAAAATGGCTTTAATGTCCTTGTGCCTGGAAGCAACACAAAAATGTGAATAGGTAAATGTGGGCCAACATACGGGTGTTAAGGGCTGTAGCATTTAACTTTTAATGAAATTAAAGAAATTTCAAACAACTGACAGAATAGTGTTGGAGGGTACCCAGAGCGGTGTCCAGGAATCTGCATATCTTATTTGTCTCAAAACTGCACCTGTCTTGTGAAGGTTGTTTCATTAAGTTCATTTCGTAGCTTCTGTTATTTAAAACTGCTCATTTTGTGCTTCTAGAATTGTTAGATCCATGTGAGATATTCTAGGCTGCCTATTTATAGAAACAAGTGAGCTGTTCTAGACAGCCCTTTATAGACCCAAATGAGCTTTTCCGGGCTGCCCTGTATAGACACAAGTGAGCTGATCTAGGTAGCTCTTCTCTTAAACCCAAGTGAGCTGTTTCAGGCTGTCCTTTAGATACCCAAGTGAGCTATTTTAGGCTGCCCTTTATAGATTCAAGTGATCTGTCCCTGGCAGCCCTTCCCTTACACCCAAATAAGCTGTTCCAAGCTGCCCTTCCCTTACACCCAAATAAGCTGTTCCAAGCTGCCCTTCCCTTACACCCAAATAAGCTGTTCCAAGCTGCCCTTCCCTTACACCCAAATAAGCTGTTCCAAGCTGCCCTTCCCTTACACCCAAATGAGCTGTTCCAAGCTGCCCTTCCCTTACACCCAAATAAGCTGTTCCAAGCTGCCCTTCCCTTACACCCAAATAAGCTGTTCCAAGCTGCCCTTCCCTTACACCCAAATAAGCTGTTCCAAGCTGCCCTTCCCTCCGCTGAGACTTTTAAGGTTTGCCTCGTTGTTATTTAAAAAAAAAAGAAAAGAAAATGCAGCACCATTAGTTTTGATTGTAAATTATAAGTCAAGGGAGGCGATCGCGATTTTAGCCATTATTCGAGAGAATAAAATTATCTCCCTTCTTGATAATGACTTCATTCATCGGTATTTGCAAGAAAATTTTATCAGTTCGGTCAGTGACAGAGCGGACAATTTCCTGGTACCCATTTACTTCAGGGCCATAACATAATAGACAGTTGCATACTATCTTGATATACATTTTTATTTGTTTTGAAATTGATAAAAATCCCGATCATTTTATAACGTTGTTGCCATTTTTATTGTTTATTTTGTTAACGACACATTCTAGACTATCTTATTTTGGATTGAATCTATCGCAAAAAGTGCCCGCCACAAAGATTGGCAATCAAAGCACTGTGTGTGCAAAGATCTATATATCGGTTTATTCATTCACAATTTACGAAAGGAATTTTTTTTTCCGCCCCAAAAATTCTATAACTTCAAAACCAAAAATATTTCCAAAATATTGCCTCCCCACCCTCTTCCTTTCCTGACATCATGTCACGAGTCATTAATAAATTTCAGTTTGATTTACCTTGTATGATATAGCCTTAATTAATATGAATGGCGTGTCTATCATACACTCTGTGTGTGACACAGACTGATGTCATTAACGCCATTGGGGCACACCTTTCGCTCTCTATCTATCTGATACGTAAGCCATGCGACCTGAAACGGGAGGGTTATCTTTAGGGTAATGAATGAGTGTGGGGGTTGGAAGCAATGCTGAATTAAAAGTTCGAGAATTTCCTCGTCTATCACTTACTCATTGGCGCCGAATTTAAGTAACAGGTTATTTAGTTTAATTTAGCCTAAATTTTAGGGGTACTTACCATTCATAATCTGCAGAATTTACATTTCTCCTGATAGTGGCCGAGTTATCGATGATAGGTAATGTATGAATCAAGGCACCACGCGTCTTGCAATCGTCACGTCTGTCCAGGGTGTCCAAACAATGGTCAGTTAAAACTGTGTTGCCGGGGAGATAACCGTATTCTTTCTTAGTCTTAAAGGGTAGTTTCCCTTCAAAGTCAAAGTGGATTAGATCCTGGCGTGTTTCGCCTGACTGGACAAGTCGGAAAGAATTATGGGCCATGGATGCTCGCTTTGGATTGACGGGGGCTTCAGAGACTCGAGTCATTACCCTCTTGGCTCCATTGTTTCGTGTCGTTACCCTCCTGGCGTCATTCTCTCGAGTAATTACTCTCCTGGCCTCATTGTCTCGAGTAATTACTCTCCTGGCCTCATTGTCTCGAGTCATTACTCTCGCGGCGTCAGTGTCTCGAGTCATAACTCTCCTGGCATCATTGTCTCGAGTCATTACTCTCCTAACGTCATTATCTCGGGTCATTACTCTTATTGAGTCATTGTCTCGAGTCTTTTCTCTTCTTGAGTCATCGCCTCGAGTCATTTTTCTCCTGGCATCATTGTCTCGAGTCATTTCTCTTCTGACGTCATTGTCTCTTAACATTACTCTCCTGGCCTCATTGTCTCGAGTAATTACTCTCCTGGCCTCATTGTCTCGAGTCATTACTCTCCTGGCGTCAGTGTCTCGAGTCATAACTCTCCTGGCATCATTGTCTCGAGTCATTACTCTCCTAACGTCATTATCTCGGGTCATTACTCTTATTGAGTCATTGTCTCGAGTCTTTTCTCTTCTTGAGTCATCGCCTCGAGTCATTTTTCTCCTGGCATCATTGTCTCGAGTCATTTCTCTTCTGACGTCATTGTCTCTTAACATTACTCTCCTGGCGTCATTGTCTTGAGTCATTACTCTCCTATCGTCATTGTCTCGAGTCATTACTCTCCTGGCCTCATTGTCTCGAGTCATTACTCTCCTGGCCTCATTGTCTCGAGTCATTACTCTCCTGGCCTCATTGTCTCGAGTCATTACTCTCCTGGCGTCAGAGTCTCGAGTCATAACTCTCCTGGCGCCATTGTCTCGAGTCATTACTCTCCTAACGTCATTATCTCGGGTCATTACTCTTATTGAGTCATTGTCTCGAGTCTTTTCTCTTCTTGAGTCATCGCCTCGAGTCATTTTTCTCCTGGCATCATTGTCTCGAGTCATGTCTCTTCTGACGTCATTGTCTCTTAACATTACTTTCCTGGCATCATTGTCTCGAGTCATTATTCTCCTGGCGTCATTGTCTCTTGTCAATACTCTCCTGGCGTCATTGTCTCGAGTCATTTTTCTCCTGGCATCATTGTCTCGAGTCATTTCTCTTCTGGAGTCATTGTCTCGAATCATTACTTTCCTGGCGTCATTGTCTCGAGTCATTACTCTCCTGGCGTCATTGTCTCGAGTCATTACTCTCCTGGCGTCATTGTCTCGAGTCATTACTCTCCTGTCGTCATTGTCTCGAGCCATTACTTTCCTGGCGTCATTGTCTCTTAACATTACTCTCCTGGCGTCATTGTCTGGAGTCATTACTCTCCTAGCGTCATTGTCTCGAGTCATTACTCTCCTGGCGTCATTGTCTCGAGTCATTACTCTCCTGGCCTCATTGTCTCTTGTCAATACTCTCCTGGCGTCATTGTCTCGAGTCATAACTCTCCTGGCGTTATTGTCTCTTGTCATTTTTCTGCTGAAATCATTGTCTCTTGTAATTACTCTGCTGGCGTCATTTTCTCTTGTCATTATTCTCCTGGCGTCATTATCTCGAGTGATTACTTTCCTGACGTCATTGTCTCTTGTCATTACTCTCCTGGCGTCATTGTCTCGAGTCATTACTCTCCTTTCGTCATTGTCTCGAGTCATTACTCTCCTGGTGTCATTGTCTTGAGTCATTACTATCCTGGCGTCATTGTCTTGAGTCATTAATATCCTATCGTCATTGTCTCGAGTCATTACTCTCCTGGCGTCATTGTCTCGATTCATTACTCTCCTGGCGTCATTGTCTCGAGTCATAACTCTCCTTGCATCATTGTCTCGAGTCATTACTCTCCTGGCATCATTGTCTTGAGTCTTTACTCTCCTGGCGTCATTGTCTCTTGTCAATACTCTTCTGGCGTCATTGTCTTTAGTCATTACTCTCCTGGCGTCATTGCCTCCAGTCATTCCTCTCCTGGCATCATTGCCGCGAGTCATTACTCTCCGGGCGTCATTGTCTTGACTCATTACTCTTCTTGAGTCAGTGTCTCGAGTCATTACTCTCCTGGCGTCATTGTCTCTTGACATTAATCTCCTGGCGTCATTGTCTCTTGTCACTTTTCTCATGGCATCATTGTCTCTTGTAATTACTCTTCTAGCTTCATTATTTCTTGTCATTATTCTCCTGGCGTCATTGTCTTGAGTCATTACTATCCTGGCGTCATTGTCTTGAGTCATTACTATCCTATCGTCATTGTCTCGAGTCATTACTCTCCTGGCGTCATTGTCTCTTGTCATTACTCTCCTGGCCTTATTGTCTATTGTCATTACTCTCCTGGCCTTATTGTCTTTAGTAATTACTCTCCTGGCGTCATTGTCTCGAGTTATTACTCTCCTAGCGTCATTGTCTCGAGTCATTACTCTCATGGCGTCATTGTCTTTTGTCATTACTCTCCTTTTGTCAGTGTCTCTTGTCATTACTCTCCTGGCATCATTGTCTTTAGTAATTACTCTCCTGGGGTCATTGTCTCGAGTCATTACTCTCCTAGCGTCATTGTCTTGCGTCCTTACTCTCCTGGCATTAGTGTCTCGAGTCATTACTCTCATGGCGTCATTGTCTCGAGTCATTACTCTCCTGGCGTCATTGTCTCTTGTCATTACTCTTCTGGCATCATTGTCTTTAATAATTGCTCTCCTGGGGTCATTGTCTTGCGTCATTACTCTCCTGACGTCATTCTCTCGAGTCTTTACTCTCCTGATGTCATTGTCTCTTGTCAATACTCTCCTGACGTCATTGTCTCTTGTCAATACTCTCCTGGCGTCATTGTCTCTTGTCATTACTCTCCTATCATCATTGTCTCGAGTAATTACTATTATGGCTCCAGTGTCTTGAGTCATTACTCTTCTGGCGTTATTGTCTCTTGTCATTACCCTGCTGACGTCATTGCTTCGATTAATTACCCTCCTGGCATCATTGTCTCTTGTCCTTACTCTGCTGACGTCATTGTTTCGAGTAATTACCCTCCTGACATCATTGTCTCTTGTCATTACTCTCATGGCATCAATGTCTCTTGTCATTACTCTCCTGGCGTCATTGTTTCGAGAAATTACCCTTCTGGCGTCATTGTCTCTTGTCATCAATCTGCTGACGCCATTGTCTCGAGTCATTGCTTTCTGTGTCATCTTTATTTGATTGACGCCACGTCTCGTACTGTCATAAAGTAGTGCCGTCTTTTTGTTGTCCACCATCGTCGAGGTGTGTCGTAATTCTTTCTCATTCACTTTTACTGGGTCTTCTTTCACTTGTCCATTGCACATTTTACTTGAAGTGTCCTTGCTGTTGGTGTCGTTACCAGAAGAGTCAGTCCTGCAGACGCCGCACAGTAGGTCAGGGTCTAAAACCTCTTTTTGGATTACAGTGAAGCCAGAAATTTTATCCTGGTCAGAACAAAAAAAAAAAACAGTTTCTTTACATTCAATACATTCTGTGTGTATGTTCACCCCCTCTGTGACTTAAATCACCGACCACGCGTCATTTCATGAATAGCAAACATTCTTCCAGTGATTCCTAACACCTGACTTTAAATTGATACACTGGCTCATCGTTTCTTGCTATTTAAGATTTCAATATTGAGTTCAGATAATTTTCTCAAATTCAAGAAAATGAGATCGAGTACTAAATAAGACATCTCAATGGTCTCTAAGGTTTATGATCTGTTTCAAGCCACAATAGAAATCATTCATTTAGTGCTTCAGCTAACCAGTCAAGATATGTTACGTGTCCTAACAGTAAAAGATCCATGTGGGAATGGGGGGGGGGGGCACATATGACAGATATTTTCCCTTGTCAGAAGGTTCTCAGGCATGGGCTTAAGTAAGATAAGTTTTAAGGATGTCAAACGTGTGCATTGATGCATTCCTGTAGTTTTAGTGGCCACCTGCCATGGAAGCACCACTGTATCTTAAAAATGAAATTGTTTATTAAAATTGAAGATGATTTTATATCTCTCAAAAGGGTAGCTGAATCCACAGCTTTATATCTTAATGTAATTAAAATAATATTTGACCATATTTAAAAAAAATAAAAATAAATAAATATTCAGTGACCATCGTTTCTTTGGTTCGTTTCTTTGGTTCGTTTCTATGATTCGTTTCTTTGGTTCGTTTCTTTGGTTCGTTTCTTTGGTTCGTTTCTTTGGTTCGTTTCTTTGGTTCGTTTCTTTGGTTCGTTTCTTTGGTTCGTTTATTTGGTTCGTTTCTTTGGTTCGTTTCTTTCGTTCGTTTCTTTGGTTCGTTTCTTTCGTTCGTTTCTTTGGTTAGTTTCTTTGGTTAGTTTCTTTGGTTCGTTTCTTTGGTTCGTTTCTTTGGTTCGTTTCTTTGGTTCGTTTCTGTGATTCGTTTCTTTGATTCGTTTCTTTGGTTCGTTTCTTTGGTACGTTTCATTGGTCGTTGCTTTTGTTCGTTTCTTTGGTTATTTTGTTTGGTTCGTTTCTTTGATTCGTTTCTTTGGTTCGTTTCTTTGGTTCGTTTCTTTGGTTCGTTTCTTTGGTTCGTTTCTTTGGTTCGTTTATTTGGTTCGTTTCTTTGGTTCGTTTCTTTGGTTCGTTTCTTTGGTTCGTTTCTTTAGTTCGTTTCTTTGATTCGTTTCTTTGGTTCGTTTCTTTGGTTAGTGTCTTTGATTCGTTTCTTTGGTTCGTTTCTTTTATTCGTTTCTTTGGTTCGTTTCTTTGATTCGTTTCTTTGGTTCGTTTCTTTAGTTCGTTTCTTTAGTTCGTTTCTTTGATTCGTTTCTTTGGTTCTTTTCTTTGGTTCGTTTCTTTGGTTCGTGTCTTTGATTCGTTTCTTTGGTTCGTTTCTTTTATTCGTTTCTTTGGTTCGTTTGTTTGATTCGTTTCTTTGGTTCGTTTCTTTGGTTCGTTTCTTTAGTTCGTTTCTTTGATTCGTTTCTTTAGTTCGTTTCTTTGGTTCGTTTCTTTTGTTCGTGTCTTTGATTCGTTTCTTTGGTTCGTTTCTTTGATTCGTTTCTTTGGTTCGTTTCTTTGATTCGTTTCTTTGGTTCGTTTCTTTGGTTCGTTTCTTTAGTTCGTTTCTTTGATTCGTTTCTTTGGTTCGTTTCTTTGGTTCGTTTCTTTGGTTAGTGTCTTTGATTCGTTTCTTTGGTTCGTTTCTTTTATTCGTTTATTTGGTTCGTTTGTTTGATTCGTTTCTTTGGTTCGTTTCTTTAGTTCGTTTCTTTGGTTCGTTTCTTTTGTTCGTGTCTTTGATTCGTTTCTTTGGTTCGTTTCTTTTATTCGTTTCTTTGGTTCGTTTCTTTGATTCGTTTCTTTGTTTCGTTTCTTTGGTTCGTTTCTTTAGTTCGTTTCTTTGATTCGTTTCTTTGGTTCGTTTCTTTGGTTCGTTTCTTTGGTTAGTGTCTTTGATTCGTTTCTTTGGTTCGTTTCTTTTATTCGTTTCTTTGGTTCGTTTCTTTGATTCGTTTCTTTGGTTCGTTTCTTTGGTTCGTTTCTTTAGTTCGTTTCTTTGATTCGTTTCTTTGGTTCGTTTCTTTGGTTCGTTTCTTTGGTTCGTGTCTTTGATTCGTTTCTTTGGTTCGTTTCTTTTATTCGTTTCTTTGGTTAGTTCTTTGCTTCGTTTCTTTGGTTCGTTTCATTGTTCGTTGCTTTTGTTCGTTTCTTTGGTTATTTTGTTTGGTTGATTTCTTTGATTCGTTTCTTTGGTTCGTTTCTGTGATTCGTTTCTTTGGTTCGTTTCTTTGGTTCGTTTCTTTTGGTTGTTTCTTTGGTTTGTTTGTTTGGTTCGTTTCTTTGGTTCGTTTCTTTGCTTTGTTTCGTTGTTGTTTTTTTTGCTTTGTTTCTTTGGTTCGGGGCCGCTAGATTCGTTCAGTTCAACACTGCATTTCATGACATGCTTTAAGTAACCAATCTCAAAATTCTTCTTTTAGCGGAACAGACCAAATTGGATCATGGGTGTTGATATGAAGGAATCGGTCATTGACTAAAACGTCAGTGCACATGGAACGCACACCAGCGACTAAAACTAGCCGTTAATGTCACACAGAAGATCATTGATGACCAGCACTGACCCTGACTGACCAAGACTTACCAGGAATTACCGTTAGTGACCTTGTCGGACTAATACTCACCTTACTGTTGTGGAGGTGAGAGGCGAGGGACTCGGTGAGTGACGGAACAAACTGAGAGGCAGACATCATGTGCTGGGAGCGGGCGCCGTGCGTGAGGATGAGAAGAGAAGCGACAAGGAGGAAGAAAGAGGCTGTCTTTCTCATGGTTGACTGAGGAGAGATACAAACAAGAGATGTGATAAAGCGGTTCTCTTTCTCATGGTTGACTGAGGAGAGATCCAAACAAGAGATGTGATAAAGAGGGTGTCTTTCTCATGGTTGACTGAGGAGACATACAAACAAGAGATGTGATAAAGATTTTGTCTTTCTCATGGTCGACTGAGGAGAGATACAAACAAGAGATGTGATAAAGAGGCTGTCTTTATCATGGTTGACTGAGGAGACATACAAACAAGAGATGTGATAAAGAATTTGTCTTTCTCATGGTTGACTGAGGAGAGATACAAACAAGAGATGTGATAAAGAGGTTGTCTTTCTCATGGTTGACTGAGGAGAGATACAAACAAGAGATCAGATGACCGAGGATATAAATATTTATCTTGTAGGTATGTAAGTAATGCATCATTTATGAAATATAAGAAATTATCTGTTCAGTGAATACGTGAATAATATCAAATATGTTGCCAAAGCGATGTATCATAAATCAAGAGAAAATATTATCATTTTAAATGCGATGTCTAACTCTCCGAGAGTGTTGAAAAACATCGTTGAGTGATGTCTAACTCTCCTAGAGTGTTGAACAACATCGCTGAGTGATGTCTTACTCGCCCAGAGCGTTGAACGGCATTGCTGAGTGATGTCTTACTCTCCTAGAGTGTTGAACAACATCGCTGAGTGATGTCTAACTCTCCCAGAGTGTTGAACAACACGCCGTTGATCGTACACTGTCCTAGTAAAAGTTTTTATCAGCTCGCCGTTCACGTTGTTACTAAAACACGATTTCATAATGTTCATCGTCTGTAGTGTTGCCAGCATAAATGAACCACTAACGTTCTTAGACATTCACTGAACACCAAACACTGTAACGTACACGAATCTTTGCTTAATGTCCTCGACTCTGTTGACGTCATTGTAAAACTTGTTTGATATCTTGACTTAAATTTGACTGTTTCATAACGGCATTAAATGTTTATGTTTCATACTTTCTAAAAATCTTCTTTAATTAGCATAGTAAGGCGTTGACTAGTCGGAGTAAGGCGTTGACTAGGCAGAGTAAGGAGTTGACTAGGCAGAGTAAGGCGTTGACTGGACAGAGTAAGGCGTTGACTAGGCATAGTAAGGCGTTGACTAGGCAGAGTAAGGCGTTGACTGGACAGAGTAAGGCGTTGACTGGGCATAGTAAGGCGTTGACTAGGCATAGTAAGGCGTTGACTAGGCAGAGTAAGGCGTTGACTAGGCAGAGTAAGGCGTTGACTAGGCAGAGTAAGGCGTTGACTAGGCAGAGTAAGGCGTTGAATAGGCTGACAGATTTTAAGCCAGCTGACATTGAGTTAAAACGGGTAAACAATATCTCATCAAAAGATAAAATATTTGATTTATTCGAATTTGTAGCTTTCAACAAATGTTACTTTATTGACCTACATAATATTTGTAGCATAAAGATGGCCTATAAACGTTCATTGAAAAAATTTAAGCGACCGAAGGACAGCGTCTTAAAGGACAGCGTCTTAACCACAGGAGAAATCCAAATCTAGTATTCCCGCAGTTGAGATATGTTAATGCTTTATTAGGAAATTACCCCTAAGTGACGTCATTTTAGTTGATTCCTGCGGTACCATAAAAATCAAAGTTTGAATATTTATTAATCTTCAAAAATATTATTTTCATTGTTAATCTCTAAGGACAGCTATCCAAGAGAATGCTTAAAGACTCACTTGCAGAGCTAGAAGGACCTCTGTTATAGTGTGAAGATGGGCTCAAGCCAAAAAATACTTACTGTGTTCTATGATGTAATGGAGAGCTGTCACTTTAGCTGTGACGCGCCTTGACACAAATATGGTGGAAGTTTTACGACGTGTTCACTTTACGACGTGTTCACTTTACGACGTGTTCACTTTACGACGTGTTCACTTTACGACGTGTTCACTTTACGACGTGTTCACTTTACGACGTGTTCACTTTACGACGTGTTCACTTTACGACGTGTTCACTTTACGACGTGTTCACTTTACGACGTGTTCACTTTACGACGTGTTCACTTTACGACGTGTTTACTTTACGACGTGTTCACTTTATGACGTGTTCACTTTACGACGTGTTCACTTTACGGCGTGTTCACTTTACGACGTGTTCACTTTACTCAAACTGAGAAAACGCAAATAGCGGATCAATAATAAAATTTTTGATAAATGAATATATCAACTCAACCAAACAGACTTGACTATAATTTGCTTCAAGTGGTTTTAGTTACTTAGATTCCAAATATAAATTGGCTTTTGAATGGTCGTAGCCTGTTCCAAGGTGTCTTGGAAACGGTTGTTACCTAAATCTTTTCTCAACCGAACTTTTATATTCGAACCAGGATAAATCCCCCCCTCCCCTATTCTGCCCCCCCCCCCAAACATAGGGACAGTAACTGCTCCTCTCATGCGTGATAGACATGTGGCATCCGGGGGAGTTGTCCAATTATAGATTCCCCAAGTTTCGATACTCGATTATGCATGGAATCGATACATCTTTCCTCACGGCCTAAATGATAGAAATGCGTGAATCTTAAAGGGTATTTTAATACAATAGCACCATAATATCATAATAATTCCATAACACCATAACACCAAAAACGGATTAACACCAAACGATCTTACCATTAAATAATTTTCTTAATGAAAAGGGGGATAATTTTAAGCAGCCGTTTTGCAAAGTTTCAAAATCGCCTTGAGATGTGACAGTAAGTCAATTTGTAAATTTGTTTGGCGACTGCTTTTTTTGCCGAAATAAGAGTTCCAAATCTAATCTTGCTGCCTCCCCCCAAAGCGTAAATTTTACTTAGTACATTTCAAATGATGGTTAAGATGGGGATGCAACAATTCAATCAAGGTTGACTGACTGACATTCTAACGACAGAATCCAACAGTAAATGTGGTTAAGGAACTAAGATGTTTATTAAAAAAATCTACCACAAACAAATTTTAAAAAATTAAAAAAGTGTAAAGAACAATTAATTTGATTTTTTTTTTCAACTTGACATTTGTAACAACTGTAACATTAAAAAAGTGATATCAGAAATGTTTCTCAGTTCGATCAAGTAAATACGTAATTACTAGGAATCGATTTCCAAGGTATCGGACGGTCGAGATCTGCAAACTCATTTCGAGTGGCCTAACTTTGTTTGCCCCATTGGAAGGACACATCCGGTGAGGCGTTTAATCGAACTCTCTAGACATGGAGTCAGATTTTACAGTGTCTCTATAATATGATTAGCCCTTAAATTGGTTCCTTTTGGGCTGGCGTTAAATAAAGGTATCGTTTTATTTCTATCTTCACTGGATACCAGGCCATGTTCATTGAGTTTGCATCCGAAAATACCTCCTCCTACGACATATCCCCCCCCCCCCCAAACCCCACCCAATCCAGAACACTGATTCAAATTGTGATTTAAACACAAAATACCAGGGTAAAGATTTGACACCGTTGTTTACGGGGGCTGTCCATTCATGGCGTCACGCAAAATTGGTGGACATCTGTTTCGTCAGAAATGCCGTCAGAAAAATTGAGAAGCACAGCCCTAAATAAATGTCATTAAATCTAGATTCTAAGTTCTGCGGACCCCCCCCCCCCCCCCCCCCCCCAAAAAAAAATTTGAAACCGACGCTGGTCATTGTAACACAGCCTCGTATTCGTAATAGTGACGTCACGCTAAAGTTGTACCCATAGGGATATTTATGAACATTATCGGGTCAAACTTTGAAGCAATAAAAATACGTTAAATTATAATACTTTAAAAATAATGTGTTAAACAATAATGTGTTAAAAAATAATGTGTTAAATAATAATGTGTTAAATAATAATGTGTTGAATAATAATGTGTTAAATAATAATGTGTAAAATAATAATGCGTAAAAAATAATGTGTTAAATAAGAATTTGTTAAATAAAAATTTGTTTAATAATGATATGTTAAAAAATAATGTTTTAAATAATAAAGTCTTAAATAATTTTTTTTTTAAATAATAAAGTGTTAAACAGTAATTTGTTAAATAATAATGTGTTGAATAATACTGTGTAAAAAATAATTGGTTAAATAACAAATTTGTTAAATAATATTGTGTAAAATAATAATTGGTTAAATAACAATGTGTAAAATAATCATATGTAAAATAATCATGTGTAAAATAATCATGTGTAAAATAATCATGTGTTAAATAATCCTGTGTTAAATAATAATGTAATAAATAATCATGTGTAAAATAATCATGTGTTAAATAATCATGTGTTAAATAATCATGTAATAAATAATCATGTGTAAAATAATCATGTGTTAAATAATCATGTGTAAAATAATCATATGTTAAATAATCATGTGTAAAATAATCATATGTTAAATAATCATGTGTAAAATAATCATATGTTAAATAATCATGTGTAAAATAATCATATGTTAAATAATCCTGTGTAAATAATCATATGTTAAATAATCATGTGTAAAATAATCATATGTTAAATAATCATGTGTAAAATAATCATGTGTAAAATAATCATATGTTAAAAACAATATTTTAAAAGAAAATATAGGAGTGTCCAACATATTTTTTTTCATTACTTTTTTATTAACCCCCTCACCCCCGCTTCCAATCCGCAACCCGCTGCAATAAAATAGTAGTAATATGAATAAAGTAGACACACTGTCTGGGTTAATTGCACATAAATGGTGCTGTTGTATGGCATAATGTGGGGGGGGGGGGGGATTAAATGGAGAATTAAAAATTTGATAATGTTCGCTTAAGTCCGCTTCGAAACGGAACTAAGTTAATTACATGGGCAGGGTGCCACCAGGTCAGGGTACCACCAGGTCAGGGTGCCACCAAGTCAGGGTGCCACCAGATCAGGTTCCAACCAGAGAAAGTTGACACCAGATCAATGTGCCACCAGGTCAGGGTGCAACCAGGTCAGGTTGCCACCAGTTCGGGTTGCAAACAGAAAAAGGTTGGCAACAGATAAGGGAATCACTAGAAGAGACAGACCCAAAGAGGTCCACAAGGCAGTCTGAAATAGAGGAGGGTGGCACCATTGGTTTACCTAATTGGGTAACACCACCCTTTTAGTGACACCACTTATCATATTGTAACTCCACCCCACCCCCTCCCCTCCGCCCATTTTTCGCTTCTAGTTCTGACAAGCCTGGATATTGGCCAATACCGAATGTGAGTCGAGTTAATTTTGATATGAAAGTAGAGTTGATTATGATATGGATGTATATTTTATTATAATGTGAAGGTAGAGATTTATATGTTATGAAAGTAGAGTTTATTATAATAAGATAGTATAGTTTATTATGGTATGATAGTATAGTTTATTATGATACTAGCGAGGACCCGGCATGCGTTGCAATGCCACTGAAAGAAAGAAATTGTTTTTGTTTTATTTATGTTTCTTGAAGGCCTTTTACATACAAAACATTTTTTGTTTTTCCGTCTGGTGTGTACACGAATAAATCAGAAGGTTTTCCGACGCGTGAGCAGACCACATACAGTTGTCCATGTGAGAAGTGAGCAGGCCATATACAGCTGTCCATGGGAGAAGTGAGCAGGCCACATTCAACTCTCCATAGGAGAAGTGAGCAGGTCACATACAGCTGTCCATAGGAGAAGTGTGCTGGCCACATACAGCTGTCCATGTGAGAAGTGAGCAGGCCACATACAGCTGTCCATGTGAGAAGTGAGCAGGCCACATGCAGCTGTCCATGTGAGAAGTGAGCAGGCCACATACAGCTGTCCATGGGAGAAGCATGGGTTTTCCAAATTTAATCCACCCCTGTGCTTTGCTGATGGTCATTGCAAATGCGATGTGCACCGGAAACTGCAGACGTTTGAATTCAAAAGGCATATATGTTGGAATCATTGGGATGCATGACAACAGTACATCTTTTCCTTTTAAAATAGTAACTTCGATTATATTGTTCATCATCTTTTTTAATGAAAGTTTGGAACCGTTGCAAAGTCGTAGTGGATTTATGTTTCGTAGAAGAATGATTGGCACGCGAATTTTCAGTGCTAAAACGTGCGACTGTATGCATGGCAAGTCAAGTGAAATCAAGAATTCCGTTGGATAATTGACAACTTCGTCTTAATTCAATACAGTATCGATGGACTTAAACGACATTGAAAATTACTTGAAGAAAAACAATAGCAAAAAGGCATACCAGTTGGTGAAAGAACTAACCACTGCAAAGCATGGGCGTAGTACTACCATACAAGATAAAAATGGTAAATGTTTGACCGAGGAAAATGATATCCTGAAAAGGTGGACTGAATACTGCTCAGATCTGTATAATGAAATTATAAAGATAGACCCAGGGATCCTTAATGCCCCCCTAGCAACGGACAATGAAAGCTTCCCTATTCTCCACAAAGAAGTAGAAGCAGCAGTCCAAGCACTCCAAATAGGAAAGGCCGCAGGAGTGGATAATATCCCGGGCGAGTTGGTGAAACAAGGAGGAGAAACAATGATAAATGCCCTAACCAATATTTGTAACAAAATATGGCTGATAGGGGAATGGCCCAATTCATGGACCCAATCTCTCATCATCACCCTCCCCAAGAAAGGTAACCTACAGCTATGCCAAAACTATCGCACCATTAGCCTAATAAGCCACCCAAGCAAGGTCATGCTGAAGGTCATACAGAACCGACAAAGATCATATGCCGACAGAATCATTGCTGAAGAACGGGCGGGCTTCAGGCAAGGACGTGGCACGACGGAGCAGATCCTAAACCTCCGGATACTATGTGAGAATTATGCTCAACACCAACAAAACCCATACCACGTCTTTGTGGATTTCAAGAAGGCATTCTACAGGGTTTGTCATGCTGCTTTATGGGCCACCATGAGGCACTACAAAATCAACACAAACCTAACCAGATTGATAAGAAGCCTCTATGATAAGGCCACCAGTGCAGTCTTCTTCTAAAATAACATCGGAGAATGGTTCAAGAACACGGTTGGAGTACGACAAGGCTGCTTGCTCTCACCCACCCTGTTCAACATCTTCTTAGAGAGAATTATGCCAGATGCACCGGAAACGCATGTAGGGGCAGTCAGCATTGGTGGCAGAACAATCACCAACCTACGCTTTGCGGATATATAGACGGACTGGCTGGAAGCGAAGAAGTGCTAGCCAACCTAGTTAAGCGTCTCGACAAGACTTCATCGTCCTTTGACATGCAAATCAGTGCAGCAAAGACAAAAATGGTGACGAATAACACCACTGGCATCGCCACTGAAATTAAGGTCAGGGGCGAAAGATTAGAGACAGTTGGCAGCTTCAAGTACCTCGGACCAATAGTCTCGGAAGAAGGCTCCAAGCCCGAATTGATGACCAGGATTGCGCATACCACAACAGCTCTAAAGAGGCTCCAGAAAATATGGAACGACAAAAAGATAGCCCCCAGCACCAAAATCAGGCTGATGCACTCATTAATCCTCTCCATTTTCTTATATGCCTGTGAGTCATGGACATTAACAGCAGAACTTGAAAAGAAAATAAAGACGATGGAGATGAGATGTTTCAGAGGCATTCTTGGCATCTGCTATAGAGACCACATCACCAATGAACAAGTGAAAGGAAGGATTCGCCAAGCTATTGGGCAGAACGATGACCTCCTGGTGTCTGTAAAAAAGCGCAAACTTGAGTGGTATGGCCACGTTACCAGAAAACAAGGGCTCTCCAAAGAAATCATGCAGAGTACAACTAGAGGAGGGAGAAGAAGAGGAAGACAGAGAAAAAGATGGGAAGATAACATCAAAGAATGGACGGGATTAGAACTGGGCGATGCTATGCGTAGTGCAGAAGACCGAGAGGAATGGAGGGGGATAGTTTCATGTCATCTGTGGCGCCCCAACGGTCCTATGACTAGGGACATAATGATGATGATGATGTAATGGCTTAACAAAATGCGCGGGCGTGCGGACAACTCACTAAAGTTTGATTGCAATCGTGTGAATGGTGTAGGAGCGCATACGGATATACAGACATTCATTTTAAAATATATCGATGCTAGTAGAGTTTATTATGATATGTCTAGCAAGTACCCGGCATGCGTTGCAATGCCATACAAAGAAAGAAAGTGTTTGTGTTTTAATTATTTTTTTTTAAAAATACTTTTTATAAAGACAATATTTCTCTGGTGCGTACACGAATAAATTTGAAGGTTTTTGAAGCGTGAGTAAGCCATATACAACATTCCATGTGATAAGTGAGCAGGCCACACGCAGCTGTCCACGTGAGAAGTGAGCAGGCCACACACAGCTGTCCACGTGAGAAGTGAGCAGGCCACACACAGCTGTCCACGTGAGAAGTGAGCAGGCCATACACAGCTGTCCACGTGAGAAGTGAGCAGGCCACACACAGCTGTCCACGTGAGAAGTGAGAAGGCCACATACATCTGTCCACGTGAGAAGTGAGCAGGCCACACACAGCTGTCCACGTGAGAAGCCTGGATTTTCAAAATTTAGTACACACACTTTTAAAGATCGATCAACCCATGTAATAGATCTGATTGATATTATATTTATATAGCTCATAGAATTTTGAGAAAAAAAAGAATTTAAGGACCCTAGCCCCAAACGGGATATTGTAAAATGGTTGCACGAATTCAGAAACCTTTGCGGGCGTGCGCACAATAACTCACACAAGTTTTATCGCAATGGGATGAATGGTATAGGTACGCATACGGAAATTATAGGTAAATATCTTATATTTAAAAAAACGAATTTAGGGACGGAATATTGTAAAATGGTTGTAATAATTCACAAAAACTCACCTAACTTTTATTCTATTGATAAAGCTTGTTTAAGGGGGAAAAAAACAATTTAAGACCCCCCGGTACAAAACGAAATATTGTAAAATGGTTGTATTACTTCAGAACCCTACTTATTATGTCACACAGAAACTGAAATGCCACAGATTGTATTTGATACAATTCCATCCAACGATACATAAACTCTTTTTGAAAATATATTTATAAAGATCATATCATTAAAAAAATACTAATTTAGGGCCCATGGCCCTATACTGAATATTGTAAATGGGTTGTAATAATTTAGAAAAATTTGCGGGCATGCGGACAACTCACGAAAGTTTTATCACAATTGAATGAACGGTATAAGAACGCATATGTAAATTATTTTTTTTATAGCTAATATAAAAAACGACTTTAGGGCCCCCGGCCCCAAACGGAATATTGTAAAATGGTTGTACTAATTCAGAAACCTACTTATTATGTCATACACAAAATGAAATGTCGCTATTTGTATATGATTAAAATTCTATCCACCAATGCATTAGTTCTGTTTGAAATTTATATTGCTCGTATAAGAGAGAACTAATTTAGGGCCCCTGGCTCAAAACGGAATATTTTAAATGGTTGTAATAATTTAGAAACATTTGCGGGCGTACGCACATCATCTCACCAAAGTTTTATCGCAATCGCATAAATGGTATAGGAGCGAATACGGAAATTATTTGAACAATATAAGAAAAAAAATTGAATTTAGGGCCAACGACCCAAAACGAAATATTTAAAAAGGGATGTTATAACTCAGAAAAATGTGAAGGCAAATGGTATAGGAGCGCATACGGAACATACATACATATAAACATTCATTTATATATATATGTTACGGCCAAAGCCCGAAGTTCGGCCAGTTCGAGAATTGGCCGGCCATTTCGCACTTTGGCCGAGGCGTGTGGCTAATGTCCGATGTACTGGAAATGTAATTGTACTACCAAGTGCTCAACGAATCGCTGCAAATGTAAAAATAACGAACTGCTGTGTAATTCGAAATGTCATAAAAGTTCATCTTGTTGTAACAAGTGTTGATAGAGATTGGTCATTTACTTTAATAAACTAATTTGACTTTTTGGCAGTTTAGTATAATTAATAATCAATATAATATGATTATCATTACAGTATACAAACACCCAAAATCGTTCATGAACATTTTCTTCCGACTTTGGCCGATCGCCCCCAGCCATTTCGCAAACTGGCTGGCCAAATCCCAAAATCTAGAAAAGATCGGACATTGGCCGGTCAATTTGATGCGATATTGGCCAGTTCGCGATTTGGCCGGCCAGTTCCCGATTTGGCCGATTTCGGGCTTTGGCCGTAACATATGTATATATATATATATATATATATATATATATAAAGTGTAGTATAGATTATTCATTTGGTTTTAATAAGATTGATATCCTCTCCCAGGAATAGCTATTATAAGAAAATTGTTCAGATGTCAATGAGGTCTATTCACAAGTCGTGTCTGATGACTTTGGGTTCATGTCTGATGACTTTGGGTAATCTCTGAGAAAGCGTTTGTCTTTATTACAAATTCCAGAGTCAAATATCTTCTAAAAGCAACTTGCACACTCATACTGTAAACGTGAGTAAATTGTCAGTTTTGATATCTACCAGACTTATAACTGAGGTAAAATCATGCCCTTGATTACAAAAGGTATGCACAGTCACACCACAATCCCACACAGTCTCACCACACTCCCTCCCAGTCACATCACTCTCACACACAGTCACACTACACTCCCACACAGTCACACCACACTCACACACAGTCTCACCACACTCCACACAGTAACACCACTCTCCCACACAGTCTCATCATTATCCCTCGCCGTCTCACCACTCTCCCACACAGTCTCACCACTCTTCCTCGCCGTATCACCACTCTCCCACACAGTCAAACCACTCTCCCTCGCAGTCTCACCACTCTTCATCGCCGTCTCACCACTCTCCCACACAGTCTCACCACTCTCCCTCGCCATCTCACCACACTCCCACACAGTCTCACCACTCTCCCACATAGTCACACCACTCTCCCTCGCCGTCTCACCACTCTCGCTCGACGTCTCACCACTCTCCCACACAGTCACACCAATCTCCCTCACCGTCTCACCACTCTCGCTCGACGTCTCACCACTCTCCCACACAGTCACACCAATCTCTCTCGCCGTCTCACCACTCTCGTTCGACGTCTCACCACTCTCCCAAACAGTCACACCACTCTCCCTCGCAGTCTCAACACTCTCCCTCGCCGTCTCACCACACTCCCACACCGTCTCACTACTTTCCCATACCGTCTCACCACTCTCCAACACCGTCTCACCACTCTCCCACACAGTCACACCACTCTCCCACACAGTCACACCACTCTCCCACACAGTCTCACCACTCTCCGTCGCCGTTTCATCTCACCCCCACACAGTTTCACCACTCTCCAACGTAGTCTCACCTCTCTCCCTCACAGTCGTCACTCTCCAACTCAGCCTCCCCACTCTCCCGCTCAACCGCAACATTTGACTTCTGAATAAAAAAGACAGCAATTCTAAGGGGAAAAAAAGCTTTGTCGTCTATACATTTAATCATATATATTTTTGTATTATTTGAAAAAAAACACTGACAACACTAACAACACTGACAACACTGACAAAACTGACAACAACTGACAACACTAACAACATTGACAACACTAACAACACATACAACACTGAAACACTGAAAACTATAATATTTAACAGTATCACCAGAGTAAAGAAGCATTATGTGTTTAATTTCTTATTTCTGCGTCCAGAGGATTGTTAGACAAATATTTTGGCGGCTCCTCTTTAAAATGCATTCACTACATTTGTAGAGTACATTATTATCGTTTTACTGAGTAAACATTTCTTATTCTCTAATAGCCCCGTGTACTGTTGGAATCTTCTCTATTCCTCACTCTTTGTTCAAGGCCGATAGCGAGTTTAAATTCATTTTTGTCGACTGAAAGTTTACATAATTTTAATTAAAAAAATTTTGTTGCTAAAGTAATCCACCAACGCCTCCTTAGGTAGCCCCATCGCCCCATAAATCAAATGAGTATTTTAACGCCTTTTGGGCCCCTAGAACATCCTACCGCTCCCCCAGTGGGCGATACCGCCCACTTTGAGAACCACTGTGTTAAGTCTTGTAAATGTTCTTCTTAACCTTGACAACTCTGTATTAACATGACAACTCTGTATTAATTAACATGACAACCCTGTATTAACATGACAACTCTGTATTAACATGACAACTCTGTATAAACATGACAACTCTGTATTAACATGACAACTCTGTATAAAACTGTGAAACAGGCTCAGCGGTCCCTCTGAGGTCCGCGCCTTAGGGCCACTGCTACAGTTCACTTGAAATAACACCGGCCCTGTTTCCCCTAAGAGAATAAAACCATAACCTTATTTCCCATTCCACCCATTCGCACCTAAGGCAAGGTGGCCAACAAGGGGCTGCGGTTGCGCTCCTCATTATACCCAAATCTTACCCTGAGAATCAAATCAATCAACCAGCGCTACACTCTCCCTTCGGGGGGTGGGGGGGAAGCCGTGTAATTAAAATGCACAGGCCGATGACTAAACCAATCAACAACACCTGGTGCCCTGTCGAAGATGTTGTCAAGTCTCACTTGTCTAATAGCCAATTAGTCCTGCTAGTCATCGACCCTTTAAAATTTAATGTTGCTTACTCCTAACATGTGGCAAAAATGTGCTTAAAGGTAATACAGTTTTAGATACCCTTATCCCCCAAATGTGTCCCTCAATACCCCCTTCCACCCCCTCCCGAACGCCAGTGCCCACACCCCACTCCCCAAATCCAAGACGAACCTCGGCCCCAAAAGGATTGGTACCATCACCATCCTAGACCACTGGTCTAAAATGATGATTAGCTTTAAGTTTACCATCTCTAAATCCTTGCAAATCAAGTCCTAATAACAATCCTGGGAAATGCCGTGTGTCAGTGCTAGAAGCCACCTTAACAGTGGCATAGCTAGGGGGGCTGGCTCCGACCGGGGCGGACCAAGCCCCTTGCCGCCCCCTTCCACGAAAATACTCCGCAGTTGACCGAAAATGGCTTAAAGAACAAAAGTGCCGCCCCCAGGGGGTGGACCGAACCCTCATCAGCTTCCCGTTTACGTCACTCCATATAGTGGCCTCGTTCACACATGATAGTAATTGTCTGGTCAACCCATGTTAGTGATAGTTGTCTGGTCAACACATGTTAGGGATAGTTGTCTGGTCAACCGATATTAGTGATAGTTGTCTAGTCAACCCATGTTAGGGATAGTTGTCTGGTCAACCCTTGTTAGGGATAGTTGTCTGGTCAACCCATTTTAGCAGTCGCCTTGTTGTCTGGTCAACCCATTTTAGCAGTCGCCTAGTTGTCTGGTCAACCCATTTTAGCAGTACCAAGCTTTCTGGTCAACCCATGTTAGTATTCGCCTAGTTGTCGGTCAATCTGTGTCAATATCTGTCCCTAAGAAGGTCAGTATCTGTCCCTAAGAAGGTCAGTATCTGTCTCTAAGAAGGCCAGTATCCGTCCCTAAGAAGGCCAGTATCTGTCCCTAAGAAGGTCAGAATATGTCCATAAGAAGGTCAGTATCTATCCCGAAGAAGGTCAGTATCTGTCACTAAGAAGGTCAGTATCTGTCCCTAAGAAGGTCAGTATCTGTCCCTAAGAAGGTCAGTATCTGTCACTAAAAAGGTCAGTATCTGTCCCTAAGAAGGTCAGTATCTGTCACTAAGAAGGTCAGTATCTGTCACTAAGAAGGTCAGTATCTGTCCCTAAGAAGGTCAGTATCTGTCACTAAGAAGGTCAGTATCTGTCCCTAAGAAGGTCAGTATCTGTCACTAAGAAGGTCAGTATCTGTCACTAAGAATGTCAGTATCTGTCCCTAAGAAGGTCAGTATCTGTCCCTAAGAGGTCAGTATCTGTCACTAAGAAGGTCAGTATCTGTCCCTAAGAGGTCAGTATATGTCCCTAAGAAGGTCAGTATATGTCACTAAGAAGGTCAGTATCTGTCTCTAAGAAGGTCAGTATCTGTCCCTAAGAAGGTCAGTATCTGTCCCTAAGAAGGTCAGAATCTGTCACTAAGAAGGTCAGTATCTGTCCCTAAGAAGGTCAGTATCTGTCCCTAAGAAGGTCAGTATCTGTCCCTAAGAGGTCAGTATCTGTCCCTAAGAAGGTCAGTATATGTCCCTAAGAAGGTCAGTATATGTCACTAAGAAGGTCAGTATCTGTCACTAAGAAGGTCAGTATCTGTCACTAAGAAGGTCAGTATATGTCACTAAGAAGGTCAGTATATGTCACTAAGAAGGTCAGTATCTGTCACTAAGAAGGTCAGTATTTGTCCCTAAGAAGGTCAGTATCTGTCCCTAAGAAGGTCAGTATATGTCACTAAGAAGGTCAGTATCTGTCACTAAGAAGGTCAGTATCTGTCACTAAGAAGGTCAGTATATGTCCCTAAGAAGGTCAGTATATGTCACTAAGAAGGTCAGTATCTGTCACTAAGAAGGTCAGTATCTGTCCCTAAGAAGGTCAGTATCTGTACCTAAGAAGGTCAGTATCTGTCCCTAAGAGGTCAGTATCTGTCCCTAAGAAGGTCAGTATATGTCCCTAAGAAGGTCAGTATATGTCACTAAGAAGGTCAGTATCTGTCACTAAGAAGGTCAGTATCTGTCACTAAGAAGGTCAGTATATGTCCCTAAGAAGGTCAGTATATGTCACTAAGAAGGTCAGTATCTGTCACTAAGAAGGTCAGTATCTGTCCCTAAGAAGGTCAGTATCTGTCCCTAAGAAGGCCAGAATCTGTCCCTAAGAAGGTCAGTATCTGTCCCTAAGAAGGTCAGTATCTGTCGCTAAGAAGGTCAGTATCTGTCACTAAGAAGGTCAGTATATGTCCCTAAGAAGGTCAGTA
This sequence comes from Omphiscola glabra, assembly GCA_964017045.1. Lineage (NCBI taxonomy): Eukaryota > Metazoa > Mollusca > Gastropoda > Lymnaeidae > Omphiscola > Omphiscola glabra. The sequence continues at coordinate 35,774,350 of OZ024798.1, forward strand.
TATGTCACTAAGAAGGTCAGTATCTGTCCCTAAGAAGGTCAGTATATGTCCCTAAGAAGGTCAGTATCTGTCACTAAGAAGGTCAGTATCTGTCCCTAAGAAGGTCAGTATCTGTCACTAAGAAGGTCAGTATATGTCCCTAAGAAGGTCAGTATATGTCACTAAGAAGGTCAGTATCTGTACCTAAGAAGGTCAGTATCTGTCCCTAAGAAGGTCAGTATCTGTCACTAAGAAGGTCAGTATCTGTCCCTAAGAAGGTCAGTATCTGTCACTAAGAAGGTCAGTATCTGTCACTAAGAAGGTCAGTATCTGTCCCTAAGAAGGTCAGTATCTGTCACTAAGAAGGTCAGTATCTGTCACTAAGAAGGTCAGTATATGTCCCTAAGAAGGTCAGTATATGTCACTAAGAAGGTCAGTATCTGTCACTAAGAAGGTCAGTATCTGTCCCTAAGAAGGTCAGTATCTGTCCCTAAGAAGGTCAGAATCTGTCCCTAAGAAGGTCAGTATCTGTCACTAAGAAGGTCAGTATCTGTCACTAAGAAGGTCAGTATATGTCCCTAAGAAGGTCAGTATATGTCACTAAGAAGGTCAGTATCTGTCCCTAAGAAGGTCAGTATATGTCCCTAAGAAGGTCAGTATATGTCACTAAGAAGGTCAGTATCTGTCATTAAGAAGGTCAGTATATGTCCCTAAGAAGGTCAGTATATGTCACTAAGAAGGTCAGTATATGTCCCTAAGAAGGTCAGTATCTGTCCCTAAGAAGGTCAGTATCTGTCACTAAGAAGGTCAGTATCTGTCCCTAAGAAGGTCAGTATCTGTCACTAAGAAGGTCAGTATCTGTCACTAAGAAGGTCAGTATCTGTCCCTAAGAAGGTCAGTATATGTCCCTAAGAAGGTCAGTATATGTCACTAAGAAGGTCAGTATCTGTCCCTAAGAAGGTCAGTATATGTCACTAAGAAGGTCAGTATCTGTCACTAAGAAGGTCAGTATCTGTCACTAAGAAGGTCAGTATATGTCCCTAAGAAGGTCAGTATATGTCACTAAGAAGGTCAGTATCTGTCACTAAGAAGGTCAGTATCTGTCCCTAAGAAGGTCAGTATCTGTCCCTAAGAAGGTCAGAATCTGTCCCTAAGAAGGTCAGTATCTGTCCCTAAGAAGGTCAGTATCTGTCCCTAAGAAGGTCAGTATCTGTCACTAAGAAGGTCAGTATATGTCCCTAAGAAGGTCAGTATATGTCACTAAGAAGGTCAGTATCTGTTCCTAAGAAGGTCAGTATATGTCCCTAAGAAGGTCAGTATCTGTCACTAAGAAGGTCAGTATCTGTCCCTAAGAAGGTCAGTATCTGTCACTAAGAAGGTCAGTATATGTCCCTAAGAAGGTCAGTATATGTCACTAAGAAGGTCAGTATCTGTACCTAAGAAGGTCAGTATCTGTCCCTAAGAAGGTCAGTATCTGTCACTAAGAAGGTCAGTATCTGTCCCTAAGAAGGTCAGTATCTGTCACTAAGAAGGTCAGTATATGTCCCTAAGAAGGTCAGTATATGTCACTAAGAAGGTCAGTATCTGTCACTAAGAAGGTCAGTATCTGTCACTAAGAAGGTCAGTATATGTCCCTAAGAAGGTCAGTATATGTCACTAAGAAGGTCAGTATCTGTCACTAAGAAGGTCAGTATCTGTCCCTAAGAAGGTCAGTATCTGTCCCTAAGAAGGTCAGAATCTGTCCCTAAGAAGGTCAGTATCTGTCCCTAAGAAGGTCAGTATCTGTCCCTAAGAAGGTCAGTATCTGTCACTAAGAAGGTCAGTATATGTCCCTAAGAAGGTCAGTATATGTCACTAAGAAGGTCAGTATCTGTCCCTAAGAAGGTCAGTATATGTCCCTAAGAAGGTCAGTATCTGTCACTAAGAAGGTCAGTATCTGTCCCTAAGAAGGTCAGTATCTGTCACTAAGAAGGTCAGTATATGTCCCTAAGAAGGTCAGTATCTGTCCCTAAGAAGGTCAGTATCTGTCACTAAGAAGGTCAGTATATGTCCCTAAGAAGGTCAGTATATGTCACTAAGAAGGTCAGTATCTGTCCCTAAGAAGGTCAGTATCTGTCACTAAGAAGGTCAGTATCTGTCACTAAGAAGGTCAGTATCTGTCCCTAAGAAGGTCAGTATCTGTCACTAAGAAGGTCAGTATATGTCACTAAGAAGGTCAGTATATGTCCCTAAGAAGGTCAGTATATGTCCCTAAGAAGGTCAGTATATGTCACTAAGAAGGTCAGTATATGTCCCTAAGAAGGTCAGTATATGTCCCTAAGAAGGTCAGTATATGTCCCTAAGAAGGTCAGTATCTGTCCATAAGAAGGTCAGTATCTGTCCCTAAGAAGGTGCATCTCTGGGATTCAAACTCGCTGAGCCCCTTTCCCTTATCAATTTACAAAATATAACTCAGGCCTCACTTTAACTATTTGTTACGTTGACTTCTAATTTTGCATCTTATTTTGTTTAGAAATCCAAATATTTTCAGCGCTTTCTCCATCGAAGCTTTAAATACTTATGCTGGTGTCTTGTAAAACAAGGGTGTCCATGAACTGGCTTCACAGGCCACTTTGACAGGGTGTCCATGAACTGGCTTTATAGGCCACTTTGACAGGGTGTCCATGAACTGGCTTTATAGGCCACTTTGACAGGGTGTCCATGAACTGGCTTTACAGTCCACTTTGACAGGGTGTCCATCAACTGGCTTTACGGGTCACTTTGACAGGGTGTCCATGAACTGGCTTCACAGGCCAATATGATATCGTGAGTCAAATCTTCGCGGGCCGCGCACCATGAAACCCAATAAAAAATATGAATACAAAAATGAACGATGCACACACTTATTTATTTATTGCTAATGCACATAATTATCAGATGATAACACATGGACTTGTGCCGCCACACACATACATGACTGATATAGATTTTAATCCATACATATCTCCTTAACATACTGTATGCAGTGCATATAATCTACAGTATGCAGTGCATATAATCTACTGTATGCAGTGCATATAATCTACTGTATGCAGTGCATATAATCTAATGTATGCAGTGCATAGTGTCATACAAAGCTCCCCGACCTCGCCACTTTGATCGACAAAGGTGGGGTGGGGGAGGGATCTGGGGAGGAGGCTCCCCCAGAGTTTTGTTTAATTATTTCAAAATGCTAATATGCATTTTGTTAAATACTTCAATTCACTTATACATCATTCTACACTTAACTGGAGAACAAAAAGAGAATATGCTAATGTGATTTGAATTGCCTTGACCTAGCTGTGTTTCTATAAATCCTTTAATTTCAGTAGATACTAAATCGTGATATTGTTTGAGATTAATACTTTGTATTTAAATTAAAAAAATCCAGTCTAAAAGAAGCGCCGGTTCACTGAAATGATGCACACGGTTACAATATATATATTACGGCCAAAGACCGAAGTTCGGCCAGTTCCCGAATTGGCCGGCCATTTCGCACTTTGGCCGAGGTGTTTGGCCAATGTCCGATGTACTGGAAATGGCCGATGTATATGCTACTTCGCGAACTGGCGGGAAATCCCTGGCCAATATTCAATGGGCTGATACAAGACTCTCAGACTATGCCATACTAAACAAGAAATCATGAACAAGAGGTCAGCAGCTCATACTAGCTTGCAAACTCAAGGTGCCAAGATGCTAAAAAATGCAGATGCAAAATTCCTGCCAGCGAAAGTTGGAGATAATGTACGCAATCATATACCAGATGTTGACAGAGGTCGCGGTTATCCACGAAGCGTTCTTGCAGTTGTCATGAACGTCGATGGCGCTTTCTACAAGCTAGGAACAGAACTTGGTATTCTCAAACAATTGTTTTCCAGAAGTGAATTCACCGTTCTGCACGAGAAACTTCTCACATTGACATCAGTGGGCACAGAGGAAAAATCACTACGACCCGTCGCGTCTTCACAATCACTGACCGGCGGTCAAGGCTACACTCGATGCAATTGCACTACCAAGTGCTCAACAAATCGCTGCAAATGTAAAAATAACAAACTGCTGTGCCATTCGAAATGTCATAAATGTTCATCTTGTTGTAACAAGTGATGATAGAGATTGGTCATTTACTGTACTAAACTAATTTGACTTTTTGGCAATTTAGTTTCATTAATAATCAATATAATATAATATCATTACCGTATACAAACGCCCAAAATCTTTCATGACCCTTTTCTTCCGACTTTGGCCGATCGCCCCACGCCATTTAGCAAACTGGCTGGCCAAATCCCGAAACCTAGAAAAGATCGGACATTGGCCGGTCAATGTTATGCAATATTGGCCAATTCCCGATTTGGCCGGCCAATTCTCGATTTGGCCGATTTCGGGCATTTGGCCGTAATATATATATTTGTCAAATGTGCGGTTTTTTTTGTTGCAAGAATGAAAATATATGTTAACTGAATGAAGAACTATGTTCATTTTTTATACATCCGACGGGCCACAACTGTTAACGTGGTTTGGTCCCTCCTAAGGTATAATTTGAAAAATAGTTTTTTTGTATTCTTTTTTTGAGGACCACTGATTTCAGTGTATATATATAACAGTCAGGGCGCTAGTTTGGTGTTCAACGGCCCGACAGGATGATTCCGATCACGTGTCTACTCATCGGACTACTTTTCACAGTCTCTTGTTCGGGTAAAGGAAATTTTCATTAAAAAAATATCTTAAACTATGGCCAGGAATTAGGGTTTATACCATGTTTTACGCCTTGATTTTGCCACGGTCTAGTTAGCATCTTGATTTATTCACTGTCGTGAACGTTAAAGGTGATGCTAGTGTTGCAAGGTGATGCTAGTGTTGCAAGGTGATGCTAGTGTTGCAAGGTGATGCTAGTGTTTGCAAGGTGATGCTAGTGTTGCAAGGTGATGCTAGTGTTGCAAGGTGATGCTAGTGTTGCAAGGTGATGCTAGTGTTTGCAAGGTGATGCTAGTGTTGCAAGGGGATGCTAGTGTTTGCAAGGTGATGCTAGTAATGCAAGGTGATGCTAGTGTTGCAAGGTGATGATAGTGTTGCAAGGTGATGCTACTGTTTGCAAGGTGATACTAGTGTTGCAAGGTGGTGCTAGTGTTGCAAGGTGATGCTAGTGTTGCAAGGTGATGCTAGTGTTGCAAGGTGATGCTAGTGTTGCACTGCCAGTTTAGTGAAAAAGATGTAACTGTTGATTATCAATGACCTCCTCGAAGTATATGTTAGCGTTTTAAATATGTCATGCAAGAAAGTCAATAAATCAACATAATTGAAATAATGAACTTTACGCATCAGTAACGTAGATGGGGTTAGTGCCGCCCATGGCGAGAAGAAGATTTTGCGTTCCCCTTTCCACATAAAAAAATCTGCAGTTGGTCGAAAATGACGCCCCTACAAATATAAAAAAAAATGCAAAAATGGAGTGGAACATCACCTACGCACCCCTTTCTACGCCCCTGTTACACATATCATTAAATGCTGATGGCATGTGCGGTACTTGCTCAAACTGTACAATCAAATAGTTTTACACTAAGACATACGCAGCGTCAAATAGTTTTTTACTGAGACATACACAGCATCTAATAGTTCTACACTGAGACATACACAGCATCTAATAGTTCTACACTGAGACATACACAGCATCTAATAGTTTTACACTAAGACATACACAAGTAAAGTTATTGTTTGTTTGTAAATGTGATATTTTAAAAAAAAATTTGTATTAAATTTATCAATGGCATTGACTTTTTGTTGTTCTTTTTGACATGAAAGAGAACCGAACATTTGTCCTACGTCTACGGCTAGGTCTTGCAAAACCTACGTCTACAGCTTGGTCTTGCAAAACCTACGTCTGCGGCTTGGTCTTGCAAAACCTACGTCTGCGGCTTGGTCTTGCAAAACCTACGTCTGCGGCTTGGTCTTGCAAAACCTACGTCTGCGGCTTGGTCTTGCAAAACCTACGTCTGCGGCTTGGTCTTGCAAAACCTACGTCTACGGCTTGGTCTTGCAAAACCTACGTCTGCGGCTTGGTCTTGCAAAACCTACGTCTACGGCTTGGTCTTGCAAAACCTACGTCTGCGGCTTGGTCTTGCAAAACCTACGTCTACGGCTTGGTCTTGCAAAACCTACGTCTACGGCTTGGTCTTGCAAAACCTACGTCTGCGGCTTGGTCTCGTTAAACTTTTAAACATTCTATTTTATTTTTGTGGAGCCTCGATTGACTGATGACAACACTGATTACGACATATCGGTAGTTAAAATAGTTTCATAATAATCTTTTGAAATTCTTGATCTTAATCGAATAAAGGATATAATATTCAATTATTATTCCAGTTGAATACCTTGTAAAAAATCGAAATGTTAGAAATATATTGAAGGATTTTTGTTGTAAACAAATCCAACAACAATGTGATTTTTTGTGTTGTTTTTTTTTCCTTTTTGTTTCGTGCTCGTCTAGGTTTTCACATACCCTATGATTTCTATTACCTATAGCAGCGGTTCTCAACCTGTGGGTCGCGACCTCTTTGGGGGTCGAACGACCCTTTCACATGGGTCGCCTAAGACCACGGGAAAACACATATACTATACAGTTATAAAGTGGCAACGAAAATAATTGTGTGGTTGGGGGGTCGCCGCTGTATTAGGAACTGTATTAATGGGTCGCGGCATTAGAAAGAACCACTGACCTATAGAGTAAGCTAGGCTGCTCAGAGTCAAAATTTGTATAGCATTTAGTACCACTCTCACATATGATATGACGCATGAAATCCAGTTTAGTACCAATCTCACATATGATATGACGCCTGAAATCCAGTTTAGTACCAGTCTCACATACGATATGACGCCTGAAATCCAGTTTAATACCAATCTCACATATGATATGACTCCTGAAATCCAGTTTAGTACCAATCTCACATATGATATGACGCCTGAAATCCAGTTTAGTACCAGTCTCACATACGATATGACGCCTGAAATCCAGTTTAGTACTTATCTCACATATGATATGACGCCTGAAATCCAGTTTAGTACCATTGTCACATATGATATGACGCCTGAAATCCAGTTTAGTACCAGTCTCACATACGATATGACGCCTGAAATGCAATTTAGTACCAATCTCACATATGAAATGATGCCTGAAATCCAGCACAAGGTTGTCTTTACAACATTGTTCAACCTTTGGGCTACTGCACCGGGCTCAACTCCATCAAGACTCTCTCATGCTTCACATGATAGAATGAGACACCGGAAGTCATAGAGATCATGTGGATTATGCCCAAATCGTCGCTGGCCACACACGAACTATGACAAACATGTTAACTTCCCATATTGTCAATAAAATGTGGAATGTTATTTATATTAAAAAAAAAACAACAACAAATTATGTGTTAAAAAAAAGAAGAAAGAAGATTTCAACATCGATAATTATCGTTTGCTTTCTCGTTTTCAGCAAGTTCCGGGGCAGACGACTTAAAAGATATCAGAAATGAACTGAAAGATATCAAACAGAGACTAAATGAGCTTGATACATTCAAGGCGAACATCAGCTCCAGATTCGCGCAGTCTGCAGGCGCTTTTTTTGAGATCTCTCCAGAGTTTGAAGGTAGGCGTTATTACCTCTCCAAAAGAACCGGAAGCGCTTACATTCCAGCGTCCGAAGCAATTTGTGAACTATTTGGAGGGTACCTTGTCGAGATCAATGACCTTGAAGAGTATCGCTTTGTTCAGAATTTCATTCGAAACCATTCTTCTGACTTCTTTGGTGTCTACACCGGCGGCAATGATGAAGATCTCGAGGGCACGTGGGTCTATCGTCACAGCAAGGAAAAAGCAGTGTTTCTAGACTGGACTCCTGGACAACCATCAAACGACATAGACGGAGATTGTTTGATTTTGCTGAACCGGAACGACTGGAGAATGGACGACTTCCGGTGCTACTACGACAAGGCGGATACCAGATTTATGTGTGAAGTACCGACGGAATAGAAGTGCACAGTGCACCTATCAGGGCATACAAACAATTTTCATCATAAATGATTGATTTCGATAATATTTCTGTGTAATTTGTGACGTATTAAGATTTCAATCTGAGAAAAATGAATATGATCCTGAACGATTAAAAAGCTGCAACATAATTATTATTGGGTTCTTCCATTGGTGTAAATTGTACAGATCTTAAAGATTGGCCTCAATAATATGAGTTATATTTAGTTTATATATTTCGATTCATTTCTCAATGGGCATCTTTGGCAAATGTTATAGAATAATTACTAGTATTACAATCAAATATAAATTTAACAGTATTTTTGTGCACCATTCCTCAATTTCCTCAATTTTTCCAATTAATTTGCCACACCCAGCGTCGCATTAATTTTTGCCACATCTAGCTTCCCATTTATTTGCCACTCCCAGCTTCCCATTAATTTGCCACACCCAGCTTCCCATTAATTTGCCACTCCCAGCTTCCCATTAATTTGCCACTCCCAGCTTCCCATTAATTCGACACACCTAGCTTCAATTTAATTTGCCACACACAGCTTCCTATTAATTTGCCACACCCAGCTTCCCATTAATTTCCTTGAACCTTCTGAAAATAATTAATTATCTGAGCTGAGGAAAACGTTCATAATTGAAATTGTTCACCTCAAATAAATCAAAGTCCAATTCTGAGGCTGAAAAAGTCGTCATGAATCTAGGTTCTGAAGAGAAAAAACAACACACACGACTAGTTATTCTTACCGCATTGTTACTCTTCCTCAGTGTTTCTTTCAGGCATACCTCCGGGGGGGGGCAATGCCCCGGCGGAGCAAGTCAAGTGCCCCCCCTGGGGAAAATGTGTAAGAAAAAATAATAATAAAAAAAAAAAAACTACTCTAAATTTAATTTTTATAAAATTTTTAAAAGTTATTGAAATGTGTGCCTTTAATCGATTACAATTATTGGAACAAATAAAATATCGCTTTGTTCGATATATATTGATGATCCATATCGTTCAGGTTAATCTTGTTACAGGCTCGCAGAAATCGATTATAAATATGGTATTGTTTTGAAAATTGGCCGCTCCTGATCATAAGCTAAATCTTACTTTTTCTGATTCGCAAATATCGGTATCTTTTATTTATTTACATTTTGCAGCTGCAAAAGTTGAAAGACTTTTTAAATATAGTTCTTGCTAAGAAAAAAACATGTGCAATCTGTTTTCAAATTATATTGTATGATAGCATCATGCTTTAAAAAATCATTTTTAGCAAACATTTTAATGTAGTAGATTCCATAGATGTATGCTGACATAGATAAAATGAAAATTTAAAAATAATAATAATAATAATTTTAAAACAAAAAATTAGGTATTTACCGGTTACATACAAATAGTGGACATTTCATCATAATTATTAAATCGAGTGTTTCTAATTTTTTAACACAGTTTCGGGAACAGAGTAAAATGATTTTTAAAAAAGTCTTTATTTATTAAATCCCCAATGACTTTTCTCTGTTAATATAATAATAATAAACAATCTTCCCCAGCTGTTTGAACTATTTAAAAAAAATATTTTAAGATGATAATCCAGTAGAAAGAATATAATATATATTTAAACAACGAATAAAAAAATTTGAGTATTTCGATTATCTTGTAAATGCAATTTTTGGTAGTAGTTAAAAAAAAATTATATGGAATTGGTAAAAAAATTGTTTTCAAGTATAATATCAAAGAGGCAAGTTGTAATGATCTGAAGCAAATTATAGTAGTCTAAATTTCTTAATTAACATTTAAATCAACTGAATATTGAGAATTGAAACTTTAATAATTTATACGAAAAAAAAATCACACATTAATAAATATATGAGTCTTTTGTAAACAATTCTTGACTTCTAAACAATTATGTCGGTTACATATGATTTATAAATAAATACCAATTTTGAAAACCCATAAAGATATATTCTATAGCCTTTTGTACAGAAAAGCTTTTTTTTCTTTTTTACTTTGGTGAAACTTGGAAATATTTTGAAATAAACGTATGTTTTTGGTTTTTCTTTTTCGTTCAAAATGTAAAACTATTTTAGCATTTCTTTTTTGGGATGGATACCTTTTTAGGAAGGAATTATTTTTTCTTAATTTTACAAATATTTTGTAGTAAATTCATTATTTTTATGTAGTTGATCCCAAAAAAATATTTTAAAATAATAACTTTAAAAATACATTACTTTTCCATTTTAAAAAAATGTTTGCATACCACACTTAGTCAAGCAGAGACTTCGCTTGTACGATGGCTCTTATGTCAAATGACACATAAAATCTTAACTAGCATCTCTCCCGTTGCTCTGCAGTTAAGTGTTTAATGATGCGAAACTAAATTTAACTACGGTATTTAAAAAAAAAATGCATTCTTGCATTTTGAATTTATCAAAAAATTTCCGGGGCCTAAAAAGTTTTAAGGGGCGAGTCTAAGCTAAGGAGTATCTCTCGATAAAAAAACATACCCTAAGGGATCCCAATTGGATTGAATTTATTTAATATTGTGCTGGTGGAAGAGTTAGTGATGTCCTGTTATTATCGTTATTTCTAGCGCTTCCCACCCAAATGTCTGAAATGTTTACATCAGTGGCGCTTCATCCCATTTAGGGCCCTGGTCTGCTCCACCACATTCTTCCATTGGGATCGATCCACCTCCATGTGCGAACCCCAACCTTTGTAAGCCCTTCACTACATCGTCAATCCATCTCAGTCTTGGTCGACAGGTGAGCCGTCTGCCCCTAGGTTTCTGCCTGTAGATCGTTTTTGTTGCTCCAGAATCCTGCATCCTTTCAATGTGTCCTGCCTAGGGCAGTCTGCCTTTTTTTTATATTGTTGTGACTATGGATGGGTATTTGTACAATTGATATAGCTCTTAGTTAGTACGGATTCCCAAAACAAAATTGTCTATCATCGGGTCATATATTTAGCAGGTTCTCTGCTTTTCTGGTAGGAACCAAGTCTCACTACTGGTCTTGTGACAGTGGTGTATACTTACTTCTTTGTTCCCTTATCGAGATTTTTGCTTTGAAGTAGCTTTTGTAAATTGAAATAAGAACGGTTTCATGCTGTTATTCTTTCTTGTACATCCGATTTTATTTCCTCTTGCTTATTTATAGTCACCCCTAGATATTTGAAAGTAGCTACCCTCTCAAAGGCGTAGATGTTCATATTGATTAAGTCATCAGTGCGTATTTCCTGACATTATCATAAATATTGCCTTCGTTTTATTTACATCAAGACCAGCTTTGACCGTCACATCTTCAAGTTCCCTGAAAGTTTTAATTATATCACCAATGCTGTTTCTACCAAGTAACTCTATATTGTCTGTGTAGGCCAGGTATTGCAGTGGCTGGCTTTATAAAGTTCCTTATGGTTGTTCTGTACCACCTCTCACATGCTCACACGTATGTTTCTAATGCTTTTTTCTTAAGTGATGTTGAAAATGATACACGGATTTCCTTGTCTGAGGCCCAGATTGATTGGGAACTCCCTCAAGTACTCCCACTGTACTTTGATTCTACTTTTGTAGTTATCCATCGTCATATGTATGAGTCGGGTAAGTTTGTTAAGGACTCCAAGTTCCAGCACAGCATCGTTCATGTATTTCCTGTCTATACTATCATAACCTGATTTGTAGTCCACATATAGTTGGTGTATGTTGATGTATTCTTAGCATTTTCTACGAGACATCTAACAGTAAATATATGAACGTTTGAAATGCTCCTTCACACATTGTCTTAAAGGTGCGTTGAATACAGTGCATGATACCCTCACTAGGTAACTCTTGTTACCAGTGAAATATCCGCATCAACACCAGGCACAGAAACATTGCAAATCCCATCTACATTCATTGGAGCCATAATGATCAATAAATTGATCGTGGGCCCTTAATAGACAGAAGAAGAAGAAGAAAAATTTGCACCACAATGCATCAGTGCATTTTTAATTTATTATTTTTAAATTAAGGTGACCCCTGCCCCCACTTTTGCTCAAACTCTTCGGATTCCTCAATTTCTGCTACCCCCCCCCCTTTTTTTCCTTGACGTCGATCAATGTGACTAACGGGTTGAATCTAATCTTGTGTCAAATTATTTTCTTCGGCACACCACAACCAAAATGAATTTAGTTTGTGTCTGGTACTGGTCGCCATAATGCCTCCCCGATCAAATGAAAGTCTTATCAAAACTTTCGAATCATGTATACTCCAAAATGCACCTTTTGATTGTTAAACAATCACACATTTTCTGCTGCCCTACTTCCCGATAAAAATTACTTGCCATGACAGCCAAATTTGGTGCTGATATATACACTGCCCAGCGGCGTGCCTAGTGTTAGCGCCACCTTAGGTGGGTTAACTTTTTTGCAACGCTACCTTTCTCGATAGAAACTCTGCAGATGTCCGAAAATCCCGCCGCTCTATCTAAAGAAAAAATGACACCTGGGAAGACCAAATGTTCGCTCCCCCCCCCCCACTTCTACGTCACTGACGTGAGTCTTTGATGACAGGGGACAAGATTTATTTTTACACCCCCCCCCCCCGGCTAAACTCTGAAACCTATTATTTTCATCCATTAACACTATAGCCCATTAGATGCCCCCGCTAGTCTGGCGCCCGGGGACATATGTCCCATCTGCCACCCCTTAGCTACGCCTCTGGCCACTGAAAAACTGGCACTGCCCCCCCGAGCGTCAAAAGTGCCCCCTCGGGGGAAAATTTCTGAAAGAAACACTGCTCTTCCTTGTGAACATTCATGGTTAGTGGAATGAATGGCTTATCTTTATCTGGTTCAACTGGACTGCAGGATAATTAGACATTAAATCGTAGTGCGTGTTTTAAAACTAAAGTATTTTCAAGTATCTTCAAGTTTAGATCATTATTTAGGGACCATCCCTTGTTCACGTCTGTTAAAACACATCAGATGTTACTAACATTTACGTGTCAAGCTATGCACAACAGAGGTCTTCTACTTCTATGTCTTAAGGGCCCTCGGTCAGTGTAGTGGAAGGCCTGAGACAATAGACGCAAATGTGTTAGTTCCCTGTCTAAGGTTAGTAATATACAACAGAGTTATGTCCCTGTCTATGAAAAGCCATAACAACAGAGTGGGCACGCTGTCTAAGGCAAGCAATATACGAGAGAGTTATTTCCCTGTCTAAAGCGAGTAATGCACAAAATAATTATTTCCCCCGTCTATGGCCAGCTACAAACAACAGATTTATTTCTCTATGTTTGGCCAGCAATACAAAACAGATTTATTTCCCTGTATTTGGTCAGAACACATATCAGAATTATATGTATGTTAAAAGTTATAAGCACCAGAGTTAGTTACGTGCTCATCACCATATATACTGCCAATAGTACAACCTCCCTCTGTGACATACCTTGATAAAGGTCCCGCACAGGGTATGTATCCACTATGTGCTGTGTTATCGCGACAGGTCCCGCACAGGGTATGTATCCACTATGTGCTGTGTTATCGCGACAGGTCCCGCACAGGGTATGTATCCACTATGTGCTGTGTTATCGCGACAGGTCCCGCACAGGGTATGTATCCACTATTTGCTGTGTTATCGCGAAGGCAATAACCAAGCATTCAGCGCTGATGAGCAACTTTAAAATTGGAATTATTTGAATAAAAACGTATATGTTAATGAGAAATTTAGCAGACTTAGTCACGGTCATCACTGTAATATGAAGGTGTAGACCACAGGTTCCCAAACAATTTTTGAGTCGCGACTCCATTCTATAGAATCAACCCAGATACTTAAAAAAAAAGACTGTATGAGACAACACAACGTAAATAATTGTTTTCGAATTGAATTATTAGGAAATTACTAAATTACTAAAACGCTTTTAAACTACCTATTAAAAAAATCTATATTAAGACTATCCGTAGGCGGATACATTGAAACAAGGAAAAATTCCGACAACTCCTGCGACGCAACTGGTGCCAAGCTGTATCAGCCATGTATGGTGTTCCTTGTGGTTATCCAGGTGAGTGGAGAGAGACGATTTGCTGTCGAAATATGAACATCAAGATATAAACATACAAACAGGAATACTGCTATTTTTTATATTGTTGCGTTTTGTATTTTATAGCGCTTCGAGCCTTAATTACAGATGAAGAGTGTTTTTTAAATGAACTTTATTATTATTATTATTATCAAAGAATCAGCTTATAGTTCTTAAGAAAAAAAAATTCAGGCTTGTGACTTCGTCCTGCGAATAAAATTGTCTTGGGGCAATTGTGTTGTCAAGTTCATCTGTCAAGTTCATCTGTCAAGTCCAGCTTTCAAGGTCATCTGTCAAGTTCATCTGTCAAGTTCATCTGTCAAGTTCATCTGTCAAGTTCATCTGTCAAGTCCAACTGTCAAGTCCACTGTCAAGTTCATCTGTCAAGTCCAACTGTCAAGTTCATCTGTCAAGTTCATCTGTCAAGTTCATCTGTCAAGTTCATCTGTCAAGTCCAACTGTCAAGTTCATCTGCCAAGTTTATCTGTCAAGTTCATCTGTCGAGTTCATCTGTCGAGTTCATTTGTCGAGTTCATCTGTCGAGTTCATCTGTAGAGTTTATCTGTCGAGTTCATCTGTCGAGTTCATCTGTCGAGTTCATCTGCCGAGTTCATCTGTCAAGTTCATCTGTCAAGTCCAACTGTCAAGTTCATCTGTCAAGTTCATCTGTCAAGTTCATCTGTCAAGTTCATCTGTCAAGTTCATCTGTCGAGTTCATCTATCGAGTTCATCTATCGAGTTCATCTGTCAAGTTCATCTGTCAAGTTCATCTGTCACTGCGTTGCTAAAAAAAGACTATTTTGGCTCTGTTGATAACCTTTGACAAAACTATAATTCACTTTTCGTTAAAAAAAAACAAGAAGAAAATGTTGTTAACTGGAATAACATCGTAATTCATTCTGAAGTGGATTTCTTTTTTTTTTTTTTTTTTTTTTTAAAAGTACTTCATTAATTAAAAATTTTAAAAATATACATCCGCTTACCATACAAACACCATATAAAAAAAATATCTAATTTATTTGTTCATGATAAAGTTGAGTTAAAGCCAAGTTTTCTTGTTGTGTTATGTACGTTGTGAGGGGTGGTTGTACGTTGTGGGGGGTGGTTGTACGTTGTGAGTGGTGGTTGTACGTTGTGGGGGGGATGGTTGTACGTTGTGAGGGGTGGTTGTACGTTGTGGGGGGATGATTGTACGTTGTGAGGGGTGGTTGTACGTTGTGGGGGGATGGTTGTACGTTGTGAGGGGTGGTTGTACGTTGTGGGGGGATGATTGTACGTTGTGAGGGGTGGTTGTACGTTGTGGGGGGTGGTTGTACGTTCTGAGGGGTGGTTGTACGTTATGAGAGGTGGTTGTACGTTGTGAGAGGTGGTTGTACGTTTTGAGAGGTGGTTGTACGTTGTGAGAGGTGGTTGTACGTTGTGAGAGGTGGTTGTACGTTTTGAGAGGTGGTTGTATGTTGTGAGAGGTGGTTGTACGTTGTGAGAGGTGGTTGTACGTTGTCAGGGGTAGTTGTACGTTGTCAGGGGTAGGTGTACGTTGTCAGGGATAGTTGTACGTTGTCAGGGGTAGGTGTACGTTGTCAAGGGTATTTGTACGTTATGGGCGCCATCCAAATGTTACGTACGCCCTGAGGGGTGTGTAGTGTTGATTTTTGAGATTTTGATTATGGATGCCTATGGGGCGGTGGGGTGTGTTGGAAAGAACGAAACAGTTATGCACATTTATGCACTGAACATTTGTTCACTGAACATTTGTGCACTGAACATTTGTTCACTGAACATTTGTTCACTGAACATTTGTGCACTGATTACCTTGAAATTCTTACAGTCGGTAATGAGTCTATTTATATCTGTAATAAAGCAATCTATTATCTTAAAATATTGGGAACCACGTGGCTTTTGTTATATATATCAATGATAGGGGCAGTAGTCTGGCTTATCATTGATAGTGTAATAGCTACTGTTGAGCAATGATATTCTCAAGGACGTACGTATGAGAGTATCAACTATGGCAGTATCAACTATGACAGTATCAACTATGACAGTATCAACTATGACAGTATCAACCATGACAGTATCAACTATGACAGTATCAACTATTACAATGTATACGATGACAGTATCAACTATGACAGTATCAACTGTGACAGTATCAACTATGACAGTATCAACTATTACAGTGTATACGATGACAGTATCAACTATGATAGTATCAACTGTGACAGTATAAACTATGACAGTATCAACTATGACAATATCAATTATGGCATTTAAAATCTCAACATGTTAAAATACTCCAGGATCTTTAATAGATTACAATCATGATCAAACTGACTTTTCTTGCAACCAATTCATAAATTCACTTGTTTTCGTCCGTCCCATTACTTCATTTAAATATACTAGGTGTTATAAAGTTTAGCAATTTTGGTTGTAAATAGTAACAGGTTCTATCACTGAGAGCCCGACAAGAATATTTTAATTTTATTCTTTTTTTTTGTGTCAAACTTATTTTCTGTGAATTTTTCATTAAATTTATTTTATTTTTGGGATCAAAATGAAAGCCCTAGAATTTGGCGCCCGAGACAGTTGCCTGCTTTGGCTGTACTAAAGCCGGCGCCCCAGACAGTTGCCTGCTTTGGTTGTACATAAAGCCGGCGCCCCAGACAGTTGCCTGCTTTGGCTGTACATAAAGCCGGCGCCCCAGACAGTTGCCTGCTTTGGCTGTACATAAAGCTAGCGCCCCAGACAGTTGCCTGCTTTGGCTGTACATTAAAGCCGACCCTGCCTGAACCTCTTCTTCACACCCAGTAACCCCTTTGTGAATTACAGCTGACGTGAGTTGATCTGTTTTTTTGTTTACTGCTATATTTTACTTCTATTTTTAATGATTGCTGGTGAAATTTTCTGGCCGCCGTACGTCTACTCTGCATTTAAAGAGTTAATTATGTTCCCTCTAATATTTCTTAGGATTTAAAAATAAAAAAATTGTGTTTTTTTTTAAAGATGCCGAATTTATGTTGGTATATAAGCGTCAAGGCTGGAGTGAGGTGTAGCAAAGCTTGACAACATGACATCTCTTAAAAGTCTTGTGTTTGTGCTACTTCTCACCATGACTTTCACAGGTAATGGAGACTTTCATTTGTAAACTACTTTTAAATCTCTAACTTCATTCCATGGCCAGGACTCAGTCTGTTAGCCATGCAGACGTCAAAAAGTCCACGTTTACCATTCGGAGCACTAGTATTATAGTCTGGAAGCCGAGGCAGACATGTTTGATGAGTTTGTTTTTTTAGGAAAAGCATAATATGAATGATCTAGACAATATAATGTATTGCTTAATTCAGTTAACTAGATATTTCTGCAAAAGAAACTATCAAGTGTCTATTCACTGGAGTCGAACTTGAACTTTGTATGTTGTATGTCTTCTTATTTGTATGTTTTATGTCTTAATATTTGTATTTTGTATAGTTTGTATGTTTTATATCTTCATGTTTGTATGTTTGATATCTTCATGTTTGTATGTTTGATATCTTCATGTTTGTATGTTTGATATCTTCATGTTTGATATCTTCATGTTTGTCTGTTTCATATCTTCATGTTTGTCTGTTTGATATCTTCATGTTTGTATGTTTGATATCTTCATGTTTGTATGTTTGATATCTTCATGTTTGTATGTTTGATATCTTCATGTTTGTATGTTTGATATCTTCATGTTTGTATGTTTGATATCTTCATGTTTGTATGTTTGATATCTTCATGTTTGTATGTTTGATATCTTCATGTTTGTATGTTTGATATCTTTTTGTTTGTATGTTTGATATCTTCATGTTTGTATGTTTGATATCTTCATGTTTGTATGTTTGATATCTTCATGTTTGTATGTTTGATATCTTCATGTTTGTATGTTTGATATCTTCATGTTTGTCTGTTTGATATCTTCATGTTTGTATGTTTGATATCTTCATGTTTGTATGTTTGATATCTTCATGTTTGTATGTTTGATATCTTCATGTTTGTATGTTTGATATCTTCATGTTTGTATGTTTGATATCTTCATGTTTGTATGTTTGATATCTTCATGTTTGTATGTTTGATATCTTCATGTTTGTATGTTTGATATCTTCATGTTTGTATGTTTGATATCTTTATGTTTGTATGTTTGATATCTTCATGTTTGTATGTTTGATATCTTCATGTTTGTATGTTTGATATCTTCATGTTTGTATGTTTGATATCTTCATGTTTGTCTGTTTGATATCTTCATGTTTGTCTGTTTGATATCTTCATGTTTGTATGTTTGATATCTTCATGTTTGTATGTTTGATATCTTCATGTTTGTATGTTTGATATCTTCATGTTTGTATGTTTGATATCTTCATGTTTGTATGATTGATATCTTCATGTTTGTATGTTTGATAT
Source organism: Omphiscola glabra (assembly GCA_964017045.1). Lineage (NCBI taxonomy): Eukaryota > Metazoa > Mollusca > Gastropoda > Lymnaeidae > Omphiscola > Omphiscola glabra. The sequence goes on from OZ024798.1 coordinate 35,792,820, forward strand.
CTTCATGTTTGTATGTTTGATATCTTCATGTTTGTATGTTTGATATCTTCATGTTTGTATGTTTGATATCTTTATGTTTGTATGTTTGATATCGTCATGTTTGTATGTTTGATATCTTCATGTTTGTATGTTTGATATCTTCATGTTTGTATGTTTGATATCTTCATGTTTGTATGTTTGATATCTTCATGTTTGTATGTTTGATATCTTCATGTTTGTATGTTTGATATCTTCATGTTTGTATGTTTGATATCTTCATGTTTGTATGTTTGATATCTTTATGTTTGTATGTTTGATATCTTCATGTTTGTATGTTTGATATCTTCATGTTTGTATGTTTGATATCTTCATGTTTGTATGTTTGATATCTTCATGTTTGTATGTTTGATATCTTTATACAGTTAAAATAGTCATTTAGCGCTTGAATTAAATTTAATAGAATTAAAATCAATAAATGCATCTAAAACCCAATTATTCTTCCAGTTAACTTTGTGAAATGTATAAAAGGTTTTGAATTTGATAAAAGCAATCATTATTAATTTTACTACTTTTCAGCCAATGTATCATAATGGCCCCACCCAACCCTCCCACACCACTCACTTTTTTAAAAACCGAAACTCTTTTTTTTTTCAAACTGTATTATTTTTTGGATTCCATTTATATCTCTGACATACTTCTGTATGTTAAATGACATATTGTAATATTTTTTTTGTAGATTCCAAGCCACCTTAATCAAAGGTAAAAGACATCAGGTAATTTACCACTGATTAGTGTCTAAGACTTTCTTTATTTTTCAGCACTTTCTGACGCACAAAATTTCTTTGCAATCATCCATGATCTAAGAGAAATCAAATCAAGACTAAGTCAGCTTGAAAATTTTAAGACAAATATCAGCTCAAGATTCTCGCAGGCTGCAAGCGCTCTATTTGAGATCTCTCCAGAGTTCAGAGGCCATCGGTATTACCTCTCCAAGAGAACCGGAAGTGCTGTCATCCCAGTGTCTGAGGCCATTTGTGAACTTTTTGGAGGTTACCTCGTAGAGATCAACAACCCACTTGAGTACCGATTTGTTCAGAATTTTATCCGAAACTATCAAGACTTCTTTGGTGTCTACACCGGCGGCAATGATGAAGATCACGAGGGGACGTGGGTCTATCGTCACAGCAAGGAACCAGCAGTGTTTCTAGACTGGAGTCCTGGACAACCAACAAATGACATAGACGGAGATTGCTTAATTTTATTGAACCGGAACGACTGGAGAATGGACGACTTCCGGTGCTACTACGACAAATCGGATACCAGATTTATGTGTGAAGTACCGATTTAACTGGTTTGTACAGAGAAACTATCATGAGATGTGCATTGTGTACCAGTAGAGTAGTGCTGTTCTTGGGCGTTGGCCCAGGTTAGGAGGGAATTCTAATCAATACATTTTAAGACTACAAAATAACAAATTGTAAAGATATCCAAAAATGGAGTCCATCTGATATTCAGAGATAAATAAATACACAACTGAAGCAATATTTGATTTAAAAAACTTTGCCTCATGATATTTTATACATCTTTAGCGCCAACATAATTTAAAGTGTCCTGATATTAGGTTATTAAAACTTTCCACTTAACACATCATAACATAGAAATCGTTTATTTTAAAAATTGTTTAATACGAATTTTTTTTAGTAATTCCAGGGGAAGTGTTAGTTAGATTTTTACCTGAAAATCTTGTGTTTAGCCTGTAGCCTATTTTATATTTAAGATTTTGACCCGTAAACTGATTCTGGCTGTATCCTGTTATTAAAAAATACAACAACAACATACTAAGCATCGTGTCTTTTTATTGGTATAAAATGTTCAGATCTTGGTTTATTGGGTGTAAAAGCAACACTTTACTGAGTGAAGCATTTATTTGATTGAGTGAGACGTTTACGCTCTGAAGATTGTGCTCCAGCGGTGAGATCAAAGGCAAGTGTTTCCCATGATTTCATATATGGCGAACATATATGGTCAATCTGTGAAACGCTTTTATGTCCACCAGTTGACCGTCTCCGTCTGGATAGCTACTCTTACGTGAGTTATTGGGGCAGTCAGTTCATTTAACAACCTGTGGCGACCCACGTCCACGAAAAAGCTCTGCTGCCCCTCCATGTAGGAAAAAAGTGCCACACGGGTCACACTGCCCTTTCCGCACCCATCTTCCTACGCCGCCCCCAAAACCAGGTCCGCTCTCTATGGCTAGTCCTTTTTGTTTAAGCGTATGGATTTTGAGGAAGCCGGCCTTTGTATGAAAACAAAACACGTTCAAATTTTAAGACCATTTACTGGAGTCGCGGCTTTACGTTTTTCGTGGTTTTTTTTAGCGTACACACGTTTTATGTATGTTTTTTGTGTAGTAGCTTGCCCTCTGTTATCATCTTAACTTACCATCTCATTGTTAGTAGCATGTGAAATGTGGACACTTGAAACCAAGGATTCCCAATCATTAAGTGCAAGGATCAATAATTTGATTGGCAATAACTACATCATAGTATCTATCACCAGCGTTGAAAAAATATGCCACGTAAGCAAGTTGATAATATCAAGTAAAATTTCAGATTCAACATTACTTTTTAAATTCAGTCACGGGCGTAGGAAGAGTGGGTCGGGCTTGGAGAAGTGGTCCATCCTCGGAAGCACTTATTTGTTGTTTTCGTTAATTATGTGTGGTAAAATCCAATACCAACTAGGCGTTACACATTGTAGTTGCTTCGCTGTTCATGGCTGATGTAGGGCAAAAATTTAAAGCTAAATAGTTTTTCATATACGTGCATCATTGACTTAAGAAATCTCAGTTTTGTACTGCACCTTCTCATCATTGACATAAGTAATCTCAGTTTTGTGCTGCACCTTCTCATCATTGACATAAGTAATCTCAGTTTTGTGCTGCACCTTCTCATCATTGACATAAGTAATCTCAGTTTTGCGCTGCACCTTCTCATCATTGACATAAGTAATCTCAGTTTTGCGCTGCACCTACTCATCATTGACTTAAGAAATCTCAGTTTTGCGCTGCACCTTCTCATCATTGACATAAGTAATCTCAGTTTTGCGCTGCACCTACTCATCATTGACTTAAGAAATCTCAGTTTTGCGCTGCACCTACTCATCATTGACATAAGTAATCTCAGTTTTGCGCTGCACCTTCTCATCATTGACATAAGTAATCTCAGTTTTGCGCTGCACCTACTCACCATTGACCAATCTAGCATTTTTAATGTCTCTCAATAAATAATTACGACGTTAAAATAAATGATTTGAAAGTGTTATGTTAAAATAGTTATGTGATAAAATTCGAATTTTCCAAAGGTTAATCTTTGTAATAATCATCATCAAATTTATAAAGATATTTTGTCCTTTCATTTTGTTGTCAGGCGTGTCCATATCCATATTCCTACTAGTGGTGGCTGTGAACACTGCTGATCAGCTAGGGGCGTAGCTAAGGTTACTGCCACCCTGGGCTTGCTGAAAACATTGCCACCCCTTTCACGAAAAAAACTCTTCAGTTTGCCGAAACGCCACTACTTCCTATAAAAAAAGTTCCGCTTGGAGCCCCCTCCGTACCCTTTCCTATGCCACTGTGTTGCGCAATGGTACAATCAACCAACTTCTCTTCTCTTGTATTGACATGTCCTTGGCCACGACGAGATATAGTTCGCCTTAAAGTACGTTATTGTACGAGGTGTACACCAATGGCGCTGGTGGGGCTTGTTGACCCCCTTCACGGCACCCCACTTCATATACCACTGGTTGTACATCCGTGAGCTCCTCCCCCATCCCACATTACCCAAAGGGGATTACAGAAGACTTTTCAGAATTGATCATATGGTTTGTGTGTATGTCAATAACTGCCTATGTTATGTTTTTTTAAAAAAAATATGGTCATGAGATTACCGCCACTTATCCGCCTGAGGCGTATTTAAATAGTCATAGGCGTATCCTGAAAATATTTTTTTTGGGGAAAAAAAAAAGCTGTTTATAAAAAACCCGGATTTCATTTTGTAAGTATTGTAAACTAGTTCAAGAGAGTTATTACACAGCCAGACAAGATGGCGTCTATTACCGGTACTTGTCTTCTGTTCGTGATTAGGCCGTCTTTACAGCAGCGGAGGTCCTGGGCACAGTAATGCACCGAGGCCCTAACCCACTAGGTACTCAGGGCCGTGCGAAGGAGAGGGCAAGAGGGCTAGTAACCCCCGCCGTCATTATCAAGGGGCAGCAAAATCGCCTTATGATAGGCCCTTAATTATGATTTATTATTATTATTATAGAAGTTTTTTTTTAAAGCGTAGTATCCCAACCTAGGGCTGGGCTCACCACGGTGTGCGTGCAATTTAGTAAACATGATGGAAATTCCGTGACAAAGGCTAGATAACGGCGCAACGTGTCCTTGTAGATGACAGCAAGGCCACCACCACGAGATGGACGAGGAAATGATCGGCGCACTTCCCCTCATCACCTGTCTGTCGATACCATGTCTCCTGGATAAACATAAGGTCAATACTTCACATAGACAGGGGCGGCAACATCGTCTTACTAGGGCGCCATGGACACCGCTTTTCCTGGGATCGGGTGTCTATAGCCTACTTTTAAAGTAGTGTTATGAAAAGCGTTATGGGCTTGGTTTTCCTATCGGTTTTGATCAGTTTCTTTCAGGTATTTTTTCCACGGAGGAGGTGGGGGGACATTGGGGGGGGGGGGGGTAATATTTCAGGCGTTCGAGAGATTGGAGGCGGGGCATCTATCAGAACCAACATTAGACATTTTGATGACATCATACAATTGACATCAGAACGTATTTGATGTGTGGAAGATCCCAAATACAATTCTCTAGGTATGTGTGTGTGTGTTTGCGTGTTCTATAGGCGCACACAATTTGATTCCTAAAAATTAGCACTAATTGTTTCGTTCCTACAAAGAGCGTTGCTTAAATTAAATGAATACTTTGTAAAAATAACTTGAGTAGAAAGGAACCACGCATTGCCGCCGCAATTGTTAGGATGTGTCATTTCTAGTCAGTGAGAATTGTCAGCTTTTCTGCAGCTTTTTTAAAAAAAATGCTAAAGCAAAGTATTTAAGATGCGGGCATCTTGAAAAACCCTAATTATAATTGCAATCAGACGTTTTAGTGACATTTTGACAATTTTGACCTTCCAGTGAGCCGCTGATTGCATAGCTGAGTCTATTCAAATCAATGGATTGCACGTGCACGGGTTTTAATCCGTGTGGTAAGTTAAAAATAGTTGTACAAATAGTTGTAAAAATAATTGTATAATAGCGCTACAAAATTTTGTATAAACAGTTCGTGAAATAGACGTGAGAAGTAGTTACACATTTGTGTAGATAATTTTATAGGTCTTCATAACAACCTTGAAAAATTCAAACTGATACATAAGTATATCAATAAAGTTTGTAAAGTATTGAAAAACGACGCATTCTTTTTGTTAATTTCCTGTTAGTGTATCATGGCGACTTTTGTTTTTCACAGCAATTATTATTTTAAAATATAAATAAAAAATGTTCTTTTGCCATTTTGGGCCTGCGACATACTGTAATCTGTATGTTTCTTTAATTAATTTTTAGACTCCACACCCGGTTTACCAGAAGAAATGATTTAATCTTACTTTCTTTTGAAAAATTTTTCTTGCGCACATATTATCGGAAATGACCTAAGCCGGGGGGGGGGGTCTTCACTGGGGCCCTAGGCACTGACAAATCTTGGTGCCCCCTCCTTTCCACGCTGACCCCTTTCCATTTTAGTTGTTGACCCGTGTGACCAGATACAATGCAAGATACAGTAGTACTCACATTTACTCACATCATAACACAATATATTGTACACACAGAGCCAAGCTTATGCGACATAAAGTTCAACACAAATGGCAAAACATCTATTCGAATATTTCCCAAGTTTAATGAATCAAATATCTAAATCATCTTGACCTGAAAGGCATTTTTTCTATATTTCATTTTCGCAAAATCACTGAAAACGTTAGAGAAATTACATCTTCTCAGAAAGTCTGCTTCGGTTGTTAATAAAACAATGAGTCTAGTCTTCCTTGAACCGTAACTGATTTATTTGGTTTTTATTTACACGTTTCAGTTGTGAGGAAACCTGTCTGCTGTGCAGTTGTGACCATTAGTGTCAAAAATATTCTTGAGTCAATCTCAACCATTTATTTTATACAGCTTCATTTTTGTTCTTTCTCAACTTTTTGGTGCCTCGTGTGACCTGAGCCTGTGCTTAGTCTGCTTAAAGGTTAATGCGGCCATGAACTAAGATATATCAAAGCAAGACTAAGTCAGCATGAAAACTTTAAGACTAACAACAGCTCAAGATTCTCGAAGTCTGTGAGCGCTCTTTTTGAGATCGTAACACAACGAGTTAATGATACTCAGTCACATGACTGTATTATTTATTTTCTATGCACGGTGACGTAGTGATTTAATCATAGGATGAGAATAAGGGGAACTAGTTTTTGTGGCGAATGAGGATGTCATGATTTTAGAGAGTAAGGCTGGACGCCATTAGAGGGGCACGTTTTTGGGTCAGAGAGAGAGGGAAGCCATATTTCAATGTGATGTGAATTCGTGAATAGAATTATATTAAAGTGTGTAAGATTTCTTATGTTATATGTAACTACATCTGTTACATGGATTTAACTAATTCAAGAATTATATTTGTATCAAGTATGTGAATAAAGAACTGTGTGATATATCGGACCTATTCAATTCTTGAGATGAGTGAATAAAATTAATGATGACAGAGGTAACAGAAAGAAAGGACCATAGGCAAACATTAAGTATTATATAACATACTGAATTACAATGACATTCAGTAATGTTACAAGCTTCATTTTTGTTCTTTCTCAACTTTTTGGTGCCTCTTGTGACCTAAGCCTGTGCTAAGTCTGCTTAAAGGTTAATGCGGCCATGAACTAAGATATATCAAAGCAAGACTAAGTCAGCATGAAAACTTTAAGACTAACATCAGCTCAAGATTCTCGAAGTCTGTGAGCGCTCTTTTTGAGATCCCCGCCGAGTTCAGAGGTCACGGTACTATCTCTTCAAGAGAATAGCATCTACTGCAATCACAGTGTCTGAAGCTATTTGTTAACTTTTTGGAGGCTGACTTGTGGAGATCGGCAACCAAAGAGAATAAAACTTTGTTCAGAATTGTATACGAAGCTATCCAGACTTCTTTGGTGTTTACACTGGCGGCAATGATGAAGATCACGAGGGGGCGCTGGTTTATCGTCACATCAAGGAACCAGGAGTGTTTCTAGATCTTGACAACCAACAGAAAGACATAGAAGGAGATTGTTTAGTTTTATGAAACAGGCACGGCTTGAGAATGGATAACTTCCGGTGTTACCACGACAACTTGGATACCAGATTTATGTTTGAAGAACCGATGCATACAGTGAAACTATAATAAAGAATGCATATCACAGTCTTTTCATATTGTTGATATGATTATAATTGTTTTGGAGTACATTTGTAACTTCTGAGGAACAATCTAAGATTTCGACCAGAATTAGTTTTTCTTTTAGCTTTATATTTAAGATTTTGACATGTAAACTGTTTATAACTGTGGAAAGGTATTTGTTTAAACGACCACATAGGCTAATACATTTTATTGTATCTTACAACTGGTATCGAATGTGCAGACTTTGCAGTGAAAAATGAAAGCGATACATTACTTATAGTGAAGCATGTATTTTATCTATTGATACGTTGACTCCTTGAAGAGTTTGCTGCAGGAGTGAGGCTCCATTATCAGCATGTATTACCCAACACAAGTGCTTCCCACGAGTTCATGTCGATGTCCATGACCTTGAGTGACACTTTTGGTCAATCTTTAAAGCATTTTTTACTACCTCACAGCTGAGCGCTTCCCATTGCGGATGGTTTTTTTAGGCCGTCCGTTGTATGACCTTCCAAAAACATCTCCAGGACCTTCCAACAACATCTCCAGGACCTTCCAACAACATCTCCAGGACCTTCCAACAACATCTCCAGGACCTTCCAACAACATCTCCAGGGCCTTCCAACAACATCTCCAGGACCTTCCAACAACATCTCCAGGACCTGCCAACAACATCTCCAGGACCTTCCAACAACATCTCCAGGACCTTCCAACAACATCTCCAGGACCTTCCAACAACATCTCCAGGACCTTCCAACAACATCTCCAGGACCTTCCAACAACATCTCCAGTGCCTTCCAACAACATCTCCAGGACCTGCCAACAACATCTCCATGACCTTCCATCAACATCTCCAGGACCTTCCAACAACATCTCTTAGGACCTTCCAACAACATCTCCAGGACCTTCCATCAACATCTCCAGGACCTTCCAAAAACATATCTAGGACCTTCTAACATCTCCAGTCCATTTTACGAATTAGTGCCTTTTTTTTTCGTTTTTTCTTTTGTGCTTTCTTCGTAAGCAGGTGTGGATTCAGCGTGACTCAGCTTGTTGTGGGACTTTCTGTCAGGGAATGTGTCCTGCAATCATAAGACATGAAGCCGTCATAGACAGCTCCTTGCTCACTGTACGAAACTGATTCTGAGACAACAACAACAACAAAAATCTCTCTCATACGATCCATATTATGTCATATATTATATACATTACACAAGACTTATCATGTATTGTTTTTATATCCTGGTGACATGTCGTTTCACACTTAAGTCTGAAGCTGTATTAACGGCTTTAAATGTGTATCCTGTATCATTTCTTAGAATTTTAAAAAAAAAAGTTTACAAGAGAAGCCGGATTTCAGTGAGTATAAAAGTACTTCTAAGAGTCAGGACGACAGTTCGGTGTTGCCAAGTCTATCATAAAAGTACTTCTAAGAGTCAGGACGACAGTTCGGTGTTGCCAAGTCTATCAGGATGGTGTCAATCAACTGTCTTCTGTGCGGTATAGTTTTGACGGTCTCCTTCGCAGGTAAATTACATCTGAATTTTATAACGCCAAACTGTCGGCGCTTAACGTCTTGGGTTTATGACGTCAGACTGTCGGCGTTTAACGTCTGGAGTTTATGACGTCAAACTGTCGGCGTTTAACGTCTGGGGTTTATGACGTCAGACTGTCGGCGTTTAACATATGGGGTTTATATTCCGTCGTATAGTACTCGGCTTGAAAATATTTTGACAAGAATACGATGCATAGATAGTAAAAAACTAATTGAATTCTGGGAAGACATAAGAATACTTTCTTAATACATCCTTCACCATGTTTTATCTGCAAAAAATAAACGATCCAGTATTGAAACCATTCAGTGGAGTCGCGATTACAAACTTTTTTGGTGATTGTTTCAACGTCTTAGACGCTTGTTTGTTTTTGCCAGTGTAGCAGCTTCCATTCGGTTATAGTTTAAACTAGCCGATATACCCGGCGTGGCCCGGGATTGCATTAGGACCCCGATCCCGGTGACCTACAGATCCCGTTAGTATACTGTTCTCTATGGGATCCCGTTCCATCTTGACCTATATCGATCTATTCACATATAAACTGTAGTGTTGTCTAAGCCAATTGATATTTATATATCTCATATAAGGAAAAATGAAACGGGGCCCCCGGCCCCAGAGAAATGGATATTATAAGTTCAGTACCCATCGATATTTGATTATGGATAATCAAGTGTATGTTTATTAAGTTTGTTCAAGATCCATCTATTCATGAAGGAGTATTTGTTGTTAATTTTATTTATATAGCTAATATAGGAAAAAATGACAGTTTGGGCCCCCAGCCCCAAGCGGAATGTCATAAAAAGTTAATATACCCTTCAGCGTTTTTTCCGAATAATGATGGATATATGTGCCAAATTTGATCAAGATCTATCATTCCATGTAGGAGTATTAAGCCTATTGACCTAAAGAACTTTCTGGAACATTCTAGATTAAATGTATTATCCTCCTCGAACTTTGTAAAAACTGTCTTTTATTAGTAGTAATTATTCTTCGAATACGAAAAATTATACGACTAAATAAATTTCTATAACTATAGTACATTTAAGTTAAAAGAGGGGCCCCGGGGGCCCATTCCATAATTGTACCGAATTAGTTTTGCCCAAGATGGGGCCCTATAATAATCATTCAGGTAAGTTATGAAGTTACAATTTTAAATTTGTACCATTAAAATCTATTGAATAATGCCATAGATATAGCGTTTTAAAGTTGTCGAACTTTCTGGAAAATTCTAGATTGGATATTATTAGTTTTACATCCACCGTTATTTCCATATGGACTAAGAAGTGTATTGCAACAAAGCTAAGCCTATATCCATCAATTCACATAGAACATATAGTGTTGTCTAAGTCTATTGGTATTTATATAGCTTATATTAGGAAAAATTAAATGGGGCCCCCGGCCCCAGAAGAATGGATATTATGAATTCGGTACCCTTTAGTATTTGAGTATGGATAATCAATTGTATGTGAACTAAGTTCGGTCAAAATCCATCAACTCATGTAGTAAGTATTAAGCCTATCGCTATTTATATAGCTCATATAAGGAAAAATGAAATGGGGCCCCCGGCCCCAGAGGGATGGATATTATGAGTTCAGTACCCTTTAGTATTTAAATATGGATAATCAAGTGTATATATATTAAGTTAGGTCAAGATCAATCCATTCATGTAGGAGTATTAAGCCTATCGATATTTATATAGCTCATATAAGGAAAAATGAAATGGGGCCCCCGGCCCCAGGAGAATGGATATTATGAGTTCAGTACCCTTCGGTATTTGAATATGGATAATCAAGTGTACGTGTACTAAGTTTGATCGATATCCATCCATTCACGTAGGAGTATTTGTTTGTAATATTTTTATATAGCTCATATAAGAAAAAAACGAATTCGAGGCCCCCGGCCCCACACGAAATGTTATTAAAAGTTCTCAACCCCTTAAGAGTTCCTTCTGGATAATGATGGATACATGTGTCAAGTTTGGTCAAGATCCATCAATCCGTGTAAAAGCCTTTGTGGAACAGACAAACAAACAAATTTTCACTTTTATATATATATATGATTTACCTTTTCAGGGTTAGCTGCATGTAAAATGTGGAGAGTTGAAACCAGGGTTTGCCAAATATCTGACTGGAAGGACCTATGATGAGACATAAATCAAGTGACATCTCAAATTCAACATAACTTTTAAAATTCACAATGACGAGCTTGGGAAGAGGGTTAAGTGTGATGGGTTATCCTTTTATGAAATTTGGTTAGACCGAGCAGTGTGTGCTCTGTTTGACCGAGCAGTGTGTGCTCTGAAAATATGTAATTTTTCAATTTGGTGTCACCCCCCCCCCCTGAGATAGTGTCACCCGTTCCGGTCCGCAACCCGCACCCCCTAGCTACGCCACTGACTCGGGGCGTACAGTTTTGTTTCATTTACGTTCAGTTTGTATCAAGATGTCACAGTCCTTGTTTTGTGTCTTGAACATCTTTCTGAAGGGAAACAGTACAACCTAACGAAATATTACAACCTAACGAAATATTACAACCTGACGAAACATTTCAACTTTCAGATTGACGGGTGCTAAGTTTGTCTGATTATGACGTAGTTAAAACAGTTTTTTGCGTTCTTCTTTGAAATTTAACAAATTTAATCAAGAAAAGCACAACAGAAATTTAAAGGATTTTACGGTGGCGTGCCCAAAAACATTTCTAACACTATGATATTTTGTACGTCCCGTTATGGTGTGAAACATTTCATCTGTTTTAAGATTTGTCTAGTAGAATAAACAATACGTCACAGAGGACTGAGACAAACAGTAGGCAACGAAAACGTCTCCAAAGCTTGTGATACTAACTTGAGTTAATTTTATTATACTACTAGCCGATATACCCGGCGTGGCCCGGGATTGCATTAGGACCCCGATCCCGGTGACCTACAGATCCCGTTAGTATACTGTTCTCTATGGGATCCCGTTCCATCTTGACCTATATCGATCTATTCACATATAAACTGTAGTGTTGTCTAAGCCAATTGATATTTATATATCTCATATAAGGAAAAATGAAACGGGGCCCCCGGCCCCAGAGAAATGGATATTATAAGTTCAGTACCCATCGATATTTGATTATGGATAATCAAGTGTATGTTTATTAAGTTTGTTCAAGATCCATCTATTCATGAAGGAGTATTTGTTGTTAATTTTATTTATATAGCTAATATAGGAAAAAATGACAGTTTGGGCCCCCAGCCCCAAGCGGAATGTCATAAAAAGTTAATATACCCTTCAGCGTTTTTTCCGAATAATGATGGATATATGTGCCAAATTTGATCAAGATCTATCATTCCATGTAGGAGTATTAAGCCTATTGACCTATAGAACTTTCTGGAACATTCTAGATTAAATGTATTATCCTCCTCGAACTTTGTAAAAACTGTCTTTTATTAGTAGTAATTATTCTTCGAATACGAAAAATTATACGACTAAATAAATTTCTATAACTATAGTACATTTAAGTTAAAAGAGGGGCCCCGGGGGCCCATTCCATAATTGTACCGAATTAGTTTTGCCCAAGATGGGGCCCTATAATAATCATTCAGGTAAGTTATGAAGTTACAATTTTAAATTTGTACCATTAAAATCTATTGAATAATGCCATAGATATAGCGTTTTAAAGTTGTCGAACTTTCTGGAAAATTCTAGATTGGATATTATTAGTTTTACATCCACCGTTATTTCCATATGGACTAAGAAGTGTATTGCAACAAAGCTAAGCCTATATCCATCAATTCACATAGAACATATAGTGTTGTCTAAGTCTATTGGTATTTATATAGCTTATATTAGGAAAAATTAAATGGGGCCCCCGGCCCCAGAAGAATGGATATTATGAATTCGGTACCCTTTAGTATTTGAGTATGGATAATCAATTGTATGTGAACTAAGTTCGGTCAAAATCCATCAACTCATGTAGTAAGTATTAAGCCTATCGCTATTTATATAGCTCATATAAGGAAAAATGAAATGGGGCCCCCGGCCCCAGAGGGATGGATATTATGAGTTCAGTACCCTTTAGTATTTAAATATGGATAATCAAGTGTATATATATTAAGTTAGGTCAAGATCAATCCATTCATGTAGGAGTATTAAGCCTATCGATATTTATATAGCTCATATAAGGAAAAATGAAATGGGGCCCCCGGCCCCAGGAGAATGGATATTATGAGTTCAGTACCCTTCGGTATTTGAATATGGATAATCAAGTGTACGTGTACTAAGTTTGATCGATATCCATCCATTCACGTAGGAGTATTTGTAATATTTTTATATAGCTCATATAAGAAAAAAACGAATTCGAGGCCCCCGGCCCCACACGAAATGTTATTAAAAGTTCTCAACCCCTTAAGAGTTCCTTCTGGATAATGATGGATACATGTGTCAAGTTTGGTCAAGATCCATCAATCCGTGTAAAAGCCTTTGTGGAACAGACAAACAAACAAATTTTCACTTTTATATATATATATGATTAATAGAAGAGAAAAAAACTTACAGCGCGGGAATTGAAAAGGTACAAGCCTCAACAATAGAAATGTTAATTGAAACACACACAATTGTTTAGCGTCTCGGATATGTTAAGAAATATAGCAAAAATCCCCCTCCTCTCTCTTACTCTCTCTCTTACTCTCTCTCACTCTCTCTCACACTCTCTCTATATATATCACTCTCACTCGCTCTTTCTCACTCTCTCTCTCTCTCCCTACTCGCCCTATCTCTCTCACTCTCTCTCACTCTCTCTCTAACTCTCTCTCTCTCACACTCTCACTCTCTCTCTCTCCTTACTCGCCCTGTCTCTCTCACTTTCTCTATCGCACTCTCTCTCTCTCACTCCTTATCTCTCTCGAATATCACATTAGGAAATGGCGTCAGCGGGCCGTCGAGCTTACGCTCCTTATGCCCTCCCCGGCGCCCACCCGCACCTGCCGGCCGCCTCGGCGGCAGGTCGTGCGGAAGGGCGCCAGAGACCTCCCCGGGCGTGGAGCGTCCCCGCCCGCAACCGCTCGATCGGGTTCGCCGACGGAGACCCTCCCCGACCGGAGACATCTGGTCGACCAAAGACGCTGTGTTTCAAGCGTCCGTAGTCCACTCTCCCAGGGGCTGGGACGGTAAATTAACGTCCTAATATCTCCCCCCACCCGTCCCGGGGAAGCATCGGACGCCCTCTAAGAGGGATTCTACAGTGGGTTTCCACCTCGCGACTAGTTCGCGAAATAGCTGGGACGAAACGGTTGCCTAGGAGCAGCTTTCTCAGGGCTGCATATTTAGAATCACCGGCTATAGGCTTCCACCACAGCCTATAGCCTCATATCCCTTAACGGCAACTTGTAATCATGATCCCTACCCTGTGTTTGCCTTTTCTTCCCCCTGTGAAGCATCACAGGTGGCAGCCCTGTAGGAGCTGTTTATTCCAGCAACTACCATGCATGGCCGTGTCTGCCACGCGGGACACGCAATGGTTGTAATGTGCCCCGGGTTAACGCCGAGGGGGTCGGTGGCCAGCGCTTCCAAATCGGCAAGTCACTACAGACTTGTCAACCGGAATCCCGGGGGGCTCTATCTCTCTAACTCTCTCTCTCACACTCTCTCTCACTCTCTCACTCTCTCTTTCTATCTCTCTCAATCTCTCTTTCTCTCTCTATTTCTCTTTCACTCACTCTTTCACTCACTCTCTCTCTCACTCTCTCTCTCACTCTCTCTCTCACTCTCTCTCTCACTCTCTATCTCTCTAACGCTCTCTCTCACACTCTCTCTCACTCTCTCTTTCTATCTCTCTCAATCTCTCTTTCTCTCTCTATTTCTCTTTCACTCACTCTCTCTCTCACTCTTTCACTATCTATCTATTTCTCTCTCTCACTCTCTCTCTCTCTCTCTCACTCTTTCTCTATCACTCTTTCTCTCTCACTCTATCTCTCTCACTCTCTCACTCTCTCTCTCTCACTCTCTCTCACTCTCTCTCTCTGCTCACCCTGTCTCTCTGCTATGAAAGCAGCCGCCACTATACATATAGGGATTATATCAGAACGATCTAGTAAAAAAAATTTAGAAATTGCGTCACGTGATAGCTTTCTTTAAAACAAATGGACGCATTCGAACGTAAACAAACTTTCCCCCATCAAAGAAGCAGTAGGTAAGGGATGACGCAGCACATTTACTCGGTGACGTCATTATCAAGGCCATACTAGAGGAAGACAAGTAGTGGTGGCTAAAAATAGCTCTACCTTAACGTGAAAAAAATCGCCATAAGCTATAATATAACAATATTTATATATAACAAATTTCTGTTTATTTTTATCAGGTTTATATCTGCCATTTTGCTATTTTACTGATAATGTATCATACTTGCATTTTCTGCAGCCACCCCCCCCTTTCCCCCCCCCTTTACTAGTATATTGTTTCTTGCCATTTCTTACCACTGACATAATGTAATCTGTATTTTAAATGCCATTTTTAGGCTCAGTGCCCTCTTAACCAAAGGTAAAAGAAAATAATCCACCTCTAGTCCACCACAGATCATTTTAAATGACTTGTTGTTTTTTTCCAGCACTTTCTGACGCGCAGTATTACTCAAGTCTCAGAAATGATCTAAGAGATATCAAATCAAGGCTAAGTCAGCTTGAAAACTTTAAGACAAACATCAGCTCAAGATTCTCGAATGCCGCCAGCGCTCTATTTGAGATCTCTCCAGAGTTCAGAGGTCGTCGGTATTATCTCTCCAAGAGAACCGGAAATGCTGCTATCCCAGTTTCTGAGGCCATTTGTGAACTTTTTGGAGGCTACCTCGTTGAGATAAACGACCAAGGAGAGTATGGCTTTGTTCAGAATTTTATCAGAAACTATTCAGGCTTCTTTGGTGTCTACACAGGCGGCAACGATGAAAATCGCGAGGGGACGTGGGTCTACCGTCACAGCAAGGAACGAGCAGTGTTTCTAGACTGGACTCCTGGACAACCAACAAACGACATAGATGGAGATTGCCTAATTTTATTGAACCGTAACAACTGGAAAATGGACGACTTCCGGTGCTACTACGACAACTCGGATACCAGATTTATGTGTGAAGTACCGATGTAAATTGTGTACAGTGAAACCATAACTCTCTGACCCCACCATTTCATTCAAAATAGTTTAGTTTCGATATTATTTTTGAGTAGCATGTAATAGCAAAAGTATGAGTTTGGCTATTAATGTTTTTTTTTTTAAATATAATATTATTTGCATTAATATTTTGTAAAGCCTTAGTAGAAAATAATTAGAAATTTGATATATTTTGCTTTAGGTCCTATGTGTGTATTCCAGCAGGCCTACTCTTGTAAATTTTTATGGGAGAGGCCATCCTAAAATTTGGTTGCTATTAGGATTTTAATTTTTAACTGGAATGATCAGGTCTAGTTGACTAATCGAATGATTTATAGGATTATATTTATAGGATTATATTTATAGGATTATATTTATAGGATTATATTTATAGGATTATATTTATAGGATTATATTTATAGGATTATATTTATAGGATTATATTTATAGGATTATATTCAGATTTTGCTCTTTATAATCATTATGCTTGCTGGATTTGCGCACTGTATCATAATCCCATATGCGGATATCTGCAACCTAGGCGGTGCGGGTAAGATACATTGTATGTGGACAAGAGGGGCGGTTAGGATAAGTGGCATGTGGACAAGTGGGGGCGGTTAGGATAAGTGGAATGTGGACAAGATGGGCGGGTAGGATAAGTGGCATGTGGACAAGATGGGCGGGTAGGATAAGTGGCATGTGGACAAGATGGGCGGGTAGGATAAGTGGCATGTGGACAAGATGGGCGGGTAGGATAAGTGGCATGTGGACAAGATGGGCGGGTAGGATAAGTGGCATGTGGACAAGAGGGGCGGGTAGGATAAGTGGCGTGTGGACAAGATGGGCGGGTAGGATAAGTGGCATGTGGACAAGATGGGCGGGTAGGATAAGTGGCATGTGGACAAGATGTGCGGGTAGGATAAGTGGCGTGTGGACAAGAGGGGCGGGTAGGATAAGTGGCATGTGGACAAGATGGGCGGGTAGGATAAGCGGCATGTGGACAAGATGGGCGGGTAGGATAAGCGGCACGTAAACAAAAGAGGCGGTGGAAGAAATGTGAAAGTCCTTTAAGAAACATTATGGGCTTAAATGTTTGAAATTGGTGAAAAAAATCTTGATAATTGAGGGACATAAAATCTTGATAATTGAGGGACATAAAATCTTGATAATTGAGGGACATAAAATCTTGATAATTGAGGGACATAAAATCTTGATAATTGAGGGACATAAAATCTTGATAATTGAGGGTCATAAAATCTTGATAATTGAGGGACATAAAATCTTGATAATTGAGGGACATAAAATCTTGATAATTGAGGGACATAAAATCTTGATAATTGAGGGACATAAAATCTTGATAATTGAGGGACATAAAATCTTGATAATTGAGGGACATAAAATCTTGATAATTGAGGGACATAAAATCTTGATAATTGAGGGACATAAAATCTTGATAATTGAGGGACATAAAATCTTGATAATTGAGGGACATAAAATAATGATAAGATGTTAACATTTTTTTAATTTTGAGTTATCTCAAACATTGTAACACTGGACAGTAGGTTAAACAGATACTGATATTGAGTTATCTGTCTTGTTAAACATGGACAGTAGATTAAACTGATACTGGCCTCTCAAATTGTCTGGTGCTGACTGATGCTACTTCTCTTTCGCCAAATCAAGGTAGAATGGACAGCTATAACAGAGTAGGTGACCGTTAGTTTTTTTAGAGATATAACAGAGTAGGTGACCATTAGCTTTATTAGAGATATAAAAGATTGTCAGAATTTCAGGATAATTATTAAATGTACATACATTCTGCAGGTTTGGGATTAAATCTTTGTTTGCTATTTAAATTATATATGCACATTAAAATTCACACATCTAATATTATTATGTATTATTACTCTGTTATACATTCGTGTGTGTCTGTTATTTGTATTAACTATACATATTATAATGACACATTTAATTCTATATTACATTATATCACAAAATTTACATTGTTATGTATGAAGCCAATAATCACGAATATTACAAACTGATTAACAATAAATGGTAGTAAGAGATTGAGTAGAGATTAAGCTCTCGCCCAAAAGAATTGTCCTTTGATTCTCGCGTCTAATCTTACCGACGGATCTCACTTAGTAAAGGAAAAATGGAAAACAAGGCACATTGCATTGTAGTACTAGTTTAATGACAACTCTATTCAGACAAAGCATAAATGGCCTCAGTGTGGTCAACAGTTTTAAGGGTACGATGTGCCAATGTGGCCATTTCGGTCTTTGGACAGAAAGATATTTTTCAAAATCCTTTCTTCCCTAATCTTGTCAGACTTTACCAAGGTGCCCCCCCCCCCAAGCTGTTGATCAATAGCATGCCTGTAATCACAACAAGACTCATTATTGTCACCAAGGGAGTGTGGTCGTACCGAAAGATATACAAGATTTTTTGTTCCCCACTCTTGTCAGAATTTATTTATGATATCTGTTATTTTTCCTTGACTTTTTTCTGTGTCTTTTATCCGTCCCACTACGCACCAGTTGGCTTAGGCGTAATCTCCAAATCCCCCCCTTCCCAAACTATCCGTAACTTATCAATGGATGAATCAATATAATATTGATTTAGACATGTAAATATTGCCTTTATGCTCTTACGATTATTATAAACTTCCTAACATTTCGCACTGTAATTTTCCATTTAAGTTTCTGTGGACATTCGCGACCCGTATAATTGTTCCGGATTTTTGTTTTCATCAACTAAACATATAAATATAAACAACAAAAGGTAGAAGATATATTAAAATAAAATTGTCCTGATCTTTACAATCATAAGAAAATCTAGGACACTTGGCATGAATTTCCCTATTTTGTTACAAGAATGAACAATGTAAAAGTCTAAATGTAATTAATTAATTAAAGCAAGGAAAAAACACACACACACACAAATAATGGGGGACAACTCAGAAACCAACTCAGCTCGAAGCCTTTTAAATTCATTCAAATATCTTCGAATTAGACTGGAGGGAAATGTCACCAAAAAAAAAACTATTGTTTTACGGTACTCCAACACAAGGGACGCTACACATTAAAAATAAAATTTAAGAAAAGTTAAGCAAAAGTATGACGAATCACCTCCCCTTAAATCTGTAAATATAAAATAGTACCGCAGTCCAGGTTACCATGGAGCTTCCAAAATAGTATAATATCGTTTCAGAATAGATGGCTACATCATAATTTCAAGATTGTACACAATCGTACCGTAATATTGAATAAATAAACCTTCAGCATAGTGCATACAAAAACTAACAGCGTGTCTAAAAAAAGTCAAGCCCCAAATGATTTGGTTGACGTTTATTGAAAATAAAAAAAGGTGCCCGTCATCGCCATTTTTTTATAGACAAGGATGTGTAGGGGAGCAGTAATCGAGGGTGTCAGCCGACGTCAGCAGAGCGAAAAAATCCCCCCCCCCTTTTTTTCCTTTCCCGCTGTCATGTCTTGAATGTTTCCGTATAACAAAATCAATGTGGAATAGAGGGGAAAAAAGCTCTTTGGGGGGGGGGGGGGGGGAATGGATTAGTTGGTATATTTAAGGCCTATCTTGTTAGAGGCTTGCACAATGGGATTATAGATATCATTCTATTCCGAAAACTGGCCGCTGCCGATTATAAGCCCAATGTCAAGGGTATGAGAATCACTGTTGATGTGTGTGGGGGTTAGATTAAGGCTGCGTTCACCGGGAGGAGTGCGCGTCTGAGTGAACAAGGCGTGAGACGTGTGTGTGATGGGTACATGGAGTAGTGTGTCAGGAGAGAGACGTGTGTGTGATGGGTACATGGAGTAGTGTGTCAGGAGAGAGACGTGTGTGTGATGGGTACATGGAGTAGTGTGTCAGGAGAGAGGCGTGTGTGATGGGTACATGGAGTAGTGTGTCAGGAGAGAGACGTGTGTGTGATGGGTACATGGAGTAGTGTGTCAGGAGAGAGACGTGTGTGTGATGGGTACATGGAGTAATGTGTCAGGAGAGAGACGTGTGTGTGATGGGTACATGGAGTAGTGTGTCAGGAGAGAGACGTGTGTGTGATGGGTACATGGAGTAGTGTGTCAGGAGAGAGACGTGTGTGTGATGGGTACATGGAGTAGTGTGTCAGGAGAGAGACGTGTGTGTGTGTGATGGGTACATGGAGTAGTGTGTCAGGAGAGAGACGTGCGTGTGATGGGTACATGGAGTAGTGTGTCAGGAGAGAGACGTGTGTGTGATGGGTACATGGAGTAGTGTGTCAGGAGAGAGACGTGTGTGTGATGGGTACATGGAGTAGTGTGTCAGGAGAGAGACGTGTGTGTGATGGGTACATGGAGTAGTGTGTCAGGAGAGAGACGTGTGTGTGATGGGTACATGGAGTATTGTGTCAGGAGAGAGACGTGTGTGTGATGGGTACATGGAGTAGTGTGTCAGGAGAGAGACGTGTGTGTGATGGGTACATGGAGTAGTGTGTCAGGAGAGAGACGTGTGTGTGATGGGTACATGGAGTAGTGTGTCAGGAGAGAGACGTGTGTGTGTGTGATGGGTACATGGAGTAGTGTGTCAGGAGAGAGACGTGTGTGTGATGGGTACATGGAGTAGTGTGTCAGGAGAGAGACATGCGTGTGATGGGTACATGGAGTAGTGTGTCAGGAGAGAGACGTGTGTGTGATGGGTACATGGAGTAGTGTGTCAGGAGAGAGACGTGTGTGTGATGGGTACATGGAGTAGTGTGTCAGGAGAGAGACGTGTGTGTGATGGGTACATGGAGTAGTGTGTCAGGAGAGAGACGTGTGTGTGATGGGTACATGGAGTAGTGTGTCAGGAGAGAGACGTGTGTGTGATGGGTACATGGAGTAGTGTGTCAGGAGAGAGACGTGTGTGTGATGGGTACATGGAGTATTGTGTCAGGAGAGAGACGTGTGTGTGATGGGTACATGGAGTAGTGTGTCAGGAGAGAGACGTGTGTGTGATGGGTACATGGAGTAGTGTGTCATGAGAGAGACGTGTGTGTGATGGGTACATGGAGTAGTGTGTCAGGAGAGAGACGTGTGTGTGTGTGTGATGGGTACATGGAGTAGTGTGTCAGGAGAGAGACGTGTGTGTGATGGGTACATGGAGTAGTGTGTCAGGAGAGAGACGTGCGTGTGATGGGTACATGGAGTAGTGTGTCAGGAGAGAGACGTGTGTGTGATGGGTACATGGAGTAGTGTGTCAGGAGAGAGACGTGTGTGTGATGGGTACATGGAGTAGTGTGTCAGGAGAGAGACGTGTGTGTGATGGGTACATGGAGTAGTGTGTCAGGAGAGAGACGTGTGTGTGATGGGTACATGGAGTAGTGTGTCAGGAGAGAGACGTGTGTGTGATGGGTACATGGAGTAGTGTGTCAGGAGAGAGGCGTGTGTGATGGGTACATGGAGTAGTGTGTCAGGAGAGAGACGTGTGTGTGATGGGTACATGGAGTAGTGTGTCAGGAGAGAGACGTGTGTGTGATGGGTACATGGAGTAGTGTGTCAGGAGAGAGACGTGTGTGTGATGGGTACATGGAGTAGTGTGTCAGGAGAGAGACGTGTGTGTGTGATGGGTACATGGAGTAGTGTGTCAGGAGAGAGACGTGTGTGTGATGGGTACATGGAGTAGTGTGTCAGGAGAGAGACGTGTGTGTGATGGATACATGGAGTAATGTGTCAGTATAACGACGTGTGTGTGATGGGTATATGGAGTAGTAAGAGATAAAGGAAGTCTTCGAAAGGATTATTATCCCTGTTGTTAATAAGTATTTTATTATATGATTGTAGTACTTCGAAAAGGATTATTAGTGACTTTTGATCGTACGGATTTTGATATGTGATATTTCGGATAATAAAGGAGTCCGTTATTTGACATCTAATACTCAGAACTGTGGTGATTAGTGATTTGTGATGCCTGGCTGTCAGCGGGGGGGGGGGGGGGGGGTTAGAAAAGGCTAGGACAAAAAGCATAACCTCAAGCGTGACAACACTGGAATGAATTTAGTTCATGTTGGGCAGGGGCGGAGCTAAAGATGTGCCTAATCGTTATTGTGGCTTATTTTGTCACCCCCTCCCCCCCCAAAGTAAAATATCCCCTTCCCCTCAAAATTGTGTGAAAGAAACTCCGAATTCGAGAGTGCGCAAAAATGCATCCCTGCAATTTGAATTTGCCCAACATTTTTCGGCACCCTCAACTTCTGCACCCCCCCCCCCCTTTTCCCTTACGCTGGTCAATGTTACATAACGGTGTTGAATATAAACTTGTGCCAAATGATTACCCTGGGACACGCCACAACCGGAGTGAAATAAGTTTATGTATGGCATTTGCCGCCTTAATGCCTCCCTCAGACGCTTACAAAATCTCTTCCTGTGATCAAACCGTATGCTCCAAAATGCACCTCTCGATTTTGAAATAATAAAAAAAATGTTGCCCTACTTCCCGATACAAAATATGGCCAATTTTGGTGGCCATAAATGCACTACCTATTGTCATAGCTAGTAGTAATGGGCGGGCCAAGTTTTTACCGCACTCCCCTTCACGATAAAAACTCCGCAGTTGGTAAAATACCGCCCCTCCATATAAAGAAAAAGTGACACATGCGCGAACCAACCTATTCTCCCTACTTTCTACTCCTTTGTCAGAGACGTAGCAAGAGTGTGTGTTGCCAAGGACCTAGATTCACACCTCCCCCCTTCCCCTTTCTCTAAAACCAATTATTTTCATTCAGTAAATAACATTAAAGGCCATTTTGGCACCTCTGCTATTGTGGTGCCTAGAGGCATCCGTCACCTTTGCCCCTCTTAATTACGCCTCTGGTCAATGGCACTGCCGATCCGAAAATATAAAATGCCCCACAGACCCCGGGAGGATACTGTCAGGAAGAAACACAGACCCCCGGGAGGATGTCTTCAGGAAGAAACAGAACCCCGAGGGAGGATGTCGTCAGGAAGAAACACAGACCCCCGGGAGGTGGGGACTTGGTAAACTTGGATGGCAACTCATTTAAGAGAATGAAAACTGAATTCAAACCCCGGAGATGGAGTCCCGCAGTCTGTAGGACATTGACTGAATGAAAGTTCCAGCTCCCGCAATGCACTGTATCATCCACACATGATGTTCCTTTGCATGGGAATGCTGTAGGGAACCAGCTTATCCCCCTACAGAAAAATCCCATGTCTTATGATTTCATCCTGCAAAGTCTACAACATTGTCACAAAAAAAAAAAAAAAAAAGCAACAAAAAAAAAACCCCAAACAAAATACACATTTAACATGGGCTCGTTAATGCCTTCATCAGTACGTAAGAGAAACAAATAATATCAATGTAAGTTAAATTGTACATAATAGAAACATATCTGACTTAAAGTTAAGCGTATCTATGGTGTTTTATTTAGACAAATTGTTTTTGTCTTATTAATCTGGTACTCTAATTTCTGCACCCCCCACCCCAACTTTTTTTCTTATAAAAAAAATTGCACTCCATTTTAAATTAGTTGCATTGTATATGCCATTTTTTATTGCTGACAAACTGTAATCTATAAGTTTAATGTCATTTTTAGACTCATCAATGACATCACCTTCAAAGAACAACAGTTGAAATCCTTGGTCTCACTTGGGCACATCAGTGTATGTCAGGTTTTGACAATATCAATGTAACATGGTAGGTATCCATCCAGGAATAAAGATATTGTGCCCAAATATCTTTTAATACAAGTTAAAAATGTTGTTTTGGGAAATCATTTGTTGACGTGATACTCCAAATATCTAATGATATTTGAGGATTCTTTAACTAATGTTTAATCAGAGATAATCATTGACCAATTTATGGTATGTTCTTAGATGAAGTTATCCGTCTTTATATCTCTCAAAGATCAAGATATCCATCTTTTTTTCTTCCAAAGATCAAGATATCCTTTTTTCTTCTCTCAAACATAATTTTTAAGTAAATAGAAAAAAAAAATTTAAGTATAATTTAAACAACTTTTATTTTTGGAATTCCCATTTTCATGCGGAAATTTTTTAACAATTAATTAATTAATTTGACATGAAATAGATATTTTTAAAGTCTTGACTTCTGGTTTCCATTTCATAAGTTTTGATTTATAAGAAAAGATTTCTCACTTTCCAGCTCTAAGGTAGTTTGTCCACAAAGTGCTTAATGTTTTTGCCTCCTGAAAAAATAGTTTTAAAAATTTTTATTATTTTTAACACCTACACTAAATTTTTCCTTGATGTCTTATTTTACTATTGCTACTTGCAATATGAAATAGTTGATAGTAAGCCTGATACAAATTTTCTTTAACAACAGCAATATCAAATGATTTATGGGCATGTATTTTGGGCAACACTTTAAATTGCAGAGCAGGGTAAGAACCTGTTATTTGTGTCCTTCAAATCAATTCAGTGATACAAACTATTTTTTTACAATACAGGTTTACAGCCTATATTTTTTATAATTCCAAGGTGACCTAAATACATTTACAAAAGGCTTTTTAATATGATAAAAGAAAATATATAGAAATACATTTTTAGCATAATGTAATTCACAATATTTTTAACTTAAAACAAATTTAATGTGGTGACTGAGATGTTAATTGCTTACAAGCCTTTAAAGTTAACAAAGCTGTTGAGATTTAGTTAATGCCAACCTCATACATGCTCAAATTTTACTCTCTTTCTCTCTATCTTGTTTTGTTTTTAAAACGTAGAAGCATTGAAAAATCCAGTCCCACAGAGATGTGCAGAATCAAACAAGTTTAATGATTTTAGTCATCTTTAACTTAAAGGCAACAAAGTCTTGTGTTTCAGTCATTGACCTAACAGTAAACTCTTCACAACCCTCAATTAGGGACATAACCCATGAGCCAGGAAGCCCTTTTGTAACAGGAAATACATTTCACTTACCACAATGTTACACTTTTCTTTGATCTCATTCATGGTCAATGGAAGCATAGGCTTATCTTCATCTGGTTCAGATGGGCTGTTGGAAAATAATTGATTTAATTTGTATTATAATTGTATATTTTAAAATGCAAATATTTTAAAATTATTGGTCGGTTAATGGTAATAAGGCCATGTTCGTAGGCTCAGGAATAATTGTAAACATTGCCAGCATTCACAGCAGACTTATTTCCCTGTCCACAGTTGGCTATGTACAAAAGAACTATCCCCTTATCCAAAGTCAGCCAGACGCTCCATTTAACTCTTGATTTAATGACTTGTAATATTTTATTTATATAAATCTATAGTGATTATTCTATCATTGGACCATAAAAAAGGCAGTAATAAGAGCTATTTAATAATAATTTGCAGAATATTTCTTTTTTTTATAGAAACATATAATTACATACTTTCCATTAAAGCAAAGCAGTACTGGTTTACATTTTAAAAAGAAATCAACAATTTTTTACCTCTTCACTGCAGGAGACCAATTTCTGGTGGCTGATACTGATCGACTTTTAATGGAGGAAGCTGTGGTTTGTCGACTAGATATATCTGGTAGTGGCTGCAGCTTTGATTCTGTCAGTGACAGATCTTGATGTGGTTCCTCCGTTCCTTGGTATATATTTCTTGCCGAGTTATCATGAAGGCCATATGCTTGCATCCAGTGGTGATCAGCTATCTATATAAAAGGATTATTATGGATAGCAGAGTATATGTGTTTAAGAAAATATAGCTCCAGTCATCACTTTGATATATAAGGGTTGGACAAAATAAATAATTGCTAATAGAAATAGATAAATGAAATAATTTTAGTTGTCTTTTTTTTGTGTCAGTTTATTTAATTTTTGCCCATCTAAATTTTCATTCTGTTTATGCAAAGCACAATGTGACAATACAAATAACTATTTACATAATAATTTTACACTAATACATCAATTATATTTAAGAGTTTGTTACATTTAAGCAGAAAATTTTAGTTCTAGGCAAGTTGAACAAATTTCAGAAGATGTTGAGGAATATTATCTCACCACATCACATACGTCTGGTCCATTAATCAACATATTCATATCATCTTCATCATGTTGACTCATTATTCTAGACATAAAGAAAAAGCTCATTAGAGTTAGAAAATTACTTTACTTCTAAAGTATATTTATTTTTCATAATGTATTTTTATTTTCATAATGCTTAAATTCACAGTTCAGACGTAATCTGATATTTCATTGTTATCAAAGTTATAAAATATGTGGCATGAAATTTAAACATCTATATTTTGTATAGTGAGGCTTTACCTGGCTGTAACAGCAGAATTACTCATTGCCAGTTGGTACATTTTGTTGATGGTTCTAGCCATTCTCCGCCTTTCTCTTTCTTTCATTTTTAAATCTTCATCAATTTGGACCTGATTTTTAACATGTAACCTCGATGTAAGTGTGAAGTATTTAATTGAATACTTGTGGTAACAGCATAGTAGCTGAACTAATAATAATTATAAATGGTGTTTACTAAGATAATAAATATCATTTTATGAATGAGTGGGTTGAATATACTTCAGCTGTTGCTAAAATTAGTTATTGTGGATATTTTTTGAATTTTTAGTTACATATTTTATCTAATTTAGGTTAAACTTTACTGTTGCCCTTATTTCCTTCATGTGTAATATATTCTACACAGATGACACATGAATAACTCAGAGCCATACAGTAGAATACTGAATATCCAGATATCAGTTATCATGACATGACATTGATTTTAATTGTTTTCATTATTCGATTCAATTTTATTCTATTTTTGTACTGTTTGTTGACTAATGTTGGGTCACATAAAGCTTTATCATAATCTGTTAAAGATATCATGACGTGATAGTAGAATACTTATCATCTGTATTTAAATTAGATTTCACCTAATGATTATTAAAGGGCTCCAACATATATGTAAGCATTAACGTTTCCTACAAATTTGTTAACAACCAAAAGTCGTTCTCTAAATGTTCTTATTTGTGCTGGTAAAGTTTTTATAACTGCTAAAATTCATTCTAGACACAATTTTACCTCCTCGGGGTCTGGTGGCTTCTTGGTTAAATCCATTGTAAAACAATGAAGTTGAGGCATCTCTAGCTGAAATGGTTAAACATAAATATTGCCATGACAAGGAATGCAAATGAAAATACTGTTAAATAATTTCTGAGATTTTATTTCTTGTCAGTTTGCGAGATGATTTAACTATTTCAGATCTGCTTGAAGTAATCAAGACAAAAATTTAATATCTATTTTTGTAATGGTATATGCTTAGCTAGCACTTGACACGAAAAGATGCAGACAAGACTTCATTTGACACTGACAGCACTGCACTAAAAACAAACATAAGTAACCCACGCTTGACAAACAGATGTAGGTTGGAAATTCAACTGTAAGGAAAAAAGGAATAAAACTACCTTTGGAAATTTCTTGTCAAGTTCATCTGCCCTTGCTTTGCTAGAATGGAGTAAACTATTTCTCCTCTGTTGATAAAATTTGACAAAGCAATTACTCAATTTGAAATAAACAAGGAAACATTGCATTGTTCTACCCATCCATTTTTTTACATAACAGATAATACAGTGGAATACTCACTATACTTAATTACAAATTGATTAAATAATATACCTTATATTAATAATAAATTGTTTTATAAATAAAATTAAAATAATGCATTATAAATAATACAAACTATATTTCCCGATACTTTCTATCTTTTAACCACAACCATGAAAAAAAGATCTACTTTATGTAATGAATGATAAAGTTGAGTTACAGCCCAGTTTTCTGGCTGTGTTTCAGGATGACTGGACTCCTGTGACTCAGATATTCGACCCAATGACCACTCCTCATGAGCTCCCTTCTGCCCAGGTTTCTGTTCAAGAGAATATAAACTGTCATTTGACTCTCCTTGGCTGTACCTTGATTGATGATCCTGTAGTGAACTTGGATATTCGTTGAAATCTACCAGTTAACAAAGTATAACTGATGTAAACATGTTTTTTTACAAATACAAACATACCCATCCAGTTTTTTTAAATACCAGATAATACAGTATATGCCTAAGCTTAATGAAATGTAATTCTAGCGTTTCCTAATTTATTTGGAAAGTTCCTTGCTGAGCCGTTAAATAAATTTTAAAAATAATTATTAAAAAAGTATTGTTTTTTGGAGGGAATTCGATAAAAGCAAATATAGTTACCTTCATTTTGTCTCAGATTAACAAGCAAATAAATTTTCAGATAATCTAACATTATGATGCCCATACCCATATTCTTGCGCACTTTGAAGTTGGAGTAAAAGACTTCAGGCTTCTCAATTTCTGCTCGAAATTTATTGTAATCCATTACAGTTTTAAGTTTGCCTTCTCTACGCAGTTTGTTTTCTAATCCTATGATCTGAAAAAATTAATTGTTCCCATGAGCCATACACTTTCACTACAACTAGCAATAATACACAATAATTAACTCTATCAGCTTGTTGTCTGAAGTTGAATTGTACAAGAAACAAAAATTTTTGTTGAGATTTGTTTCATTTAACATTTTAAAATGAGTTTGTACAAATATCTTGTGAAAGGTATTCAAGATAATATTCAAAGGTTTCACAAGGCAGTGAGAAACACAAACATAACCCATTAGTTCAAGTTATTTTTATCCAAACCTGAGTTACTTACCCAGCTTTAAATTACCACATATTTTCTCACAAGAATATTATGAGATCCCAAAGATCTTGAATCTTTATGTTCACCTTAAAAAATATGTCATGTTGATTTATAAGCACTTTAAATAACATCTAGAAAGAAGTTCTTTATCACTTACCAAGTACATATCTGTTTTGGGAACATGATTGGCTTGTGGAGTCTTGTCAAGTGTATGACGCTTCAATCTTGGTTTGACTCTGTGACTTTCTTTTCTCTTAAAAAATTAAAAATATTTAAATAGAAAGAAACAGCTTTAAAATCATTAACAATTATTCAACTTTTCAAAATCTAATTTAGTTGATTATTCATGAAATACAGGTACATTACTGGACAATTTAACAGATAGCCATTGGATTGTAGGATTTTAGAATATTTTAAAAAATTTTCTGTATACAAAATAAATCATTTTAAAACATATTAAAATTTTGAGATTCATATTACCAGACTCGCTTAAAACGAATGTCATTCCCTTTTATTTTTACAACTTCAAATTTAAAGAAAATATCAGCTATATTAATTAAGTTTGAGGTTGTACCTCTATTTCTTCTTTTATTTCTCTTTCTTTCTTAAACTGGTCATCAATTTCTTTCAGTTTTTTTCTCTGTCGCTCAACTTTTTCATACAAAAGGCTGTTGTACTCTTTGTAATAGTAATCTCGCAATCTGTATACATCCTTGACAAACTGCAAACATTGCTGTAATAAAAAAATATACAATCCCTATTAAGTTCAATGGGTTTATAAAAAAATGGGTATATATAGGCACTGTCATATATTCTTTCGTCCATAAGGATACTCTCGTTGTCTAGGTCTTCACAATAACTGTCTCTCACTCTTTGATAAGAAAGAACCACACGGTTCAAGGTATACTAACATATTTTATTCCATATGTGATAACAATTCATAATAGTCCTCGGGCATAGCATTAATCAACGTACCAGTAAATATTTCCCAGTTTGCACTCCAAACACAGCTATATAACGACAATCCATTTTTGAAAGCGAACTACAGTACATTAACATTCGACACCAGTTAACTCTGCCAGTCCTGATCGTTCACGCCGCAGGTTTTTCAACATCCTACTACAGCCCCGCTCACGAACATAATAATCTCTCTCATCCAATGACCATTCAGCCACAATAACACAATTCATAACACAACTCATGCACCCAAAAAGTGTTCACACCAATAACAATGATTCTCACATTCAAACTCTCACCATGTATGGACACCCTTTCATACCAAGATATCACACTAACAAATCATGTTCACAACAGGCACCAAACGCTGCAACCAAAGTGGCTGTAACACATGTCCTTATGTGTTTGAAGTTGATAAGATCACTTCCCTCTGCAAATATTTAGAATCAAAAAGGGTTTTACTTGTACAAGTCCAAATGTGACTTACAGCATCCTTTGTATAAAAAGTGTGGAAAATCATATGTAGGTTAGACCAGTCATCATCTAGGAGACCATTTAAAAGAGCAACTGTACAACATCAATAAATAAGATCTTTGTCCCGTTTTTAAACTTTTCAAAAGTGCTAACCACAATGGAATATTAGACATTGCAGTTACTGGCATATTGCATGTGAGTAATATACCTGATAGAATTTATATGAAAAACAAATTAATAAAATAGATTTGGTATGTTGACTCTATACGGTTTAAACCAAATTCACAATTTTATATAGCTGCAATGACATTTTCCTGCTTGGTTTTTGTATTGTACATCCACCCACTTTCTTTCCGTTCTTCTGATCTTTGTTTTAAATAGGCACTTGTGCCAATTTTTACTCTTATCTTTTTATTTTTAAGTATAGGTAGGATATACAGATATTAATGTCAATTTAATGTATAATTATCATAAAGTTTTTTGTTACTTAAGCCTAAACGTATGAATTTGTATTTTGCCTAATCATAATTAAGGCTTAACAATTATGACTTTATTTACACAAATTGTTTGTGCCTCATTAATCTTATTCTACAATGCATATTGAGTAGACCTTCCTTACTTCATCTCTTTCCTTTTCCTTTGCCATAATTCTTTCATGTTCAAATTCATCAAAACTGTCTGGTTTTTGCATTTTGGAAGCCCTGCGTCGCCTTTTCTCATCTTCTTTTGCCTAGAACATAAATAAGTTTATATTAACTTAATAACATGAGAAGTTATTATATAATATGAAACCTTTTATAATACATTTTGATATGTCTGACTGAAATTTAAGAGATCTTATAACTAAGTTGTTTGACACTGCTTATTATATTACATACACACTTTTATCATGAATCTGTACTACAATTGTATAAAAACAATTTCATAGCAAGGAAAGAAAACTTTTATTATAGATTAGTCCATAGCATCTGTCAAATCAAAAACCTTTTTGTACTGGATTGTGAATTTGTTTGGATTTCAGAACTTTGAGTGGGAAGATGGAATCTCTGTCTGCAGCAGTGGCCTAGTGAGACAATGTGCCACCCAGGATCTTTCTTTGAGATTCGGCCCCACCCCCACCCAAAACACAACATATATACAAGTAGTGCTTTTTTGGCACAGTGAAACCTGGAAATAATGAACCTTGATATAGCACTTTCCTTGTCATATGCACTAAATGGGGTTAGGGGGAGGGGGGGGATATTTAAGGGCTCTCCAAGCCAAAGTGGGGGCAGGGGGTTGGGTGGGTGGTGCTTTTGAGCCCATCCCCCCAAAAAATATTAATGTAAAATACAAGACTTTATTTTTGTGCATAACTGAAAGTTGGCAGTGTACTAATCTACACAGAAATGCCATGAATTAAAAAAAAAAAAATTGTTACTAAATAGTAATGTTATTTAATAATACTTTATTGAAACCATTAAAAAACTAATAAATTTTTTTTTAAAGTTTAAACTTCTTCATTAGTAAATTTAGTTTTCTAAAATTGCTGATATTCTTACTGTGACAAAAAGGATTTAATATATATATATTATATATAGGCCCAATGCTGCTGGATGCATCGAGTGAGTTGTGTATCTGAGTTATATTATGATGTGGGCTGAATAGCTAAAGAAGTGTTCGGTAAATACTGGCTATTTTTATTTTTAAAAATAATTGCAAGCATTGAAGGGGTATTTGGTTCTACATTTTATTTCGTTTTCTTTATTGTTGTTATTGTAATACATGGTCAATCATTTTAGCCGACAGGCCTCTAGGGGCCCAGCCAGAGTGTACTACAATCCCTTTCAATAGACAATGAATAGACAGCTAGCTTCCCTAAGTTGACTGTACCCTGAGTTGAGTTCAGTGGCTATTATAGTATTAATTAATTTTAATAAAAGTGAAAATAAAAATCAAATGATTATTTTATATTAAGTACAGTCGAACCCGCTTATCTCGACCATGGTTAACTCGCCAACCCTATTAAGTCGACGTTTTTGAAGTGGAACTGCCAAATTCTCTCTTTGTCTTAGCATTTTCTCATCGTTTATGTCGATTCTTTTATGTCACCGAACCCTAATATCCCAAGCACAAAAGAGGGCCAAATTTGACACTTAACGTTGGTTATCTCGATTTTTCATGGCAATTAATCACAGCCAAATCATTTTAGTGTTTTTTTTAACGCCTCAAATTCAAATGTTTTTATTTGCGACAAATTACCATCGAAATTGCTAGGCCTCACGAAATTAGCAATGATTTATTTATACCGAAGTATTTATTACAAACTGATTTCCTAATAATGAAGTTTATTTGAAAAAATCACGCTTCATTCCCAAAGGCTCGAAGCGCATTACAAGGTCAAATCTATGAGATTGATTGATTGGAGTACTTATATCACGCTCATTCCATAGCATGCTCACGGCGCTCCGCTGTTCGATGTTCGGCGCATGTGAACTCCATCTCCCCATCTCCGGGTTTGAATTTAGAGTTGCCTTCTCTTAGATGGGTTGCCGTCCAAGGTTAACGAGTCCCATCCACCCGGGGTGCTGGTGGTGTTTTTTTGCTTGACTGGGCTTTGGCGGGGATTGAACTCCTGACCATAAGCTTGAGATTTGCTCAGTTCAGACCACTCGGCCACCCAGCACCCAATCAAAATCCTACACAGGGACCAATCAAAATGGTTATTTTAATCAAAGGTCAAGGCTAGATCACGTGATACACGAAGATTGTCAGGAAAATACCCAATTTTGCTAGATTTTATCGGTGATTGAAAGCTTCGGGTGCTTTCGTAATTTTCTTTGTGGCGAAACATTGGACTATCCAAAAAAATGATCGTACTTGGTTCACTGCGCATGTGCTGAGTTCACATGATCACGGTCCGTATGGTCGTTCACTCCAATGACAGTTCAAATAAATAACGGCAACCCTGTTGTGTAAAAAAAACAACTCCAAAAACATGTGCATGTACATTCTCATTTATTAATGCACATCATGTACATAAAGAAATTTCAAGCACATGTTAATATTTTGCCGCCATATTGGTTTTCGTTTATCTCAATCATCGGTTATCTCGACGCTTTTTGGCAAACCCCGAGGCCGTCGACATAACCGGGTTCTACTGTAGTTCTATACTATAAAGAAAAGTGAAGGTGTTTGTTAAATATATTTTAGTTGATTTTATTTATTAACCCTCTGGAGACGTAAGGGCCGATCTATCGGTCCAAGGTGCACTAGCGAGAAAGACAAAAGTCTGAGCCATCGGCCCAATATTTCAAGCCTCGTGAATGGCTGGTTTGGCATTGTACCATCCAATCAAATTTATTCTTACGTATTCCTGCACATCCCGGCATTGTTATGGCGGTGTTCTTTGATGGTAAACTAAATTTATTTGTGTAAAGAAATAAGGCGAGCTCATTTGCATAAATGTTGATATTTCAGTTTGATTCATAAAGATTGTATTAGTTCATTAAATTTCCTACAAGAATATATATAGTTTACGCATATTAAGGAAATAGTTTATTTTTTATACATTTTTTTGCAATGCGAGTGCCGAGCTCGTAAAACGTGCTCTGCCTTTTTGGCACATACACCCTGAAAAGGCTCCGTCCTAAGAGGGTTAACATATTTCTCAGCCCCAGCCTGTCCAAGGTACTTTAAAAACTACAACATAACCTTGCATATAATTTATATTGATATAATTAATATTGTAAGGAATACACACTGGTATATCATATCTATACTTACACATTAAATTTTTTGTAAAAGTTTTTTTAACAACTAGTAAGTCAATTAGCATGTTGCAGCATTATCAATTAATGCAAATGTAGTGTATACTGATATTTTATGAAATACTGACTATCTTAGACAATATTATCTTTTATATCATTCCAAATTCCAATATGTTTGAATATATTACTACCAAAACACCTATGCCCTACATTCTATCTATACTATACTATACTATACTATATTACTATATGCAGTGATGAAGGCCAGTTTTCCGGGCACAGATACTAATAGGAATCACAAACCACCTGCACACAGTTACAGACTCAGCATCGAATATACTGTATAGCCTTACTTTACTTTACATTTATAGGGTAATTTGATACAATTAGTGTCACGATGTCTCACAAGGCCGCCATCTTGGTTGCCGCGACCCGTAAAATTAAGAATAAAACGTTAAATAATAATGAATAAATTTCCTAAATATATCCCTAAACCTAACCTGAACCCTACACAATCACTCTGTGGGTACTAATTGTATCAAATAGCCGACTGGGTAACTGGCTTTATTACTATGAGTATGACTAGTATGAGCCGATCCCGATGTCATGAAATAATTAATAATTTTAATGAAAATAGATATTATTAGGTATTCGGGCCTACTAAGCCTAATGCTTATCATATATTACAAAATGAAGTATTGTGATTGATTATGACTATGATATTATAATATTAATATTATTATTATTTATTATAAATTATTGATATTATTGAAAACAAAACCTTTTTAAGTCTCTCAGCCTCCTTATCTTGAAAGCCATATTCAGTTAACAAATGTGGCAGTGATGGTGAAAAATTGGTGCTGTGTTTTGTTGCTTTTGTCTTTAACTGCAAGTGACACTGACTGTT
This sequence comes from Omphiscola glabra, assembly GCA_964017045.1. Taxonomy (NCBI): domain Eukaryota; kingdom Metazoa; phylum Mollusca; class Gastropoda; family Lymnaeidae; genus Omphiscola; species Omphiscola glabra. The sequence continues at coordinate 35,827,693 of OZ024798.1, forward strand.
TTTATTTGTATCATCCATTATTAAATTCACGGTAACAATCAGTACACGGCCATTTTGATACTAATCACCATAGCTACAGGATAAGGTAATGTATTATAATAATTTAAGTAAGGAATTATTTTACATAAAAGTTGCTTCCCTTTTATAAAAGCGCTTCGTGCTTCTTACGGGGAGGACTTTGTCTTTTTTTTTATGACGTTTAAAATGTAAGCGTTTAAACTTATATTATTTTTAAAATTCTTAAACATTAATATAAGAATCATACAATTTATTTTAAAACATGGCTCCTCACAGACAAAAAGTTACCGACCTTTGGAATAGGGGATGGCCCATCATGGCCATAGCATAGGACATAGGATATGGACAATAGTAGTAGGGTGACCAAATCATGAACTGGAAAAAAAACGGGACACACCCAATGAAAGTTGTTTGACTTTGGGGGGATACCCTCCAGCTAAAGAGGGGTCCGGGTGCCTCCGTCGGTAACTTTTTATTGAAATATGCTCATTTTTACTATTTTGACACCTAGAAACCGGGTACGATCGTGAAAAAACGGGACAATCTCGTTTGTTTTCACGGGACGTTTGGTCAACCTAGCCATAGCAGGGCCAATCAATCAACTGTTTTCACCCAAAGCAAGTTCACGAGATCTGCGAGTCACGTGCGTACCACAATTTTAGATTAATATTTTATTCTGCAATTCTTTTTACTCCAAGCAGAATAAACATTTATCCAAATACCATAGAATACAAGAAAAAATTTTTTTAAAATTATTCCATTTTACTTATTGAATTTTTTTTTTTTTACAAGGTAAAATAATGTTTAAAAGGCGTTGGCGTGACACACGTGTATGGATGGCAGTGGGGTGCCAGCCCTTGGTGACACGCGTGTATGGATGGCAGTGGGGTGCCAGCCCTTGGTCTAGACTAGCGTGACACACGTGTATGGATGGCAGTGGGGTGCCAGCCCTTGGTCTAGACTAGCGTGACACACGTGTATGGATGGCAGTGGGGTGCCAGCCCTTGGTCTAGACTAGAAACTTACATTATTTTTTTTTAACTTGACCAAAAAAAATTTATAATAAGACTCCAAAACATTTTTAAGTTATTAAATACATAAGTTTATTAGACTTTTGACCTTTCAGTTGAAACTGTAAAGAAATTTACTGTAAATTATAAATGACCTAGAAACAAATAAAATGATTTTCTGACAAATTTTTTGACTTTTTTTAATTAAGATTTTGCCAATGTATTTTGAACAAGAATTTTCCCATGTCCAAATACTAATAGAAATTTTAAAAAATTTTAATTTAAAAAAATTGGTTCTATTAGCCATTGTAATTATTTGAGTTGGAGCATGATGGAATCAAAAACAGCATGACTTGAAGTAATCCACTAAAGAAAATACATATCCAAAAGAAATTCCTGATTGGTAAAGCTTTCTGGTTCCATACCAGTTAATTGCGACATGATTACTAAAAGCAACATTTCTATAACAACAATTTAATTTTTAAAAAAAAAATTTTAAAAAACTATATTAGAAAATTGTGAACAGTAAGATATATATTCATGTGATATAAATAGAAATAACATATTTTAAGCGTACTGGACAACAGGTCTTGATGTTTTAAGATTTATTTCTAGAAATTCCTTCATTTCCTCTAGTACCCAAATTTTGTAATCAATGGTTCTAAACCCAAAGAGCCACACAAGACCAATGCTTTCCTATTTTTGTCTTTTCTGGTGATCAGAAACTTAATTCCATTGAAATCTTGTCATTACTTCAGCAGCATGGCTACAAAGATACCATTGGCAGGAGCTGGTCAAACCTCATTTGGGAAATAATGATTTTCTTTGTACTCAATTTCCAGACTTGACAAAATTTAATTAAATTCTAGCTATTCATCATTGTTCAAATCAATTCTTTGAGGATATGAGTTCACAACTAAGACCAACAAAGATGGTTGAGGACAGAGTTTCATCAGAGAAAGAACAGTCCAACTTCATTAAGCATTACAAGATCCTTTTTTTTTTCTATAACTTGTATGATATTCCATTTTGAATACAAATATAGTCACCAATAATCTCAACCCTGATTTATGAAATATGTTCATACTGGACATACATGAAGATCAGACTAGTCCAAAACTTTGGACAAAGACAGTTAAAATACTTTGAGATATAATGCATATGTTGCATCAGATGTTCAATAAATTAAGAAGAGATGTGCACTCAGCCTCAGAGAGCAGGGAAACAATCAACAAAATGATTCAATGTTAAAACATCACAATAACAATTAAAAATCTTGAAAGGGGAAATGCCTTGTACTTTTGACAAATGGAAGTATGAGAATTACACAGGCACAGATGGTGAGCTAATGTCAACTTTGTGTCAGATGTTGTATGGTAAGTCTTTGCTGTACACTGGCACATGAGCTTCTGCTGTTTATTACAGCTTCTCTTTTATCAGCTTTCATAAATAGAGTACCATGAAGAAAAGACAAATTTATTTGAAGGAATAAACAAGGTTGCCAAAGCAGTGCCAACATTTCCAACAGTACTTTTTATTAAAGCCAATAAACAGTTATGCATCAACAATTACAACATAAATACAATGTGCCTCCACAAATAAAAAAATAATCCTTTAAATGTGCTCTGTTAACTAAGAAAAATGTTGCTTGGTGTTTTCATGTTACCACACAGATTTTAAGCCAGATAAACTGGCATCATAGAATAGACCAGCAACAATTGGTTCTTATCATTTTAGAAATTCTTTATTCAGTAACATTTTCAGAACAATTTTGGTCACAGCTTTAGAAGTTGCATAGTAAAATAATCAGCAATTGTAGGAATTTCCACCAAATATGATTTTTAAAATTTTAAATATAACTGTCTTAATTTACTATATAATATAAAAATGACGTTCAAAACAACAAAATTTCCATGTAATTTGATGAGCAGGTCAAATCATAAAATAGATGCTACTAGATACAACTTATAATTAAATGTTACACAAAAAAGTACCTCTAAATGTTACCTCTGTAAACTACATCTTTTCTAAACTGATCAAATTAGAGTACTAAGTGGCAAGTATGAGCACAAAGAAAATGGACTAAACAGTCATTTTGATTAAACAAAGAAAAATGTAGACAAACCACCAGTTGCAAGCTGAAACACAGAACCAATCTCACATGCATTACTGACAGGGGAAGTGACAACAACAACAACACTCTCCACCCAAAGAACAGTGTGGGCTTGGCTTAAGCAAACATGTACAACAAATATTTCCTGCTTTCAACAACATAGCCTAAACCCAGCATTAAGATTGTTAGACACCTTTATATAATGAATAGATCTAGTGTGGCTGCATGGTGTTGATATGTGTGTACTAATGTTAATTACTGTAAAGCTTTGATGTTTGTGGAATGATATATAAACAATGTAAAATATTTATATTAAGTTACCAACTGAAAATGAAATGCTACAGTAAAAAATTATTAATCTAAATGTTTTTGCATGCATTACATATATATTCCAAATCCAATAAACATCTTACAGAAAAAAAAAAATGCAAATAAAGTCTCCAAAATTTACAAATCTTACACTTTCATAAAATATAATTTATAATTTTTTCATTTGTCATAAATCATGCCTAGTAGCAGCACCCTAAAATATTGACTATATCTTACATAAACAAATTGATACAATACTTTAAACCTGTGGCAAAAGTAAAGTATAAAAAGAAGCAAATTTAATTAAAAGTTGTCTTGAAACTTTTTACTGTGAGCAGCAAATTCTTTCACTAACTACAGAAACATACAAAAAAATACAAACCTATTTTATCATCCATTCTACATGCGTATGTATATGCATATATATATAATTAGGGGAGTCTGGATATGAATACACTATGCTTCAAGTAACATGAAAAATATGCCATGTGACAGAAGCACATATACATCTATGCACTTCTGGTTGTATAAATCTCATTGCACACAATGAAACCATTGTATTTTCTCAGTAGCAACTTATTCAACTGTTTACAGCTTTCAAAATAAAGTGCAATATGGAAAAAAAAGCTTTTTTTAAAAAGCAGTTGTTAGTTTTAATGATATAACAGTTTCTCTAATACAAGCCACTGGCAAGAGAAAGGTTACACATCCAGAATTAGACAAGTTCTATAATAAGCTCCTCATGATGTACCCCACTTACAATCCTTGGTTACTACAGTCTCCTCACATAATCTATATCAGTAGTGTTTTAAAACACACTGGCTGTCAGTTACCAAAGACAGCAATATGCATCCACATAGCTGCATTACATAGTCTTTACTTTTGAAATTGCTCATGGTTTTATCATTAATCTTATTTTGAAACAGTCATAAAAAAAATGAATTTACTGTTAAAAGAGAAAACCCAGAAATTGTCTGGAGAGGATTGTAAAATCTGCATTTTTAAGTGGTCAATATTGAGTGGGGTACATCACATGTCACACCAGTTATGAGCATTTAATTAAACTAAAGTTCACTCAATTCTTTACTGGCTTAACTATATAAACATGGCAGTGGGTTACATAGACTCAAATTCATCTACTCTCTGCTTGGTGTTGCCTTGTCTAATTTGCTTGAGTGTTTTGTATTTATCCCTTCCTTGTCTCATATTCTCCTCATGCAAAAGATCTAGGGCGTTTTGTTTGGTTTTCTCAGCTTCCAGTTCAAGTTTCAAAACCTAAGCAAAAATAAAATTTTGGAATTATACATTGACCATATTTAATTAGTGAAAAGACTTCATTATTTGAACTATTTCATGACAAAAACAAATATGTATTTAAATATTAAAAATACATAAAAGTTTGGTATTTATTTTAACAGTTACTTAAAATTATTAACCATTGTTTAAACTCGATATCTAATACTTACATTTAGTTGCTGTGAAAGCGATTTGTTTTGAGACTGCTGTGTTTCTCTCTCTTCCTCAGGCCGTGGTAAGAATAAGGAATTTTCATCTACAGTAAGACCAGCATCTGTAAAATAGAAATAAATACTGATGTGATAGAGCCATACAGGATAATACACACTTCTTCAATAACAACTTAACACCACATAATTACAGCAGGTATTAGAAAGAACACATTTCACCACACTTGAAGTCTGTGCACCAACTGTGGTTTTGTGTGTATGTGTATCCTGTTTGAATTATTAAAAACTTATATAAGTTAGAGCTATTAGTCAAGCAATGACCTGCTAAACTTCAGAATGAACATTAAGGTCACAGTCACATGCTCCCAATAAGTTAGCACATAAATTATTTTTTTTTTAAATCTATCATTGCTTTTTGAATAAAAGTGCTGGGATGCATCCAACGTCTATTAACTTTAAAAAAAAAAAATCAAATAAAGAAATAAAGACAATTGTGTGACATTGTCAAGGTGGCATAGGGTAATTAAACATGAATAAATATACCCACCAAATTCTTTGGAATCATCTCCTTCATTCTCTTCTTCACCATCATGAATATCTTGGACCTCAGACTTGACGAGCAATCTTTGAAGTTCTTGCTCTCGTTGCTGACTGTATGTCATGACTTTAGTCAACTCAAGCTCTTTCTCTTCAGCATTCTTCTTGGCATGTTCCAACTCGTTGTACAAAGAAGATACAACATTCTCTTTGGACTCAATCTCATTCAAGCGCTCATACAAGGAGGCCTGAGTCGCAGCAAGCTCTGCAGCCTAAAATAAATGATATCTGATAGAAGCTTGCTCAAGGGAAGGGGGAAAAGGGATCATAACATAGTGGTGAACTTGAAATAGTGGACAAACTGTATGATAAAATGTGCACTTTTAAATTCGTAATTTTAAATTAAAAACCATGTCATACCAGTCGTTCACGTTCAGACTGTTCCATCTCATGAGACCTCTCAATCTCTCTTTGAAGCTCTTCTGCCCGTCGCCTTTCTTCATCAAGTTCATCTCTAAGTCGAGTTAATTCTGCAACCTTTGCATCTCTGTCTCGGATCATGGACTGCATGTCTTCAAGTTCTGTGGGTAAATATAACATAAGAGTGAAATCAAACTTAAATTAAACATTTTATTAAATGTCTTGTGAACAAAATACATCTTCCAACTGGATCAGTGGTTCTCAAAAAGCTGCGCTAAAAAGCTTGGGGAATTTTGTCGGGTGCCGGGACTATCAACAGGGACGTTGGGTATTGTATTGACAAGGCGCTCTTGAAATACAGTCAAAGAAATTTTAGGCTCTATATATGGATTTGACGGTCTGTGCCAAGAGTCAATGCCAGACATATTTTAGTCATACAGTTGCATGTGAATAAGATCTGGCTTACAAAAATAAAACTGTGTTCATTACTTTGGAAAAACATAAATTACACCCAATTCAAACTCCATAATTTACTAGTTCGTTAATTGGTTAAAACCCAATTTTATGATCAATGTAGAAGTTGTCACAGGGCTTATTCAGCAAAAATGAATTGAAACCAAAGTTTGATTGATGAAGAGTTATCCTCCAGTAAGACATTTATTATCACATTTTCCAAAGGGGAATGCTCCATGTTGCATTCGTATCATGTATTAGGTGGATTTTTGAGAGGGGTTTACTTAAAATGTTTAAAGCAAAGAGATATTAAATTTGAACAAGCAGTTTCTTCTAAGAAACTTAAAACCATACATAAAATAATGCCTGGTTTACTATTACTAAGCCAATGCCTCAATTAAATTAAGAAAAATTGAAACTAACTAGAACTTTGCAAAATAATTATCTCACTAAGGTGTCACTTGCTAAATTTATACAGCTAATAATAGAATTAATAAAACCCCCAAACCTTTCATTCTTTTCTTTTGCTCTTCTTCCATGATTTTTACTTTATCTTCCAGGTCTTTTCTCAATTTGTCTGACTCTTCACGTTCCTGTCTCATGCGATGTAACTGTGCTCTAGAAGTTTTATAAAATAGACGAACATTAATTAATATTTTTTAAACATACATGATGCAAAGCAAAATACAACTATTCAAAATAAAATATAATCACTAAAAATTGTTAGTATCAAATTCATGAAAATCTGGTTACCTTTCCTGCTGCTTAGACAGCTTATCTTCTCTGGCTTGTGCCTTCATTTGCTGGACCTCAATGGTGTCAGGTTTTCTACGTCTCATGTAAAGTTCATGATTACCCATACACAAAGCTAAAATACGTTTGTTGATGCGAAGACGGGGAGCATAGAAGACAAAGTCCTTAAAAGAAAAAGAACATTTTTGCATTCACATGTGGAAAGTTAAGCAGGGCTTAATAAATTTTTATATATAATATGAATTACAATATTTTAAAATAGCAATACATATTACCCATCTGATGGATGTTTTTAATCTCATTACTCCCCCCATTATGTAATATATGGAAGACAATTAAAATAACCCAAATGTTATCTTTGCTGGTTTTGTCAGTGACTTTCTTCCCACCCAGATCCAGAAGCTGCACACCCCACTGACTACATAAGGAGATCAGGCACGGGGATTGCCTCATGTCATTGAGGCAGTATTCACTACTCCCCATTCCCCACCATCTATTATCTCGTGGCAATCCATACTTCATTACTGTTTAGACCTTTTTAGCATTATAAAGATTCTTGTCACTTCCCAAGTCAGTTTGTCTGTATCAGGACTTTCTAAACGTTTAATTCAAAGAGTCAAATAGATTTTTTGTAAATGATTTTTTAGAAATAATAAGAGTTTACACTTACTGGAGCCTTTTTATCTATTGGCTTTATGACAAACTTTTTATCATTGAAAGAAATATTCCTAATCTCACTCCAAGGGAAACCTATCCTTGGTGTTAATCTGGAAAAGAATAGTATGCAAATAAATGTCATTTTTATGAAATGTGAACAAATATCCAAAACAAACATTTTTAAAAGTAGCATTTTTAAAGATGAACATCTCAAGCATTATATTTTGAACTTACTTATCATCTTTTTCATAGACATTAAGACCCAATGCGTCCACACCTAGAACCAATTCTGATCCTTTTTTGTTCTTGATTTCAAAATAATTCACACCATACATTTCTAAATCCTGGGCGATTTTCAGATACTCTATCATTGCATCTTCCCTGAAAAAATGAAATGGAGGGTACAAGAAATTAGTTAGTGTCAACTAAAATTTTCCAAAAAATACTCTATAACATAACATTTAAATCAGCATTAATTAAAAAACAATTTTATGCAAAAAAATAATTTCTATTAGATTAATAATTTACCTTAACATTGCTTTGTGTTCTGCATACCAACTTTTAATTCGTTCTTCCCACTGCTCCTTTGATAATTTGTGTTGATCATAAACTCTGAGGAAGAAATCCCAAAAATATTAGAAATTCCATTCAGCAGATAAGTTTGCTTTGGTATTTTTTACTTTTCAGCAAAAATAATTAATAAATAAACATATACCTTTGTGGGAGAAGTCTGTCATTTGCTAAAGCTCCTGGTTTAGGATTATCTTCAGCAAGATCGCCATACTTGGCTTGACAGGCATATGAAGCCAATAAAACAGCTGTTTCTGGGGGACAATAGATCTCATCTGACAGTATACCCTCCTTCACTTGCAGGAAAAACATTTTCTAGAAGGTGGCATGGTAATAATAATTATTAAAGTTTTACAAATGTTAGCAAAAGCATGACTTTCACATTCTTATTTGCCAAATTAAATTTTCTAACTAAATTATTTAAATTTTTTTTAATATCTATAACTTCATGTGATGCTTTATTACTTCAATAGAAACTATATTTAATAAGAGCACTTACAATTACAAATTTAACAATTGATATTCAATGTAATGATTATATTATTTGAGCCTATTTATACCTGTGTAATATCTTGGATGAGTTCTTCAGAAACATCTTCAGGAAAGAATTTGGCGCGGAATTTGAACTGAAGGGGGACCTCTTTCTTGACATCTTGGCTCATCACCTGCAATATAAAACAATTGTATCTTCTTTATAAACAAAATATAATTTTTCATTACATGTAATGATAACATATAACTTTATCCCCTTTATAAACATAATATAATATAACACCCAAAACAACAACAAAAAAAAAAAAAAAAAACAACCAAAACTTAATACCTTTTTATTCAGTTTAAGCCATGTGCTATATCCCTTGCTATCAATGTATTGTAGACCAAAAAACCATATCTCTCTCAAACCAATTGTCTTTACCACCTGGTCAAAGAGCTGTTTGCCAGTTGTACTGTGCTGAATGGCAAACTCCAGCTCAGCATCCATGGTGATGACACGGACATTGACATGCTAAATTAGAGAATAAATACGTTTTGACATTTGATGAGAAATTCAATATTAATTTGCTATTTAAAGATTATTCCATGCTTAATTTTACATAGAATTTTGTATGATATACTTACTGGACGCGGCATTTTTTCAGGTCCGGTGTCACTAGATCCCTTAAAAAATGCAGTACCACGGGGCACTACTTATGCTTTGTCTGAAATCAAAAAGAAAACTATTATTAGTATGGTGTCTTAAGTTATTTGGATAAAATAATTGCTAACACTCCTTTTAATTTTACCATGCAAAATGGTTATATAATTTCATATGTTAAGTAATTGACTATTTATTAATGGTTCTCTTAAAATTTTGTAGCTATTCAATTAACTTTAACGCATGTAGTTTTCATTTATCACAGATTCTTAAGAATATATGTGTACATACAGTGAAGTGATGAATTTCATTGCACCACTACATAAAAAATTAAATTTTTAAGTACACTCTCCCACTAAGGCTAAGATGGTTAAAGAGCTAAATATCTCTTTTAAATTAAGTACTAATGACTAATGATTATAAAAGTTATAATAATCCTCCAAGGTCTAAATGAAGTATCAGGCTTAAAAAATTCATAAAAAGGTCAAGTAAAATAAAAAATGGCTGTGCATATGCTAAAAATTCCCAATTATATACAAGATAAAGTGTAAATTATGGACCGTTCATACAACCCTTTAAAGTTGGCCTACCGAGTTGAGAGCCATAAAAAGCCTGAAATCTTATAAAGCCCTCATAAGACAACATTAAATAATATGCTAGTGTAAGCGATACAGTAGTGAAGAATTTCTAGGATGAGATTATGCAGGTGCTAAAAATGAATGAATAATAATGTAATCTACTTCAGGTCCCTTGATTTTTATTTTATGTGGTAAGCAATAATGAAAAACATGACATTAAAACTTAATTTTATTTCAAGAAGAAAATTTGTCAAATACTTAAGGGAAATAAAAATATTTTTTAATATTTAGACTACAACCTCTGCGATTTACATAACAATTTTATTTACCTAGAGAAAAGGATTTTTAAAAAACTATGAGCGGCTCATAAGTCCCCCCATGTCAGCTTTAGAATAATTATAAACAGTAAGCTTACCACATAATTGTTACAATCTTTTCATGTATTACAAATTTTTCATCTCTAGCTATGATAAAAAATAATTTTTTATTTAAATTTAGGCAATGTCTAGTAAAAATATTTTAAAAACTGCATTAGTGTAAAGTACATTGTCTGACATTGAAACAAAACGTTTAAAGTTTTTTTTTATTGTCTCCAGTAAACTTTGGAAAACCTGACTTTAACATTTTAGTGCATTACAGGGACATTATCATTTATCTATGTTCGTTGCCAACCAGTCACACATATAGACTTAGTTTTTTAAAGATATGTGTATTTAAGTGTTTTATATTTTACTATTACTGCAGTGAGCTTCAATATTCCAAGTTTTGCTTCTGGATTGGGGGAAGATACAATAAAAACAAGAGGAAAGGGAGGGGGGGTCCTAATAATATATGAAAAAATCCCCCCCCCCACCAAAAAAAGAAGCACTTTCATTATAGCAACTTTAGTAGAAGAATATTTTGCCTTTTAAATATGGTAACTTTTGGCCCAGTTAAATCAAGACATTATTTTTGCCTCTTCCTGATTCAGCATAGCATATTGGAAACACAATTATTCATATTAATTCATGCAAATCTAAAATCCTATTGAAGTTCTGTAAGCCAAGTAAAATGCTTTTTATAGATTATAGCCATTGATGGACTAATTTGATTGAATTGTTTTAATAATTATTTTTTTTAAATTCAAAATATCACTCAATTAGCCTTAATTTTAATTTACATTTAAAGATTGGAATCAAATATTAGGTAACTGAGTACCAATTAATCTTTACTAGAACTACTAGGCATTTTTTCAAACATTTTAAGCTATAAATTGAGTTTTAAAACAAAACACATTTAATAGTATTAATAGGTCTACTATACTACTATTAGTACTTCAAATATCAGGGGCTTCTGTTTTTATTTTGAGAAGCTTTACACAACTCACAAGCAAGAAATATTATAATGCCTTTCATAATTCATACATGAAAAATACTTTGCAGAACAGGATAGATCATACTTCTAATACTTAGCCTACCACCAGTGCATTCACCATCATACTTCTAATACTTAGCCTACCACCAGTGCATTGAATCCATTGTTGGTTATTATTACTAATAATAATATTGGTTAGGCCATGTTAGGCAACATACCTGTCAACAATTTAATGAGGCCTACTGAAATAGGGATTTCAGCCTAAGCCTGGGCCCAATTCATTCCTTAACAGTCATTGGCCTTGGCACTGACTGGCACCGTGTCAGCAGTGTGTTATATAATGAATGTTAACTGTATTGTTGTGTAGACCAAGATGATTGAATTTGAGTTTAAAGTGATCCCAGAACCGTGCATTTACTCAAAATTGGTAAAGAGTTAATGATGTGTTATGCAAAATATAACACCCAAAAATCACATTACAATGTGATATCGTATAACTATTACTGAAGTGGGCGTGGCCCAAAGACGGTTACTTGAACAAATTTCCAGACTTAACAAAAGGCTGGTTATATAATGATCTTTCTAACATAATAATAAATAAAACACACAAATACAACAGCCTTTAAACAAACTATGTGATGAGAATGTTTCTATTCGTGCATTAATATCCTTACGCAACTTACACAGCAAATTTTAAAGATATTACGTCCAACAAAGCACACAGACCGGTGAAGAAAAAAAATGGCTGATTGGGTGGGGACGTGAATACGACTATCCCTCTAGGTGCAATTCCGAAATAGCCAGTTTTTTTCCCTTTATCTTTCATTTGTATTATTAGAAATAATAATAATTGTTAATACTTTATCCGTAATTAAAACATTATGGTTTATTATCAGGAAATTTAATATATAATTCTAAAATTCTTTAAATGATATGATTGTATTTTTTATACCTCAATTCGATCTAACAAATTATAGACGCTAATCTGGCAGTCGCCACATTTAGCCTCTCGTTTACTTCAAAGTATAAAGTGAATTTTGTAGTTTGATGCTTCATTCGTGTTATGACTTCCCGACCCTAACTTGATGGCTTTCATCTTGCTTTATGAGACTTAACTAGCTGAATACTCATACATCAATTATTATGACCTCGGAGATTGCTATTACCATTATTATTAAATTATTGGCGATACTAGTACTGAATACTTTTTTAAAATAATAGTTCTACTCATTCTACTGCTGCCATATTTTTATAAATTGGCCTACTTCTGCCATATGCATATTGATACAATTTAAATATACACAGATTACTCATTACTAAATGCAAATTTTGTTCAAAGTTAAAAATTTGTAGACAGGGACGGATTATTCATAGGGTATGATAGGGAGAGTTTGGCAATAAGCCTAGGACCTCAGCGGCTCAATGGGCATACTTGCTCTAACTCTTATAAGTAAGACATTATATTTTAGGTGACTTTTATTCATAGATGATCGTCAGCGAGACATTTCCTTTGGTTATGCACGGGGCTCCCAAAGGCCTAAATACGGCGTCCCATAATTACCAACTTTTTAAATATTGTGTAGGCTACCTTAGAAGTATTTTCGTGGACTAAGTAAAAAAGTAAAGCAATTAAATTTCATCAGCTTTACTATTTTAAATGTCTTGATTAGATAAAATAGTGGCTGATACGCCCCCTGAGTCACTAAGAGGGTGGGTGATGTTGATGAATTGATTAGTAGAAGTTATAAAGCCTTACTTAGTTGAAATTCACTGAGATTAAGTGAGAAATGTATTTATAGATATATTTTAAAATATTTAAGTTTCAAGAGTCTTTGTATAAAAAATTAAGTTTTAAAAACCGGAAAAAGAAGGTGATATTTTCTAACAGTGGAAGTGTTATGACCGAAACAATTACAATATTAGACACTTAGAAATAAACATTGTAAAACTAATTATTATTTTTTTTAAAGTCAGCAGTGAAATTACTGAATTTTTTTGTTCTTTATCAAAGTTCACAACGCACATACATTTGAGTAATATATAAATCAGGACATTTTTTTTTTCATGTTCAAATACTCATTTTAATGAGTGAAATACACAACAGATCTGAACGAATTAAAACTCCATTGAAACTCAGATATCTGCTAAAAGTTTACAGTCCCGACCTTGAAATTGAGCCTGGACAGTGGAAATGGATAACAAACCTGCCCTAACTAAGAATGGAAGGTCAATAATGCACAAACATCCATTCAATTCAGTCCAACCTCCTAATTCTGAATCAAGCTACGCTTTGATTGGCTGGCTAAATATACTCTGTGTTTTTTGTATTAGTATTTTATATATATACATATATATATATATATAATTAAATGATCAATCTATTTTCTCTTGTCTGCCTTATTATGATTATATGACAGTCATGACATCAATCTTTCTTCAGCACGCCTAGGCCATTCAATAAGGTTAAATATAGAAAGGGGGAGAAGGCGATATTAAATTTAATTGATATTCCTGTTTCAAAATACTGCTTATCAAGGGGGTGTTTTTGTTTTGTTTTTTTGGTCGAAGTGTTCCCCCAGAAGTAATGCAATACTGAGGTAGTCACTCTCTGGTGTGCCCTTTCGGGTCTTTTGGGAGGAATATTGTATGGAGCTTTGCCAATTGTTGACCGCATGTGCAGTAGCGCCACTATGGGATGCGGACCGCACGGAGTGAACAGAAAAGAGGGAGAACACACACACACAAAAGAGGGTGGGCACCAAAAATAACTATTCAAATTTGACAAAGCTCGTTCGAGTGGTTTCATAAGAGATCTAATTTTTTTTTTTTAAAGATCAAACTGTCATCAGATCAAGTTGCTAGCAGAGCAGGTTGCCACATGCCATTCATGTCATTGCGCTCAGCATAAAGTGCCTTTGTCTTTGCCGTAAGTGGGTGCTACAAAGAGTTTACACGGGGCCAGAACTAGCAACACGTCCGTAATGGTAAAAAACATTACACAGGGGCGTATCTCAATACAACTAAAATAAATCATAGTGCCGTATACATGTAATATTGATCCCGATCAGAAATAATGATGACAAAGAGCAACGCTGGCTCTTAGCTTGGGCTCCACTGATCCGAATAGGCTACATGACTACATGGGGATCAAGTTATGAAAGTTATCATATTATCACTGTATCAACAAATGAATAATGAATAAGCTCCACCAGTCTATCCTGCTCTACCTGAAAATCCTGCCCCACAAGACTATAACGTTGATCCACTAGACCACGTGGATCCACACGACTACGTTGATCCACAAGACTACTGTAATCCATATTCCTAAACAAGTTTTAAACTGAGGGTAGGAGGGATCAACACACATTAATTTTTTGCCTCGTAGGCTCCCAACGTTTATAGCGACGCCCCTGTTGCTCCCAAATCCACCCACTCACCCATCCCTTCACAACCTTTCCTGACCGTGTCTGCTGTAGGCTGAGGGTTAACATATAGGGTGCTCTCCTAAAATGGCAACTGACCGTGTCTGCTGTAAGCTGAGGGTTAACACATAGGGTGCTCTCCTAAAACGGCAACTGACCGTGTCTGCTGTAGGCTGAGGGTTAACATATAGGGTGCTCTCCTAAAATGGCAACTGACCGTGTCTGCTGTAAGCTGAGGGTTAACATTTAGGGTGCTCTCCTAAAACGGCAACTGACCGTGTCTGCTGTAGGCTGGGGGTTAACATATAGGGTGCTCTCCTAAAATGGCAACTGACCGTGTCTGCTGTAGGCTGAGGGTTAACATATAACAGGTGCTCTCCTAAAATGGCAACTGACCGTGTCTGCTGTAAGCTGAGAGTTAACATATAGGGTGATCAGTTTAAACAAAGAAATGACTTATTGACACTTAAAATTAAAGTGTTAAATACTGTAAAAACTAAAAGAAACGGGCGCATGGTTGTGAGTAACACAGCTTGAATTATAAATGCAACGTTGAAAGAGTTATGTTTTTATTCGCAAAAGAGCATTATTTGAAAGCTTTAAGACGAATGATAATCAGCCATGCGTCTGTTCTTATTGTAACCCCCCCCCCCCCCTTTTTTTTTTTCAACCCCTCACACACTTCTCTCTCTCTCTCTCTGGCATGGTGATGCCTTAAAATAATGGGACAATTGCCAGAAGCCGCACATTACATACCAGCCGACCATATTGTTCCCCAGATCTCGATTTCAGAAAGAGGCCGAGCACGCGCCTTTGCATTCGACTCTACGAGAATATAATATTGAGACGATCCAAAGAATTTTTAAAAACAAAGATGTACGTTCACTGTGTGATTTATCAGCGTGAGTCAATGTTGGACATACCTTACCACAAATATCTTATCACAGGGTGTAAGAAGTCATATTTATCTACCTTTCAACACGTAGAGAGACCCAGCGGCGTAGAGAGACCCAGCGGCTTAAAGAGACCCAGGGCGTAGAGAGGCCCAGCGGCGTAAATAGACCCAGTGGCGTAGAGAGACCCTGAGACGTATAGAAGAGACCCAACGGCGTATAGAGACCCAGCGGCATAGAGAGACATTTGAAGCCCCCCCCCCCCCCCCCCTTTCGGAAACTGTTTCCGGAAATTAGTTTACACGTTAAAATTTTGCGTCTTTTTGAACGCATTATTTTGTTTTCCTGTGTAGTATAGTGCGTTCAAAAAGAAATTTGGCGAAAATTGTAACGTGTGTACTGAAAAAAAGATTCGACCAAATTTCCGTTCGATCAAATTTCCGTCGATCAATTTTCTGTCGACGAAATTTCTTTCGATCAAATTTCCGGTAACCCTCGAAAACTTATAGTGCGTTTTTGCACCGAGCAATCCGGAAATAAAGAACCTTGAAAACGCGCAATTTCTGGCATCAAACTTAACCAGCTGAACCTGCCAATAGCACCATCGTTGCTTCGGTCCCAATAGTTTGAGTTATATCCGGTTTTCCCTGCTCAAAAAGAAATGTGCCGGTAAATCACCAGGGTGAGAGAGTGAGAGACATAAATCATTGGCGCCGGAGGCTCCCGAGCCAAACCAAAAGTGCGGGCAAGGGTCTAGGGAGGCCCCCCACCTCTCTATGATGATGTCACCACCTATGAGTATGAGGGTGTCACCCGATGCGGTTTTCACCCCCGTACCCCACTGCCACTGATCAAGCATTCTTTTTTGTTTCGGCCGAAGCCTATATTATTACAGCTATCCAACTGGTCTGCATTGAGCTAGTTATTTCATGTGCACTGAGCTAGTTATTTCATGTGCACTGAGCTAGTTATTTCATGTGCACTGAGCTAGTTATTTCATGTGCACTGAGCTAGTTATTTCATGTGCACTGAGCTAGTTATTTCATGTGCACTGAGCTAGTTATTTCATGTGCACTTAGCTAGTTATTTCATGTGCACTGGGCTAGTTATTTCATGTGCACCGAGCTAGTTATTTCATGTGCACCGAGCTAGTTATTTCATGTGCACTGGGCTAGTTATTTCATGTGCACTGAGCTAGTTATTTCATGTGTACTGAGCTAGTTATTTCATGTGCACTGAGCTAATTATTTCATGTGCATTGAGCTAGTTATTTCATGTCACCACATTTCACGTCAAGAAAATCTCTCTCAAATTCAAATACCGTACTTTGATTGGCTGTCGCCCTACGAATACCGTCCTTTGATTGACTGTCGCCCTATTATACAGCTTGGTTTGTTTTATTTCGCGCCTTTTTTTACCCCCAGTATTTCTATACAACCGGGTCAGAATATTTATACTAAATACATTGTATAGAACTGAGTCAATTTGAAGAGAGTTCCATTGCCGCAGTGATTCTCAACCTTTCTAATGCCGCGACCCTTTAATACAGTTCCTCATTTTGCGGCGACCCCCTGCCACAAAATTATTTTATTTGATACTTTATAGCTGTAGAGCATATGTATTTTCCGATGATCGTACGCGACCCCTGTGGTAGGGTCGTGCGACCCCCAAAGGGGTCGCGACTCACAGGTTGAGAACCGCTGCATTACGGTACGTGTAGTAATTGATGCTAAAATAAAAGTAAGCCTTGCTTTTCTTGACTTTTTTTTGTTGCTGAAAATGCCGCTTACCCCTATTTGGAGGTAAAAAATGTACCGCCAGGATGGGAGCGCCCCCCCCCCCACCCCAGTGGCGTAGTGAGGGGGGAGCAAGGGGGGCATCATGCCCCGGGTGCTACTCACAAAGGGGCGCCAAATGGTATATTTTACATATAATATTGTATGGTTTTCGAATGGGGGGGGGGGCGCTAAAAAGTATTGTGCCCCGGGCGCGAGTTAAGATCGCTACGCCACTGCCCCCCCCCCTTTTTTTTTTCTTCCTTCTACACCACTGTAAACATCACATGATTGCAGCATTGGCATTGGAAAAACATATGAGTCACATTGAACAGTGATATGTTTGACTAATGGTGAGAAACACATCGGCTCCCCCGGCCATAAGCACGGGACAATCCATCTCTAAGTACCTGTACCGAATACACATCGCCTCAAGACAACATATGGTGAGAGACACACTGGCCCCAGGCCATAAGCACGGGACAATCCATCTCTAAGTACCTGTACCGAATACACATCTCCTCAAGACAACATATGGTGAGAAGCAGCTCGTTAAAAGTACAGGGGCAAATATGTTCTGTAAATTTTTTTTTTTTTTTCTAAGGCGATCTTTTGTACCGACTTCTAATTAATTTTTTTAATGATTAATCTTACTCATGTTTACAAATCTGCCTTGTCTGGATGAGGGAGATTTTTTTAAAGCTGAAATATGCCCTACATGTATATATCCATTGACACCGACTACAGATTTGTAATTTCAAAACGAATCAAATAACAACATATCATAATATCCATGTCATCTATTGAATCAACTACGCCTGTTATATGAGAATTTAATTTAAAAAAATGTTCTTAAAAAAAAAAATGCGACTTTTAAAATAAATGTGATAATGGGTGAACCAAGAATGGTCAATTAAAAAAAAAAAAAAACGAGAGTAAATGTGAAGAGATGGGACTGCGTTTTTTACCATGGCTTAATCTATCCCTAACATGAACCCTAAATCTATCCCTCACCCTAACCTGAACCCTAAATCTATCCCTCACCCTAACCTGAACCCTAAATCTATCCCTCACCCTAACTCTATCCCTCACCCTAACCTGAACCCTAAATCTATCCATCACCCTAACATGAACCCTAAATCTATCCCTCACCCTAACCTGAACCCTAAATCTATCCCTCACCCTAGCCTAACCTGTCATGCAAATGACGCTATGGCCCTATCTCTACACATTAGCCAAAAACCGAGTATCCAGCGAACTAAAATGACTTGGATATTTGTTAGGATAATTTATTTGGATGACACCATTGGATAATTAAAACGGATACCTCGGATTGATATTTTGACGGGAAAAAAAAGTATTGGATAAATAGATTGCATAACATAATTGGGTAATAAATTAATCAACAACCAAATGGCTTAACAGTGCCGTCAGTGCAAACCTATCCAGAAATAATGGATTTAAAGTACGAGCGTTGATAAGTATTCCAATATAACCAGGACACTCAACAAAGCTTCTTCAAATATGTATAAGAAATCAACACAGTACACAGCCCAGTCCAGCAGTTATCCTTTGAACACCGAGATCCACCAGTATTACCACCACTTACCTAATAATTTCAAGATGGAAAACCCCCTCACAGATCTCCCAGTCTTTGAACCCCGGAGTCAACTAATCCACGATAATCCAGTAGGTCAGGTTTGTGTGTGTGTTGTGTTCACACCGTCTCGCGTATCAACTGCAGCAACACGCGGCGACTGCCCGGTTATGTACGCCGAACAAATTGTACTTTTGTACATGACATCATTTGAGCCATTTTTAACAGCCGCCCTATCTCTTATACTGTTATATTTAGCCCCTCACTCACTTCTCAGTCACCCGGGTGCCACCTATGGTTGAATCATTCGTCATTTTTAGTTTCTCGTCCACGCCCCCCACCCGCCTCTCCCCCCAACCCCACCCCTCTCCCCGCCTGGCGTGTCACACCCCATTTCTTAATTATTGACTTAAAGTACTGCACTGAGCCTTGGAATGTTGTTTTGGTAGGAAATAACTTTCAAAATAAGTGCAAGTTCTGTATCTGCGTAAGAATCTGTTTCGTGAGGGGGGTGGGGGGGGGAGGTAAGTGGGGTACGAATAGGGCCCTAGAAAGCAATACAGCATCGACCGCATGAACATTGAAAAACAATCCCGATCTCATCCCCTGTGATGAATTGGACCAAGGTCTCCGCGTGTTCAAGTAAACACGACTTACTGAACATCCGCCTCGAGTGACTCACCCCCTGGTCGCCGAGGGCTTCACCACCAAAACCATTATACCGGTGTTCGTTCTTTCTACTACACAAAATGACGCGGCGGTTGCCTCCCCGAAACTTAACCGTGGCGCCAAAAAAATAAATAAAAGCGTGGGCGTCTGCTCCTAAAGAGTTGAGTGCGCTTTAAAAATAAAAGGGGCAGGCTTAGATTACGATTGAGCAATAGTATGGAGAATTCACATGCTTTGTTTTACACGTGTGCGTTCAGTTAACGGTAGATATATGTAATAAAAAAAAAACAACAACCGGTTGTTTCTGTAACACTAACTTCACTAAGTGTACAGCAATACCAGTCAGATGGATGACGTTGGAGCGCTTTTCAAGCTGTTGAGAAAGTCGTGCGATTTCTTTCATTTCATAGGGCCTACAACATATTATTATTATTATTAGTTTAGTAGTAGTTTTATATAGCGCTGTACCCCAGTCTTGGGCTGTGCTCACCCGCGCTGTACATACAATTTAACAAACATAAATTAACAGCTAGTCATTACTTTTGTAAGTTACATAGGACGTCACCCACACGTTAGGGGACGTCACCCACACGTTAGGGGACGTCACCCACACGTAAGCGGACGTCATTCACAGTGTCTGAGCAACAGTGAACATCCCCCAACAGTGTCTGGGGTACATTTAAATCCCCCCCCCCCTTTTAAATGTCCCAGAGATATTGAACCCCCCCCCCCCCCCCGATTAAGAGTTTGGCCTGGACCATTGACAGATATTTAGGCCTATATACTTAACATGTCGCTTTCTGTTACCATTCTAAATTTTCAACATTTTTAGCCCTATGTCAACCATAGTTTATTGTATAACCATTGTTAGGTAGATACTTGGGATCGGTGGTTATTGCCAGTTGGAGGTGGGCCGATAATTTTGCCACCCCTTCCACGCAAAAAAAAAAAAAAAAAAAAAAAAAAACAAACCCTTAGCCGAAAATGCCGCCCCTCCATTTAACGAAAATAAATGCCAACCCTGGGTGGAGTGCCCCATCCGCACCCACTTCTTACACCACTAGTTAGGATTTACAAAATACAACCTTCAACTGTTTATTTCAATTTTTCAAGATTAAATTAAAACACTTTCTTCAGCGCCCTCTCACACCCCCCCCCCCCCGCCGGGGCCGCCCTGAAATTCCGCCTTGGAGTCGGAGCCGTAAATATTTCTTCGATTTATCGGCCCTCACTAAATGAAGCAGGTGTAAGATATAAATAACGTTTCTAAGTTCTGTGTTACACGTAGCCTAGGCTGTCCATCAAGAAAACCCAGTGACGTCATTTCCATTACACACGACCATCTCCTTCGTGTTGTGCACACTACGTGTTTTATTACAACACATCTACGCGTTATTATTTGAGCCGAGGAGCCTTCTCATGACCTCGTCAAGTGCTGCAAAAGCGATACACTCATTTCTAAATAAAGACGTGCTAGCTATATAGTGCTGGATAGCGACCGTTCATTTAAAACAGTGGTTCTCAACCTGTGGGTCGCGACCCCCTTTTGGATCGAACGACCCTTTCCCAGAGTTCTCCTAAGACCATCGGAAAACACACATGCTCTACAGTTATGAGGTAGCAACGAAAATAATTTTGTGGTTTGGGGGTCGCCACAACACGAGCAACTGTATTAACGGGTCGCGGCATTTGAACGGTTGAGAACCACTGATTTAAGATGATGTAGAAATAGTGGTGATAAGCATAAAGAAGAGATTTAACGTTATATTAATGTAGATTGTAATCAGGTTGTTAAAGTAACACTTCTAAATGTCTTTGGTTTATAAATTATATCTGCTATGAAAATATTTTTTGGAGACGATTAAGAAACAAAAAATGAGGCGCATCTTTCCTTCAAAGAGCCGCATGAGGCTCCGGAGTCGCTGACCACTGTGGTGGAGTAAAACATCGTTCTGAGCACGGAAAGACAAAGGGCGCATTATTTTAAAGGAAACAATGAAGGATATGTGTCTAAGACGACCCTAAGTGACGGTCGGGGGAAAACCCATAACCCCAGCCGGTAACCTTCCTCTAGGTCAGATCAGGAGAGAGTCGGTAAGCCTCAGCCCCTTAGCATCACTTGAAATCAAACGTACCATCTTATCATTTAGCCGGAGACGCCTATGGGTTTTGATTATGGTTATCAGAATTTTTGCCAGAGTTGCATCCTGTTGTTATCACGAAATCTCACAAATGAAATACAATAGTTTTAGCCTCTGTTTGCCCCTCCCCCACCCCCCTTCAGCCTCTCCCCATTCAGTAGCTGGCACGGAACCAATGAGTGATCGAACTCCATCACGCAAGAAATCTTTACATTACTACGTCCATGTGATCATACTTTCTCACAGAAGAATATTTTACGCTGGTTTTGTGGAAGAAGAAAATCGAGGGATGGATATCATATATATGTGCACCAGAGGTTGGTTCAAAAGTCCTTTTTTTTCTCCTTGGATATCATGTATATGTGCACCAGAGGTTGGTTCAAAAGTCATCTTTCCTCCTTAGATATCATGTATATGTGCACCAGAGGTTGGTTAAAAATCCCTCTTTCCTTCTTGGATATCATGTATATGTGCACCAGAGGTTGGTTCAAAAGTCCTCTTTCATCCTTGGATATCATGTATATGTGCACCAGAGGTTGGTTCAAAAGTCCTCTTTCCTCCTCTCTCCCCCACTTCCCACTACGACCCAAGACTCCTCATTTTAACGTTAACTTTAGATACGCTCTCCTTGCCATTGAACATAAAAAGTGGGGCACATTTCAAATATCCTATTTCTTCTCAAAGACATTCTGTAGACTATATGACCCCTGCAGTGGCGTAGTGAGGGGGGGCATCATGCCCCGGGCGTTACTCACTAAGGGGCGTCAAATGGTATATTTTGCTATAAAATTGTATGGTTTTCGAATAGGGGGGGCGCTAAAAAGGTATTGGGGCGCTAAAAAGGTATTGTGCCCCGGGCGCGAGTTAAGCTCGCTACGCCACTGGACCCCTGGGGTAAGAAAATTATAAGCGAATCTGATTCAGTTCCAAATATTTGACAGCACCGATCAGCATCCTTGCCCTGAAGGAAATAAAGAAGTTTCCTTATCAGTTCCATTTAGAACGCTCGCTCCCCCACCCACCCCCTCGACAAACGGCTCGTAAACTCATCGGGACTATTTTAGAGCCTCGTTAGCTACCGATTATGAATTCAATACAACCGGACAGAGACGTATCTAAGGGGGGCAGGGGCAGATGTCACTGGGCGCCAGACTAGGTAGGGGCGCCAAAATGTGATTTTGATATTATTTGATTGATGAAAATTATGGGTTTGCGAGTTGAAAAAAAGAAAAGGAGGCTCTTTAAAATAAATCTTGTCCACGGGCGCCCAACACTCCAGCTACGCATCTGCAGCCGGACCAACCGAACGCTATTCGTATGTCCATTTTATCATTATTCGATCTCATTTCCATTTGTTTTATACCGAGTGATTCGGTTACCTAATATCACACTATTACGGACCGTTATAAATGGAGAATTTAATCTCTGTTGTTTTGTCTAGGTCTCGTTCTAAAAACAGTCCATAATAAAGGACGATACCAAAGGTTAAAAATAATAACAAATAAAACGACAATCAAGGCCAGAGCTAATTGCAATTAATAACTTTTTTAATTTGTGAACTTTAATTAAATAATAACAGCAAGAGCAATATGATTAAAATTATAAACTTACAGATTTGCTGGTACCGGTACTGTACATAAAAATACAATGAGCACAAAATTTTACGAGGAAATAAAAATCTCTGCACACAACAAAGTATGCCTCTTAATCAACACACAGCATGCCTCTTAATCAAGTAAAGGAAAATCTCTTCTTCTGTCATTTATTCTTATCCCTTTTATACCCAGTTTCAGATGATCATTCTGGAAATGGAATACGCATTCTTACTGCTTCCCGCATTCTCTAGATCGTTCTATCTTGTTCGACAGAAACGGACGATAGCAAACAAAAGTATCAACAAAGGGATATTTTTCTAGCCGCCCAAACACGGGACCGACTTGAAAGAGGTCATGCACGTGTAAGGCGGGCAAAGCGTGTCTCAAAATACATCATCCCTCATAACACACACACACACAGCAACAGATGCAAGAGAAAACCAATTATGTCGCACAGTACTCTGCTTGCATCGGCCTGAACATCCATTGAGGAAAAAGCAAAGTCCTTAAAATAAAACAATCAAGCAACACACCTATAGCACTGGAAGGAACAAACATTGAGGAGGTGGATAGCTTTACATACCTCGGCAGCATCATTGACATACAAGGAGGGACAGACGTCGACATAAGAGTGAGAATTGGCAAGGCAAGAGCTGCATTTAACCAGATAAAAAAAGTCTGGAGCTGCAGCAACTTGACCCTCCAGACCAAGATCAGGAGATTCAACACCACAGTGAAACCTGTATTGCTATATGGAGCTGAAACATGGCGAACAACAGCAGCTGTTTCAAAAAAGCTACAGACATTTATCAACTCATGTCTCCGAACGATTCTATGAATCCGCTGGCCCAATGTCATCACCAACGAGGATCTCTGGCGGCGCACACAACAAGAACCAGTTGAAGAGTTAGTCTGCCAGCGCAGATGGAGATGGATTAGTCACACCCTCAGAAAGTCCACATCAAGTATCACGAGACAAGCCCTCACTTGGAACCCCCAGGGCAAGAGAAAAAGAGGTCGACCCAAAATGACTTGGAGAAGGGAGCTGGAGGCAGACACCAAAAAGAGTGGGCACAACTGGGGACAGCTGGAGAGACTTGCCCAAGACCGGGATGCCTGGAGAGCCTTTGTTTGTGGCCTATGCCCCAGTCGGGGCGACAGGCGATGATGATGATGGCATATTTTAATCGGACATACAGCGACTCCTTCCACTTTTTTTCAAGTATTAGAGCTAACCATATGGACTATTTTTAACTATATGTGTATAGCAGACCGATGGGAGAAATCCCCAACTCTTATCATGATCTTTTTATGTTATTTTTTTGAAAGATTTTCTGCACAGCTCAGCATATCAGCATACGCTAACAACAGAACACATTTATTTAGTAAAAAAAACAGCAACATCTTTATCAACTGCTACCTTTATTAAATTCTGCCTTTATAAAATTATACTTTTATTAAATTCTACCTTTATAAAATTCTACTTTTATTAAATTCTACCTTTATTAAATTCGACCTTAATAAAATTATATCTTTATTAAATTCTACCTTTATACAATTCTACCTTTATTGACGTCCTATTTGTTTAAGTGTATCTTCGTTGTCTTCTATTTGCATTGAGGCGTATCTGTTCTAAATCCCCACTTCATCTCTGTTCATTCCTATATTCATTATATGATATACCCCGGGGGGCAGTGTGTTGGCTTTCATGCGGGGGTCTGGGGTGGGAGGGACTATAGGCTATAGGTATTCGATAGATCCATAAATACATAGCTTTGTTGTCTAGGATGTTGTAACATAATAGCATAAAATTTAACGTAGAGCGTAGATAACAGAGTCAACGTGACCTAACTTTTTAGTTGTTACAGACATAACTTATCAATAAGTGAACGCCTTACAATGACTACAAGAATCAAACCAGGAAATAAATTGAACTTTTCGCCATTGTTGGCTGTCTCATACAGGCTGTCTCATACATGCTGTCTCATGCAGGCTGTCTCATACAGGCTGTCTCATACAGGCTGTCTCATACAGGCTGTCTCATACAGGCTGTCTCATGCAGGCTGTCTCATACAGGCGGATCCACAGACAGAATGGCGGCTTTGTGCTCGCTAGGAAATGGTCATTCTTTGTCATTTAAACGTTGTTGTATTTTTTTTACATCAAATTAAATAACTTCTATATCTTCAATCTATGTTTCAATGAACAATCCGACTTTTTCAATTTCCAGGAACGATGCACCCACTCTCTTTTCCAACTTGTTATTTTTGTCTCACTGACGACATGTAATGTGATGCTATGTCAATGACTTCAATTTTTATGGCTAAAATTCGAATTTATTGTTGCTAAAGTGATGTCAAATATCTCCAATGGCTTTTAATCAACCAATATTGGTTCCATCTCATTTTTAACAATCGTATTTTGATTATATAATAAAGAAAACATACGAAGCCGTGGCCAGAAATTTAAAAAAAATGATAATAAATAAATAGGCGTTTTTTTCAGGCAATAACTTCCGGTTGACAACAGCTGCAAATCTAAAAAAAAAACAAACTTTCTGTTGCTGTGTCATGTGATCTTGCTAAATGTATTAGTTGCTATGGTAATGAAACGACTATACACATCACTGTTGTAGTTCTACTAACATGTTACCAGCCCAGTTGCGATATTTACATTGTTCAGATTAAGTTGGTCACGGCATGAACGATTTTGTGAGCGCTGGCCCACATGAATTAACACGATGTCCAAGGACCTAGCCCCAACAACCAGATGCATTACCTCGTCTAACGAGCTCCAGGAAATAGCCACTTGCATTACCTCGTCTCACGAGGTCCAGGTACCTTACCCAATAGCCACCTGCTTTCCTTGACCCCCCCACAACTTGTTCTTGTCTCCGTTAAAAAATCTCTTGGTCACTTCTAAGAACACTTGAAAAAAAGCTTAAGTAGCGCATCTTGTGGGGAAAATACCACTGATTATACAGTAAATGAGTAGTATAAATGCCCACGAGGATAGGGTAATCTGAACTATCTATCTTAACATTTTAGCTCTCGGACATGGAGGTATTTTTTTCATGTGTTAATTTTTAAATTTTAAAAAAATATTAAATTTTTTAATATCATGGATTTTTCTCGAACTCTCCACAGCACTAGATGAGTTATTCTAGTTTATTATATTTTGTTGAACATCCTTGTTTTTGTTCCCCGAAGAAGGCGCTCTGCCGCCACGTAGATTGTTTTTGTGTGTCTGATTTCGGGTTTTCCCTATCCTGAGCTACTTATTTTAATCGCTCGATTGTCTCCTACACTAATAGAGAAGTTTAGACCCAGCAGCCCTGTCTGTTGCCAACAACGAGAAACAGCTTGGCCCTTGTTTCCAGTACAGGGGAACTAAAGGTGGGCTCTAAAGCAAAGGGGTTACTGGGGGGTGGCGGAACTAAAGGTGGGCTCTAAAGCAAGGGGGTTACTGGGGAGTGGCGGAACTAAAGGTGGGCTCTAAAGCAAGGGGGTTATGGGGAGTGGCGGAACTAAAGGTGGGCTCTAAAGCAAGGGGGTTACTGGGGAGTGGCGGAACTAAAGGTGGGCTCTGAAGCAAGGGGGTTACTGGGGAGTGGCGGAACTAAAGTTGGACTCTAAAGCAAGGGGGTTACTGGGGAGTGGCGGAACTAAAGGTGGACTCTAAAGCAAGGGGGTTACTGGGGAGTGGCGGAACTAAAGGTGGACTCTAAAGCAAGGGGGTTACTGGGGAGTGGCGGAACTAAAGGTGGGCTCTAAAGCAAGGGGGGTACTGGGGAGTGGGGGACAACATACTACAAAAATTAAAACATCGACGAATCACGACATGGGAAAAGACATAAAAGTAGTACAAACGGGAAATAAAGACAATTAACGCTTAATTTAAAACATCTTGTTATTGGTACACTCCCACCCCCCTTTTTTAAAAGAAGTAACAGTTATTTTCATAACGGCCTTTACAATAACCTTCTGTGGCAAATCTTAAAATAGATTTAACAGGGTACGTGATGACCGAACAATTATCTTGCACATGCGTAAATTCTCCATTAAATGAAGGATAACTCCGCCCTGACTCCCCCACTTCCACGATCCCTTCCAGACTCCCAAAATATGCACAGGCCCCGCCCTTTAGAGTACCCTCATCCCCCAACTAGCCGAGCCAAGCTGACAAAGATATCCTCACGTGACCTCAAACACATGATGCATCATATTGCACCGCCGCCGGCCACATGCCACATCTCTAATGAGCGCGAAATGTTATGGCTTTGTTTTACGTGCTCTGCCTGGCTGGCTGATCTCTCCGCATGACTCACAGACGTGAGACACAGTTTAAAAAATGGAAAGTCGTTTTAAAAAATAAAAAAAAAAATGTATGTTGCATTTGTTACGGCAAGAGGGTTTGTCAAACTCACAACGACATTCCTCGGTGTTAGTTCATTGGGTATAGATAGATGTCACCCAGACTGTCCCCTGAGGGAAACATGGGCGGCTATATATCATAAATCTGTCTTTAACTGAGAAACCGCACATATGAAAATGTTGTGATGGGCCAGGTAGCAGACATGGAGGATATTTAAATACTTGGAGGATATTTAAATACATGGAGGATATTTAAATACTTGGAGGATATTTAAATACTTGGAGGATATTTAAATACTTGGAGGATATTTAAATACATGGAGGATATTTAAATACTTGGAGGATATTTAAATACTTGGAGGATATTTAAATACTTGGAGGATATTTAAATACTTGGAGGATATTTAAATACTTGGAGGATATTTAAATACATGGAGGATATTTAAATACTTGGAGGATATTTAAATACTTGGAGGATATTTAAATACTTGGAGGATATTTAAATACATGGAGGATATTTAAATACTTGGAGGATATTTAAATACTTGGAGGATATTTAAATACATGGAGGATATTTAAATACTTGGAGGATATTTAAATACTTGGAGGATATTTAAATACTTGGAGGATATTTAAATACTTGGAGGATATTTAAATACTTGGAGGATATTTAAATACTTGGAGGATGTTTAAATACTTGGAGGATATTTAAATACATTTTTTAACAAAATAATAATTTTTGTTTTAAACCTAACATTCTTAGGAACCGTAATTTTCTTAGATACACTTCAAAGTGGGCGCCATATTTATTATGTTACTATAGTTAAGTCCTGCAGACAATGGGTTCATCATCATCATTATCATAATCATCATCATTATTATCATCATCATCATTATAATCATTACCATCATCATCATCATCATCATGTCCCTTAGTCCTTGGACCGTTGGGGCGCCACAGATGACATGAAAACTACCCTTCTCCATTCCGATCTACTAAAGTTACTCGACTAAACAGGCATCCATGTAGCGCACTTTATAAGAATCACAATTGGCGCTGAACCCACTAGTTACAAAAACCTGAAATTTATAAAGATTATAATGTCCCACCCTTTGTACACCAAAAATTATTACCTCATATTTAACTTCAGACTATTTTCGTAAAACTAAATACAAAAAGTACGCACCTAACGCACCTGCAGTATTTTTAAGAAGCTCAATTAGCACAGTTATCGGAAATTTTATTTTGCGCCGTATTGAACTCAGCATTACACCACACAGACTTTCATACCTATGGTGATTAAATGCTTGATTTTCTTTTTTTTTTTTTAAAGTGTATTTTCAAAGTTATTGGCAGATAAAGAATGTTGCTAAAAGTCTGAAAAATATATTTGCACAAAATATGCATGAATGAAGTTTAAACACAAGAGATAGTTGAGTTTGAAAAAGAAAAAGGACAAAACTAACAACGAACATGTCAATTAAAATCAAAAATGTTAAAACTGTGATGAGATAAACGATAAAACAGAAATTAAGCTGAGTAATGAAGCCTTCATGGTTTCTGTCCGAGCATCAAGTCCGTAAACACCATTTCCTTATCTCTTGCACATTAGTTTTTGTCAAGTTCATAAAATATGTTACATTCTTAAAATTATGACTTTGGAATCATGGATTCTAAGTTTTTGACTGAAGTCACACACACAACCACACACACGCACGCACACACACACATACACACACACATACCATGCCTGCATACTCAATATTGAAATTATGTCCAGAAAACAGATATTATTGTGGTGACGTCATAATATCATTTCCATCAGTCATGAACAGGCGTCGTACTGACTGAGCAGTCGTAACGATAAAATAGATCAACCCTTGTAGTTTAGTTTACACCTTTACACCCTCTTGTAAGCTCTGAATGTGTAAGAGCTGAATATGTAAGCTCTGAATATGTAAGATCTGAATGTGTATGATCTGAATGTGTATGATCTGAACGTGTAAGATCTGAATGTGTAAGATTGATTGGAGGGAATGACATGGAATATGTGTGCACGTCACTACGTCAGTTTATTTTTAAATAACAAAAAAAAGGAATAGATTGTGGGCGTCCGTGGGAACAGCGTATAGAGGCAGGTGGGGCAGACAGGTGGGGCATTGTGTCTACAGGTAATACGTAGGTGGGCATTATAGGCAATCCGTGAACTTTGTTGACGATCACAGTGACATATTCAGGGCGTGACTCAATGGCACCCCCTTCCCACACACCCACCCAAATCCCTTATAGTGTCAAGGATGAATTGAAGAAATTTATTGAAACTGGATCCTTACGTGCCGGTCAATGAGTCCATATGTGTCCCTGGTGGATTGATAGGGAGCTCGTTGATCAACACCAGGAAGGATAACGCTGGAGACATATTATAACAGCGTATGTGTCCTTATTGTTAAATCACCCACCGTCTTCAAAAGTCCCAGATGCGCCCATACATGACGTAACCAGGTTTTATGGTTATGAACATCAAGGTTATAGGGGGGTAGGGTGATGGTGGGGGGTAGGGTGGTGGTGGGGTAGGGTGGTGGGGGGTAGGGTGGTGGTGGGGGTAGGGTGGTGGTGGGGGTAGGGTGGTGGTGGGGTAGGGTGGTGGTAGTGGTGGGGGTAGTGTGGTGGTGGGGGTGATGGTAGTGGTTGGCGATGATAACTTAATGAATTATCGCCTTTAAAAAATCCCACATTTCGGTCTTAGAACATGGTCGCAGAGCTGCTGCCATGACACAGCCACCCCGCCAACCCGACTTTCATCCTTACATATACTGGTTCAAACTCATTCGCTGGTACTTCCTGAACATTTAATGGAGAAACATTTTTATTACACTCGAATTTAATGTGATAAACTTACAAAGGCGTCTCTTTGTGATGATTCAAATGTCGGGCAACTTTCTTTTTGTGTGGAGAAATGCGAGAAATTAATTGACTGGACGATCCCAATCTTGTGAATGACCTTCTTTCTTCGAGGTCGAAATTAATTAACAATAGTTTACCACAATAAATAAAAGGGTATAGAACAGCGGTTCCCAAAAATTTTGACTCGCGGAACTGTTTCATGATCAAGAGCATATGTCTTAGAAGTTAATAGTGTAAAGAGTATGGAGTTATGGAGATGCTGGGACTAGACTGCCATCCCCTTGAACATGTTGGGACTAGACTGCTATTCCCTTGAACATGCTGGGACTAGACTGCCATCCCCTTGGACATGTTGGGACTAGACTGCCATCCCTTTGAACATGCTGGGACTAGACTGCCATCCCCTTGGACATGTTGGGACTAGACTGCCATCCCCATGAACATGCTGGGACTAGACTGCCATCCCATTGAACATGTTGGGACTAGACTGTTATTTGGTCGGAGAGAGTAATATAACATCATAAACTATTGTGTCATGAGATCATACACTACTGACTTAACCTCTGACAACCCCCATGAGAAATTACACCCAGAACAATAGCAAATGCTTCACTGTACCTCGGAATAACACCGTGCAACATAAACAGTCATTCTTTCCACGCACAATAATCGCTTGGAAATAAACTGGACAATACCACCGCGAAATCGACATCTATCGAAGGCTTCAAGGCTGCCCTGGCATCTGCTAGGATCCGTTAGAATGGCAGCATCGCTTTTCCAACCGTTGCACATATGCGAGTATATCGATGCAGCAACGTACCGAACCAGAACCAGAACTATCGTACCATGAAATCAAACATTACAAACTATCGTATCATGACATCATACATTACAAACTATCGTATCATGACATCATACTTTACAAACTATCGTATCATGACATCATACATTACAAACTATCGTATCATGACATCACATTTTGTTTTAACTGCATGTGCCGAAGCCGAACTTACAATGTATTATCTTAACGCAACATTGAGTGTTTTATTGTTTCAAAAACTCTTTGGTGAAAGACATTATTGCACTAACGACTCCGCATATAAATTTATTAGTTGTTACAATAATGCCAAGTTTCAAAAAATCTTCTTGACGTTATTTCTAAGTCCACCATTACCAGCAATATACCGGAGTCGGAGTCCGAGAAGTAAATCCGGGGTCAAAGTCTCCGTTCAAATACAATTTCTGACTCAACAGACCCGAAAAAAAAATGCAAAACTCGGTTCACTTTTGAGTTGACAGCGGTCGCCCACCATCGGACAGTTTAAGTCATTCTGACAAAAGTAAGCAAGCGGACGTCAGTGTCCAAGTCAAGGAATGGATTTTAATTACCATAGTGTAGACGCCTGCCCGATTGGTGGGTGTGCATTAGTTAAAGGTAATTAGCGATGGTGTAATGGACACACAGGCCGTGATTAGGTCACGTAGAGGGGGGGGGGTGGCTGGGCATGGAGGGACGTGACGTTACTATACGGTATGAGCATTACAAGAATTTATCACGGCGATCTTGATACAAATCAATTTTCGACGTGGGTTGGATTGGTTCGGTAACAAGGTAAAAGTCACATAAACTTAACGTAAGGCGCTACAACATGGTTAAAGTGTATGTGAAACAGAGGCACTTGATGAATATACATAAATATATATATAAAGACTTTCTATCAAAGACGAGTTAAACGCACTAAAAGGTCAAAAACAATTTAAACTTTCTTAAAATGCCTCGCTCAAAGAAAGACTGTTTAGAAGTGTGGGTGAGCACTCTATTTAGACAAAAGATTCGAAAGAATGTAGACGAGCTTAAATATATTTTACTAGTGCTTACCAGGTGCAGGTATTTTGAGAAAATACCCTGTGGGTGTAAGATTGCATAAAAAAGGAGCTAATTTTTTTATTTATTTTTCATAATTTGCAACACAGTCTACTAGCCCTATGTCGTAGTTAGAGTGCATTGCCTTTGTCAACCGTTTCTGTCAAAAGAAATAACCCACTGATAGGAACAGGAAGTGGCCGGGTTCCCCGTAATAGAGATGACGTTGTACAAAAACCCGTCGACGGCGAAGATACTGTCGTTCATTTTATAACAAAGACGAAATAACAGTCGCAGTATTACGAAAATATAAATATCTTCCTGTACCGGGCTACAGAAATGACTCACAGGCGAACACGTGTCCGAATCGACAGAATTGCTCATCAACCAGTTCTGTGTGGTGTGCAGCTCCAGAACAAATATATGAACACACAGTGACATTGAAAAAACATCAACATGTTTACCGGAGTTCAGACGTCACACACAAAGCTCACTGCGGGACAGCCTTACTTCCCTCAGTACTATTTACATAAAACTTGTGGAGTTGGTGGGTAGCGGTTCTGAAGAGAAAGTAGGACGCACAAAAGACAAAATATTCTTAATAGATTATAATTAATTTTTTGAAAATTATTTCTGCACAGACTTACTTTTTATTTTCAAATTTTATAATTTAAAATTATTTTTTAAATTATCGACAAAAGCATAATTATTTCCTTTTTAAAACAGGTTGCTTGAAAAATTCCAGTTGAAGTGACTTAACTCTTTACCTGGGTACACAAGCTAAAAAAGGTTAGGTCTGAGCTCACCCGCCGAACCGTTTTGTCAATCACGATAATTTGAGCGACAGTGTCAATCCGCCTCCGTCGACCAAAGAGTTGACGCGATGTTGACACAACTCAGTTGCAACGAGACTATCAACGATAAAATGATAAACTGGGCGATAATGTCACGTGTGTAATAAAAAAAAAGAAGAAAGCTCCATATACACATCCACAAAATGGAAATGCAAGTAGAAAGAAAGTCTTTAAAAGAAGATCTGAGCTCACTCATCCACATATTCACTCATCGAAGCAGACGCGCTAAACTATGATAATCTGATCGACAGTGTCAATCCGCCTGCATCCTTCCAGTAAACATTTCAAGTCGTTCACCAGGTGAACACTTCACAAGAAAATCTTAAAATGTAACGCCTGAAAACCACAAAAAACAACAACAACAAAACAATTACGCCCCACAAGATGGAAATGCGAGTAGAGAGACAGTCTCTAATTTAAAAAAATGGCTACACGGTGTTTGGGACAAGACGGGGTTGGACTTAAGTCAAAACATGAGTTTCTAATAGTTTACTTAGTGAGTGCGCGTAACTTTCGAGTGCCTTTGTGTATCAGACAATCCGCCATTTTGACAAGATGTTACAAGATCATAGAGCTTTGGGGAGGAGGTTTCGTGGTGACTTATACAATCCTCATTGTCGTTGTGATGGGGCTGTCATAGGGCTATTATGGAGATGTCATAAATATGCTACATTGGGGCTGCTGCATTGGGGCAACTATATTGTGGCTTTCATGAGGCTGTTGCGGGGCTGTCATAAGCATGCTGCTGTGGGGCTGTTACATCGTGGTTGTTTTGGGGCTGTTACAGAAGATAAAACTTGATGCGCCTAATTTAAAACAGTGTACGATTTTTTTCAGGGAGTAAAAAATGTGTAAATATTATTCATCTGTAAGTGTAGCATGTGACGTGTGCCTGCCGGTGTTCAAATCAAGTCCTCACCAGACGTGAGTCAGCACTTTCCCTAGAAAGTAATGACAACACTCAAGAGCTCGTGGACTACATCTAACACCAGTGTGCTGCCCGTGATTCATGGGAAAGTTGAAAAAACAGCGGAAGGAGATGACATATTGTGAGCTCTTAATGAGAATGTCAGACCCATTAACGTAACAATCACTCTGGAGATAAGTGTTTCATATTCTGCGGCCATGCAGTAGATTTGAAGCCAATTTGAAAATAACGGCGTTTGAAAAAACATATTTAGTGTTATAGAGGATCCTTGCACAATGCTAGACCCGGGAGAACTGACAATATACTCTAGATCAGGCCTGCACAACATACGACCTGTGGGCAGCGCGTGGCCCGCCAGCACCCATTTGGTGGCCTGCGAAGTAACGAAATAGTCTTTATTATTATCAATTTCTTAATAGGTTGCGCCCCTGTCCTATTATCTTTCGGCCCGCACAAATTTCCCATAAAGTATAACGGCCCACCTTTGATAATAAGTTGTGCAAGCCTGCTCTAGATTATAACTGGTTGGGTTACAATATTTGGGAAAAATTGTTACAGACTCTGGACAACCATTCTCATTACCCACACAGACAATTACACGTATTTAGCGTGCTTGGACCAAGTGACTCACACACAATTTTCCAGACTTCCGTGTTCCGGTGAATTGTCCCTACAGCGCGGAACTAACGAAGCACGGGACATTAATTCCTTCAAGTACAGGCTTGATGTCACGTGGTCCAGACGTGCTGGTACAGCATAGTACCGCGGTGCGATCATCTATGATTTAATGGGATGCGTAAGGAGTCACACCAGCACGGCGAAATCACCACATAGGAACTTTAGCACAGTACCAAATGCCAAATCAACGGAAGCCTAAAAAACCAGTTCTCGGAACTATAGATGTTTGCTCGCGGTCCCTAACTATCGTACAGAAATATCCACATTATCGTTGGGGCAAGTTATTTAGGGATTCTCAAAACGATTTTTGGGGTTTTTTAATTTCTTTTGAGAATTACTTATAAGGTGGGATTTCTTCTTTCGGTACTTATAAGGTGGGATTTCTTCTTTCGGTACTTATAAGGTGGGATTTCTTCTTTCGGTACTTGCACGATGGGAAGGAAAAAATTTCAATAAAAGAAAAGAGTATTTGTTACATGTTTTAACATTCTACGGAAGAATCCGTTTTAAACAACATGTAGGCTAGCCCTACTTGTCATCAAGACTGCCCTTGCTTGTCACCAGGGCTACCCTTGCTTGTCACCAGGGCAACCCTTGCTTGTCACCAAGACTATTCCTGCCTGTCATCAAGGCTGCCCTTGCTTGTCATCAAGACTATTTATGCTTGTCATCAAGGATACCCCTGCTTGTCATCAGGGCTACCCTTGCTTGTCACCAGGGCAACCCTTGCCTGTCACCAAGACTATTCCTGCTTGTCACCAAGGCTTCCCCTGCGTGTCATCAAGGCTACCCATTGTTTGTCACCAGGGCTACCCTTGCTTGTCACCAGGGCTACCCTTGTGTGTCATCAACCCTACCCTTGCATGGTGCCAGAAAATGCCGCTAGAGGGGGTAAAATGTTTTGTGAAAACCCTTTGAACTGAAGGCCCCATAAATCGAATTATGCCTTTAATTATTCCACACCAAAAAATCCAGGTAAATAACCACTACTCAATTAAGTACGGTAGTAATTGAGAATGTTTTCACATAGCTGCTTCTTACTACTGAACGCTTGACAACATTCAGTTTTATTTGATCCCAATATGTAACTAAACGTAATCATTCCCACTCTTACACGCACACAGAGCAAAGCAGCGAACCTGTCTGGACACCTGTCTGACATGCGTGGAATGTGTACGTATGCTGTGCTAAATCTTTTTAAAAATTATTCCAGTGTCTTAAGTGTAAGGAGGTTGTAACACAAGGGACTTTGTGAATGGGATACCCAAGAACTCGTGTGACTTGACGGATACATGGGTTCTTTGTACGATAACAAAAGTTACCGTTGTCCGTGTAAAACTCTTAAGTTTGAAATGGAGGAATACCGTGATATACGGTGTCTGGCGGGGACACAGCATGTAATATATGACGGGCGGTTTGACAATAGCTCTTGAAAGCTCAGACGGTGTCGTGAATTTTTTTTTTTTTGAAGTTGATATTTTTTTTTTATGGAGTTGCTCAGATTGCAAGCCGAGTGTGTAATCCAAAGTAGACATTCTTACCCCGCACAGATAACAGTTTGCTTTCTCAGCTATATGTTTTAAAACTGTCGTAAAATATACTGGTGTCGTCACACTGTCAACGTTTAGGGATTGACATAAAAATAAAATGATGACAGCGGCGTAGGCTTGGGGTGCAGATGGGGGCTGTCTGCCTCGGCCGACACCTTTTTCTTTACATGTAGTTTCTTTCTGGGTAGAGGCGGCAAAAATCCTCGCCCGTTCGCCTCGGGTGGCGCTGGCTCTATCTCGCACCGGGTGGCGCTAGCTCTATCTCCGCCCCTGCAAGACGAGGCTGCACCATTTTGGATTGTTTTTTTTTAGGTTGTGATATGATTAAGTGGTCTTTGGTTGCATGTAGCGATCCGCGTTGGGTTGGCCGAGATACTATTTAGTTATCTTGGATGGTTGTTTTTGATACTTTGTAGTTAAGTGGGATGGGTTGGCTGTGATACTATGTAGTTATCCGGGTTGGGTTGGCTGTGATACTATGTAGTTATCCGGGATGGCTTGGCTGTGCCGACATTTAGAGGTTTGAGATCCAGAAAGTCAAGCATTTTCAAATGCATTTAAAGTTTGAGTGGAGGGCAAGGGAAAACTCAAAAAGTAATTTCGACAAAATGTTAACATAATCTACACAGATGAACGCACCGTTATATAAATAGTCTATATTTTGTCAATATAATGTTAGGCGTCATGCGATATGGTGTTTACCGACCACATGTACTTGCATAATGAAACTTGCTTGCCACACGCAGAGGTAGAACTAACAGCTGGTCGGAAGGGGCCATCTTGCTGTTAGGGATACTTCATCCCCCCTCCCCTCGGTAAACATTAAAAGGTTAAAAAATACTGAATATACAAGGCAAAGTTTGGCGTCAATGTCAGGAACTTAAAAGTTAAATCCCCACCGAACTGTGGTTATACGCTATC
This sequence comes from Omphiscola glabra, assembly GCA_964017045.1. Lineage (NCBI taxonomy): Eukaryota > Metazoa > Mollusca > Gastropoda > Lymnaeidae > Omphiscola > Omphiscola glabra. Next base: position 35,865,230 of record OZ024798.1, read on the forward strand.
CGGGGGACTAACGTTGAGAGATCACCGTACTTAAGTCAGACACGATGTGTTCAAAATACAATGGCCACGCTCTAGGTCAGTGGTTGTCAACCTTCCTAATGTCGCGACCCTTTAATACAGTTCCTCATGTTGTGGTGACTCCACAGCCATTAAATTATGTTCGTTGCTACTTCATAACTGTAGAGCATATGTGTTTTCAGATGGTCTTAGGCGACCCCCGGAAAAGGGTCGTGCGACCCCCAAATGGGGTCGCGACCCACAGGTTGAGAACCGCTGCTCTAGGTTATGGTCATAACTTCAACCGGGCAATGCATATTGTACAAATAAATTAACCGTACCTGTGGGCTCACAAAAGTAATTGAATTAGATATTTCACATGGATACTTTCCACTAGTGTATACCCCCGGGGTTCCGGTCGACAAGTCTGTAGTGGCTTGCCGATTTGGAAGCGCTGGCCACCGACCCCCTCGGCGTTAACCCGGGGCACATTACCACCATTGCGTGTCCCGCATGGCAGACAGGGACATGCATGGTAGTTGCTGGAATAAACGGCTCCTACAGGGCTGCCACCTGTGATACTTCACAGGGGGAAGAAAAGGCAAACACAGGGTAGGGATCATGATTACAAGTTGCCGTTAAGGGATATGAGGCGATAGACTGTGGTGGAAGCCTATGGCCGATGATTCTAAATATGCAGCCCTGAGAAAGCTGCTCCTAGGCAACCGTTTCGTCCCAGCTACTTCGCGAATTGGTTGCGAGGTGGAAACCCACTGTAGAATCCCTCTTAGAGGGCGTCCGATGCTTCCCCGGGACGGGTGGGGGAGATTTAGGACGTTAATTTACCGTCCCGGCCCCTAGGAAAGTGGACTGCGGACGCTTTAAACGCAGCGTCTTCGGTCGACCAGATGTCTCCGGGCGGGGAGGGCCTCCATCGGCAAACCCGATCGAGCGGTTGCTGGTGGGGGCGCTTCACGCCCGGGGAGGTCTCTGGCGTTCTCCCGCACGGCCCGACGTCGTGGAAACCCGGCGCCTGGCAGGTGTGGGTGGGCGCCAGGGAGGGCATAAGGAGCGCGAGCTCGACGGCCCGCTGACGCCATTTCCTAATGAGATATTTCACTAGTGTATACCAGCTAGTAAGAGAAAAAACACGACCCGAGGAATTGCTGGGGAAATTGTGTACCTGCTGATCTTCTACAAGGGTTCTTACAAGTTCGGGAAGTTGATGTCATGACAAGAGTTTTACAACGGAGCATCGAATATAATGAACTCTCCCCCCCCCCCGCCCCCCCCCCCGCCCCCCCCCCCCCCAAATAAATATTGAATAGATCTCAAGTTCCCAGAAAACCCATCTATGTCACGCGAACTCAATACTAATAATAATAATACCAATCCGTATGTCATCTATTCTTTGGAACACGGTCGAGGCTCTGGGGCCAGCCTAAAGGCGTTGTTTGGCGACAAAACTCTGGTTGTCATGACAACGCCTGCCTAAGGTGCGGCTCAGAGTATGCTGGAATAAAAGACTTGGGCTAAACCAGTACTCACTTTTGTATCTCGTTCATATGGGGGGAGAAAGGACACGAGCCTGTGTCCTACATGTGTTTCACTTCTACAGTGTGGCCTTAAGTGGACACGCACCCCCCCAGCGCCCCTGCACCCCCGCCCCCACTTTTCCCCGCAAAACTTATTCTTAAAGGTTTAAGTCAAAAGTCGTTGTTACCACAATTGATAGGTAATGTAAAAACTGCGTGAACCTTAAATGTCACGTTTTTATAAGTGTCATGCGATATTCACGTGATACCTCTTTCAGGTGAGATTCACTTTGTGTAACTTCTCTCAGGTGAGATTCACGTAATGTAACTTCTCTCAGGTGAGATTCACTTAGTGTAACTCTCTCAGACCGATAGGCCTCGCTGTCGACATTAATTGCATACCTGCAACCTCAGCAATTTACGATCGGCCAAAACTTGTTTATTTAATGCCGTGTGTTCAATGAGAATTGGAGGAAACCATATGGGTGTGAGGATATCTTTTGTTACGTGTTGTTGTTGTTTTTTTTTTGTGGGGGGGGGGGGGGGGGGCTAATTGAAAAGCTATTATTGTACAGCCACTAACTTACCCCTTAACCGTTCGATGAAAATACACGTATCCGGAAATTTGATCGAAAGAAATTTCGTCGACAGAAAATTGATCGACGGAAATTTGATCGAACGGAAATTTAGTCGAATCTTTTTTTTAGGTTAAGCATTAAAATTTTGCGTCAAATTTCTTTTTGAACGCATTATTTTGTTTTACTAAATAGTATAGTGCGTTCAAAAAGAAATTTGACGAAAATTTTAACGTGTGAACTGAAAAAATGATTCGACCAAATTTCCGTTCGATAAAATTTCCGTCGATCAATTTTCTGTCGACGAAATTTCTTTCGATCAAATTTCCGGTAAAATACACGATTGTGTGTGTGTGTGTGGGTGGCTTTGTGTGGGGGACGGTGGGGGTGCGGTGAAAGGACATTTAAAGGTGTGTAGACGCAATTCATTTACCGCCGTTTGCCAGACATCTCGTTAACTTTAACGTGACATGTCATCAATCATCATCATGACAAGGAATGTATAAATAAACATCTTTTTAGTCATCATTTCTAACTAGCATATACAGCCATGATATATATAACCAGCTTGTATACCCATCATATATAACAGCATATATATATATACCCACCATTTATAACAGTATACATAAACAGTATATATAACCGGCATATATAACCAGAATATATAACCAGCATACATAACCAGCATATATAACCACCAAAGATAAGCAGCATATATAACCCGTTTACATATAACCAGCATATATACCCAACATATAAAACCAGCATATTTATAACCAGTATCGATCAAATCAGTACATCATGGTTGTCCCCCATCAACACATTGAGATACACCCAGCACCACCTTAGTGACATCATGGTTGTCCCTAATCAACACATTGAGATACACCCAGCACCACCTTAGTGACATCATGGTTGTCCCTAATCAACACATTGAGATACACCCAGCATCACCTTAGTGACATCACGGTTGTCCCTAATCAACACACTGAGATACACCCAGCATCACCTTAGTGACATCACGGTTGTCCCTAATCAACACACTGAGATACACCCAGCATCACCTTAGTGACATCATGGTTGTCCCTAATCAACACACTGAGATACACCCAGCATCACCTTAGTGACATCACGGTTGTCCCTAATCAACACACTGAGATACACCCAGCATCACCTTAGTGACATCATGGTTGTCCCTAATCAACACATTGAGATACACCCAGCATCACCTTAGTGACATCACGGTTGTCCCTAATCAACACACTGAGATACACCCAGCATCACCTTAGTGACATCATGGTTGTCCCCCATCAACACATTGAGGTACATCAGCACAATCTTAAAAACAATTTGATATTTGAGAGGTCCTCATACATTTGCACGAGATAACCACAAGAAGGAAATACATTTAGTGAGAAATATAATTTGAAAAAAAATCTTCTGTAACTAATTTTAACAATAGTGTACATTAGCGGGAATAGGGTGGGAGGACAGGTAGCATAAGAATTTAATTTAATTAATTTTCGCACGGTAGATCTACAAAAAAAAGGTTATTGTATCAGTGTTAAAGAATATTTTGTTGAATTTCTTTTTTTAAGTACATATTTTCAATTACCTCAAAGCAATGACAAACACATGTCGCGTGCGTACCCCAATTGTCCCCGCTTTTTCTTTATTCGGTCACTGGATTTTGCAAAATGTATTACATATTTTTATTAAGAAAACTATAATTTTTTTAAGTTTGAGGACCCCTGACGCCCAGTTATGCACACGTGGCAACTTATGAACGTGACATGTTGGTACTAGGACACGACTTGGATAAAGGTCTCAATTTAAGGACTTAATAACTTCACTAACCCGACGAATCTAGGCTAGGTTTTTAATTAACCCCTGGGACGCTTCTCAAGCATTTATACCATGTGGGGGCCATTCTTAAAAATAAAAAAAAGGCAGAGCCATCGAGGCCTTTTTGTGACATTAGACCATATTCTAATGTTCAGCCAGTAGAGTATTGATACTGAGACTCAAAATTAATTAGCACTTATAGCCCTTATATCATTTGTAGCCATTGTAGCACGTATAGCACTTGTAGCACTTATAGCACTTGTAGCACTTATAGCACTTGTAATACGCATAGCTCTTATAGCACTTATATCATTTGTAGTACTTATAGCATTTGTATCACATATAGCACTTATAGCTCTTATAGCAATCATGTAATGGCCCTGACTACCATTCTGTATCAATAATAAGTTTCGTAGGTGTAGATACTAGATCTTTTCTCGATTACTTGTTTGAGCTGTGTTTTAAATGTTCTAATCAGAATTATCTTTCCAATGTGTTATACCATTTACCTGAATAAAATAATACATTCACTCGTACTGGCTAATTTAATTAGATAAGTTACAGAGTCCTCTTATCAGCAGACGCCGGTCATAATTGGATTGAATACTTTCTTCGCAGGCTAAGTGGGTGTGTCGGGTCAGTTGGAGGTCAGTGATCACAAGTGATTTACGCCAGTGTATAATTATTACATGTTTGGAGCACTTGCGTGTGAAACAGAGGTGTAAATTCAACCGGGGGAAAAAGAAAAAAAAAGGGGGGGGGGGGATAATTTAAACGAAACAAAGCAAAAACTCCAATGACGCCCAACATCACTACTGGGCTAACTTGATTGTTATATTTAAGTACTTTAGATCAGAAATCTCGGTGACGTCCTCCAGCCGACCTAGTGAATGGTTTTAAATTTCAGAACTGAACAATGCAAACACAAAAGACAAAGTACAAGTTAGTGGCTCGGTGTGTGTGTGTGTGTGTGTGTTTGTGTGTGAGTTTGCTCGAAGGAAAACAGATACAATCGGTCACCTACACACCGTTATGTCACTGACTGTCACTATGAATCATTGGCAAATACTTCCAGCTCCCAGGACTTATCTGATAGGTCGCTAACCCTGGGTGTATATGTTTTGGCGGTTATCGACGGGAACGCTACGGACTAATACGGACAAAATAAACTCTAACTTCGCCGAATATCGACAGAGGAAATCATCATCCCATCTTTACAAAATGTGTGCGTGCTGTGTGTGTGTGTGGGGGGGGGGGAATAATTTTTTTGGGGGGTTGGGGTGGGTTGGAGAGAGAGACAGACAGAGAGAGAGAGAGAGAGACAGAGAGATAGAGAGCGAGAGGGAGACTGTGTTTATTTAGAGAACTAAATTTTATTCAAATTTTCCGAAAAAAAAAAAAAAAAAGCAACGAGCCATCCAACAACCTCTCAATAACGCCAACTTAACGTTCCCAACCTCTCAATAACGCCAACTTAACGTTCCCAACCTCTCAATAACGCCAACTTAACGTTCCCAACCTCTCAATAACGTCGACTTAACGTTCCCAACCTCTCAATAACGTCAACTTAACATTCCCAACATCTCAATAACGCCAACTTAACGTTCCAAACCTCTCAATAACGTCGACTTAACGTTCCCAACCTCTCAATAACGTCAACTTAACGTTCCCAACATCTCAATAACGCCAACTTAACGTTCCCAACCTCTCAATAACGTCAACTTAACGTTCCCAACCTCTCAATAACGTCAACTTAACGTTCCCAACATCTCAATAACGCCAACTTAACGTTCCCAACCTCTCAATAACGCCAACTTAACGTTCCCAACCTCTCAATAACGCCTACTTAACGTTCCCAACCTCTCAATAACGCCAACTTAACGTTCCCAACCTCTCAATAACGCCAACTTAACGTTCCCAACCTCTCAATAACGTCGACTTAACGTTCCCAACCTCTCAATAACGCCAACTTAACGTCCCCAACCTCTCAATAACGCCAACTTAACGTTACCAACCTCTCAATAACGTCAACTTAACGTTCCCAACCTCTTAATAACGCCAACTTAACGTTCCCAACCTCTCAATAACGCCAACTTAACGTTCCCAACCTCTCAATAACGTCGACTTAACGTTCCCAACCTCTCAATAACGCCAACTTAACGTTCCCAACCTCTCAATAACGCCAACTTAACGTTCCCAACCTCTCAATAACGCCAACTTAACGTTCCCAACCTCTCAATAACGCCAACTTAACGTTCCCAACCTCTCAATAACGCCAAGTTAACGTTCCCAACCTCTCAATAACGCCAACTTAACGTTCCCAACCTCTCAATAACGTCAACTTAACGTTCCCAACCTCTCAATAACGTCGACTTAACGTTCCCAACCTCTCAATAACGTCGACTTAACGTTCCCAACCTCACAATAACGTCGACGTAACGTTCCCAACCTCTCAATAACGTCGACTTAACGTTCCCAACCTCTCAATAACTTCGACTTAACGTTCCCAACCTCTCAATAACGTCGACTTAACGTTCCCAACCTCACAATAACGTCGACGTAACGTTCCCAACCTCTCAATAACGTCGACTTAACGTTCCCAACCTCTCAATAACGTCGACTTAACGTTCCCAACCTCTCAATAACGTCGACTTAACGTTCCCAACCTCTCAATAACGTCGACTTAACGTTCCCAACCTCTCAATAATGTCGACTTAACGTTCCGCAGTTGCTGGGAAAGACAAGGGCGGCACTAGCGTAGGAAGGAGGGTGTGGAAGAGCTGGTACGCCCGGGCAGTACTTTTATCTATATAATGAGGGGCGGCTTATTCGGCCAACTAGAAATTTCTTTCGGGGGCGCAAGGCGTGGGGGCAAAAAAAATCTATGCCCGCTCAAGGTGGCACTAATCTTGGTTACGTCTTGCAAAAGTGCTTAAGGGGCGTCCATTAATTAAGTCAACAAAATAGGGGGGAGCGGGGTTTGGAAATGTTTGACAGATTTTGACAAGGGGGAAGGGGGGGGGGGGGTTTAGAGTAGTTGACGTCAACAATCATACTTTTTTTTCTATTAAAATTTTAATTAAAAAAATTCCATTAACTATTTTTGCGATCATGCTGCGTGTATGGAACAAGGACAAGATTCAAGTGTTATGTGCAGTCAAGATAAACGATATAGGAACACGATATTTGGAGAATTAGGGGAGGGTAAAGTGAGTGACAATAATAAAGAAAGAGCGACACCTGGCTACTCCACGGGAAGATGATAGCAGCTAGAAACTATGCTATAATTGTCAGCTATACTGACAATATTCATATTTACGCTTCCAAAAACAATAATAATTATTCTTTAACAACCTTTTCATTGATTCTGCATTATGAAAGTGTAACAACTTTTTGACTTGTTGATTAACAAGCTAAAGATCCAATAAAAGGTTTTACCTACAATTTGTGTTATTCAAATAGATCAGAACAAAGTCAAATGTATTTAAAAAATTATTTATATTATAAATCATTTTTTTGTTTGGGTGGGGGGAGATTGGGTATAAAATGTTGACATAATTAAATAGGGGGGGGGGTGGTGTCATTGAAAGTTTGACAGTTGTTGACAAAGGGGGTGGGGGTAGTGTCATTGAAAGATTGACAGTTGTTGACAAAGGGGGTGGGGGTGGTGTCATTGAAAGTTTGACAGTTGTTGACAAAAAAAAAGGGTGGGGGAGGCGGGTCAAAAATTGCGTAAAAATTGTTGACGTAATTAATGGACGACCACTTATGGTATTTCTCGGCTTTTTATTTTAAATATTAAAATGTAGGTCGCTATTTAGTTTGAAAACAATTTTTCACTTCGAATTCTAAAATTTAAGTACATTTGCCTACATAATTATTGGTGAATCGTTTAAAATCTCCATTGTGTCTAATCTCTGTAACATAGTTGAACAAATGCAGAATTTCTCCGATCAGAGATAGAAGTAGTGGATTCCCCAAAGAAACCTTTAAAAACAAAAGTAGATTCGAAAGCAATGGTAAGTGGAAACAACAACAACATTTACTTTGATCAGAAACTGTATGCTCGATTGTTAATTGAATGAGATGATTCTTTATCAGAACCTCGAGATTTATCTACTGCTGTCGACCCATATGGAAGAAACTAAGGGGACATATTTACATGTTCTTCGCCCCCGGTAGAGGGGAGGGAAGGGAAGACACCAGAGAAGGTCTTCACCGAGATGTCCTACACAAAGGTTATGGATTGAACGTTTGGTGTATAGGGCCACGACACGACCAGTCGCTGTTCACTCTTAGCCTAGTTTGATCGAAATATTACGACACTACACCACCGGAGGATTGGGGGTGGGGGGTGGGAGGGGCGTTTTCAATAAACCATCCCAGTTACTTGAAGGTAATACCTACTCAATTACCTCGACTCAGCTTTGGGTTGGGGGGGGGGGGTCATTAAATGATGGATGTGCATAACTTCAAGCCAAACAAATAATCAGATTGTGAACCAAAAATGAATTTTTTAAATCCATATTTATGTGAATAAGCCATACGATATACAGCTCGGTGAATGGAAACATGCAGTCATTAAAAGACTGAGAGAGAGAGAGAGGGAGAGAGAGAGGAGTGTGAGAGAGAAAGAGGAGTGAGAGATTAAAGGGAGAGAACTAAATTAGATGTATATATATATATTTATAGAGAGAGTGAGAGAAAGAGTGAGACAGAATATGGAGAGATGGAGGGAGATTAAATATATATAGGCCTTATATATATATATATATATATATATATATATATATATATATATATATATATATATATATATATAGAGAGAGAGAGAGAGAGAGAGAGAGAGAGAGAGATAGAGAAAGAGAGAGAGAGAGGATGTAAGAACAAAATGGGGAAACCATTAACTTTGTAACTCGCTGAGTAGTCAGTAGTCGGTAGTTAGTTGATCAAATATCTGACAATATTATGGATTTATTTGCAATTTAAAAATGTTCACTCAGCATTTTGACTCTTATCATTGTAATCTTATCATTGTAATCTTGTCATTATAAGAAGAATATTATATATACATTTTCCACAAATAACCATTTACCCCCCCCCCCCTCACATTCTGTCCACTGTAACTCAAACCACGTGACTCAATGTTGGTAATATATTCCCAAGTTTAACCTATAGTCGAACCAAGGGCCTTACCTGTATAAGTAACACTCTTTCTAGGCCTAGGGCGGTCATAAATTTCAAATAACTCAGTGATTCTCAAGTCCTAATATCGTGTAGTGCAATAAGTGGGTCATCAGGCGATACCTCCCCATGAATTTGGCAAATACATAAACAATGCGAACGAAACAATGCCAAAAAACACAAAGGAGCAACTCACAATTGGGGACAGATGTGTCCAACTCACAATTGGGGACAGAGATGTCCAACTCACAACTGGGTACAGAGATGTCCAACTCACAACTGGGGACAGAGATGTCCAACTCACAACTGGGGACAGAGATGTCCAACTCACAACTGGGGACAGAGATGTCCAACTCACAACTGGGGACAGAGATGTCCAACTCACAACTGGGGACAGAGATGTTCAACTCACAACTCGGGACAGAGATTTTCAAATTATAATATTTTCATAACTTCCAATGCCAGATGGGGGTCTTAATAGTTGAGCTCTTCTTTTTCTGCTCCCCCCCACACACACAAACTCCCTATCCCACGTCACGTAGAGACCCCATCCTACGTCATGTAGAGACCCCATCCCAAGTCATGTAGAGACCCCATCCCACGTCATGTAGAGACCCCATCCGACGTCATGTAGAGACCCCATCCCACGTCATGTAGAGACCCCATCCCATGTCATGTAGAGACCCCATCCCACGTCATGTAGAGACCCCATCCCACGTCATGTAGAGACCCCATCCCACGTCATGTAGAGACCCCATCCCACGTCATGTAGAGACCCCATTTAAACCCGTGACAAAACTTCGGTACCAGAAGGTACGATACAAAGTAGCTATCCTATTGATTGGTACAAAGTAGCTATCCTATTGATTGGTACAAAGTAGCTCTCCTATTGATTGGTACAAAGTAGCTATCCTATTGATTGGTACAAAGTAGCTCTCCTATTGATTGGTACAAAGTAGCTCTCCTATTGATTGGTACAAAGTAGCTATCCTATTGATTGGTACAAAGTAGCTATCCTATTGATTGGTACAAAGTAGCTATTCTATTGATTGATACAAAGTAGCTATCCTATTGATTGGTACAAAGTAGCTATTCTATTGATTGGTACAAAGTAGCTATCCTATTGATTGGTACAAATTAGCTCTCCTATTGATTGGTACAAAGTAGCTATCCTATTGATTGGTACAAAGTAGCTATCCTATTGATTGGTACAAATTAGCTCTCCTATTGATTGGTACAAAGTAGCTATCCTATTGATTGGTACAAAGTAGCTATTCTATTGATTGGTACAAAGTAGCTATCCTATTGATTGGTACAAAGTAGCTATTCTATTGATTGGTACAAAGTAGCTATCCTATTGATTGGTACAAAGTAGCTATCCTATTGATTGGTACAAAGTAGCTCTCCTATTGATTGGTACAAAATAGCTCTCCTATTGATTGCTACAAAGTAGCTATCCTATTGATTGGTACAAAGTAGCTATCCTATTGATTGGTACAAAGAAGCTCTCCTACTGATTGGTACAAAGTAGCTATCCTATTGATTGGTACAAAGTAGCTATCCTTTTGATTGGTACAAAGTAGCTCTCCTATTGATTGGTACAAAGTAGCTCTCCTATTGATTGGTACAAAGTAGCTATCCTATTGATTGGTACAAAGAAGCTATCCTATTGATTGGTACAAAGTAGCTATCCTATTGATTGGTACAAAGTAGCTATCCTATTGATTGGTACAAAGAAGCTCTCCTACTGATTGGTACAAAGTAGCTATCCTATTGATTGGTACAAAGTAGCCCTCCTACTGATTGGTACAGGGCCTTACAGGTAGAAGAAGATGGTAGCTAGTGTTGTAGGGCAGTTGTTTTTTTTTGTTGTTTTTTTTGTGGGGGGGGGAGTGAAATCTTGAAAAAAAAATTATTTCATCATTAAAAACTGTAAACTTTTCATTATTCTATAACTATGAACATTTCTGGGGGTTCAGAGTGAACCATGTAGGATACTTTAGACCAGAGTCTTCCAGCCTGGCACTTCAAGGGGGTGCAAGGAAATGTAATTATAATTAAACAACCGCCAAATACTACGCTTTTTCGTATAAATCTTTTATAAGCTTTTTTTATAATTTTATTTTATATTATTATTCGAATGACCCACCTGCTTTTACACCGCAGATTTACTTCGACAACAAGTTCATAAAAAAATTAAAACGAAATATTACACACCAAACGCACATGCGATTTTTATTTTTTAAAAGAATCTCATTTAGCGCAGTTGTCGGAAATTTCTTGAAGTCGGTTTCATCATATTTCCTTCATCTTCCCTTTGAAAAGCAGAAAGAAAACTTATTTTGGGGGGGTTGGGGTTTATGGATGGGGCTGAAAATGTGACAGAATGTGTTGTCGTCGGCAACAAATCTATGTGCCGAGTTTCAGCTGGATAGGTTGACGATAAGAAAGTCAAATCAGCCGTTCACACGGAACACACGGACAGAAGCGAAGCTAACATAAAGGATTTAAAAACATGGACTTTTAATTTATAAAATATATTTCTTCATTTAACATTGTAATCATTTATGTAATAAGTCGCAATTTTCTAAATTCTACAGTTATCTTTAGAATTCCAAGGAAAACTGTAAAACTTAGAAAAGAAAAGTCCATTTCGGTCCATTATTTTGAAATTCAATGATACTGAAGTAGGGGGTTTGAGTCGTAGTCAAACAATTCGTAAAGGTGCATATCATACTAAGGAAACGGTTGAGAACCCTTGCTTTCGACAAAATATTACAAATTTGACTGACATTTAATTTTTAAAAATGTAATTTATACATTACAAGACATTTGTCTTATTTATTTGTTTGAATTATATCTTAAATGCCCAATTTCTGGTTCTCGTTCTGGTTCTGGTGAGGTACGTTGCTGCATCCAAATACTGGCACATATGCAACGGTTGAGGAAGCGATGCTGCCATCCTAACGGCTCCTAGCAGATGCCAGGACAGCCTTGAAGCTTTCGATAGATGTCGATTTATATCTTAAACGCCCAATTTATACACTATTTGTCTGATTGATACCATGTTAATTGATTTTTTCCCCCCCGCTGCCATCCTCTAATGATGAACACAACCAAAGTCAGGTATTACATACGTAATATCGGTTAATGGTGCGTATCTGGGACATGTGACATGTGAGATAAGGGCGTTGCCGCGAAGACGCCACCACGGGTAAGCTGAGCGCCGAATTGTCGCTTTGTACGAAACTAAATCCCGCCTTGTCCAACCCCCACACACCGTAATAAATTCTACGCTATCCCTTGGCTCCCTATTCACAATTACAAGAATGCGATCTGCATACCACGCCAATCCATTAATGCAAACCATAATCACCGGGCTACCTGTGTTGGTAATGAAACATGAGTAGCCATAGCATTGTTATCCCAGTATTTCCCCGCCCATGTGAGAAAAAAAAAAATGATGTTACCGTTGATCATCTCCAAATCATTGAACAAATTTAGGTGCAGCGCTGGAAGTAATCCTTTTCAACAATGTGTGGATTTCACTCTGCGCCCCAGGGGCATTTGATATTCTGTCAAATTTGACGCCGTCGCGCAACATGCCCTGCTTTGAACCCTTTACTTTTTTTGAGGAACCTGTTTCGGTCACTTGTCGGCATAATTACGACATAGAAATGTCCATATACGCGATTCATTCATTATAAATTTTTGTCAGTCACCTTTGTACCCATTTCAAAATTCTTTTCTGGGTTCCAGCCCCGACCATAATGGGGGTTCGGTGACGGGAAGGGGGGGGGGGGGGCTTTAAACATATGCGGAAATTGGCCCCCTCCCCTGAAAGTGGCTAATCTTTCCTTCATTAATTGTGTGACGTAATGTAACTTAAGCTTTATTAAGAAAAATACGTTAATTTATCTTCGTCACAAAATAATTTATTTAGTTTAGAAATGTTTAAGAATCAAATTTTTTTTAAAGTTTATTTATTCTTAGCTCGCGTGACGTACAACAGACGTTTGACGGGTGGTCCGTAATATGCCGACCACTGAGATAGATGATACACACATTTTGAACGTGCCGACCTTATAATGGGGGGGGGGGGGCTAGACTGTTCGGCCCCCACGCGGTGAATGATGAAAACATTCAGAGGAAGCAAAGTGACCGCTCCCATTAAATGCACTTCAAGGGACACGCACATCTGGGGTACCCATGTAAGAGCACTCCCTGACGTTGCTGGGGTACCCATGTAAGAGCACTCCCTGACGTTGCTGGGGTGCCCATGTAAGAGCACTCCCTGACGTTGCTGGGGTACCCATGTAAGAGCACTCCCTGACGTTGCTGGGGTGCCCATGTAAGAGCACTCCCTGACGTTGCTGGGGTGCCCATGTAAGAGCACTCCCCTGACGTTGCTATATATAAGAAGAAATTAAAATTCAGTGTGTTCAGTGGCGGTTAGTGCCACCAGGGGCGGCCTCAAATTGTTGCTGCACCCTTACCTATAAAAATAAAGCAAAAAAAACATGCCGCCCTCCATAGGGAGAAAAAAGTGTCGCCCGCGGCGGACCGCCCCCCCCACACCACTTCCCAGGTAACTGAGTGTATTGACAGTTTGTATGAGCGGTGTCCCGTTTCATTGGTGTCCGTTGAGTAGCTTCCCTTTCAGCGGTGTCCCTTGAGAAGTGTCCCCTCAAATCAGTGGTTCTCAACCTTCCTAATGCCGCGACCCTTTAATACAGTTTCTCGTGTTGTGGCGACCCCCCAGCCACAAAATTATTTTCGTTGCTACTTCATAAGCGTAGCGTATATGTGCTTTCTGACGGTCTTAGGCGATCGCTGGGACAGGGTCATTCGACCCCCCCAAAGGGCTCGGGACCCACAGGCTGAGAACCGCTGCCTCAAATAGTATTCCCTTGAGTTGCTACAGTCTATGATGACCAATAAGGACACAGATGACTATTGGACACATCCCTTTGAGTTGCTACAGACTATGATGACCAATAAGGACACAGATGACTTATTTGACACAAGGAACTGTTACTCATAGCACGTCAGTACATATATTCCACTTTCCGGATTAGGTCTGTTTAACTTGTACATGTCATACCCCTAACTTCACCTCCACGGGTGTCATACCCCTAACTTCACCTCCACAAGTGTCATACCCCTAACTTCACCTCCACGAGTGTCATACCCCTAACTTCACCTCCACGAGTGTCATACCCCTAACTTCACCTCCACGAGTGTCATACCCCTAACTTCACCTCCACGAGGGTCATACCCCTAACTTCACCTCCACGAGTGTCATACCCCTAACTTCACCTCCACGAGTGTCATACCCCTAACTTCACCTCCACGGGTGTCATACCCCTAACTTCACCCCCACGAGTGTCATACCCCTAACTTCACCCCCACGGGTGTCATACCCCTAACTTCACCCCCACGAGGGTCATACCCCTAACTTCACCCCCACGAGTGTCATACCCCTAACTTCACCTCCACGGGTGTCATACCCCTAACTTCACCTCCACGGGTGTCATACCCCTAACTTCACCTCCACGAGGGTCATACCCCTAACTTCACCCCCACGAGTGTCATACCCCTAACTTCACCTCCACGGGTGTCATACCCCTAACTTCACCTCCACGAGTGTCATACCCCTCATACACTTTAAGTCCTGTTAATAAGGTGAAAACAAATCGAGCTCCAGGCCCACGATTTCGAGATATGATGTCATTATAGTTGGATTATCCGTTCCAACAACTACAACATAAAATAGATACGTTCCTTGTTTTGCCCTACATAACTGTTAAATTTCAAAAAAAGGGCTACAATTCAGAGTAAAAATATACGACTTTACGCCCACATTTCTACACAACTCCCATTGAAACCAGGGGCGTCATTTCAAGTTTTTTTCAGGGAGGGGGGGGGACCAAAACTTTGACGGCTTGTTAAGTTGTTTATTACGGAAGTCACCACAGTACATAACAATTTAATTACACCTGAAAATTCGGGGGGGGGGGGGCAAATGCTCCACCCTGCCCTACCCAAATGACGTCCGTGCTTTGACCCAAAAAACCCAGTAACCTGTTACTTGAGCTAGATGTAACGTTTTCACTCCAGAATAATCCCACCATAATTTGTCAAGCTTACTGTCATTGTCTTAGCCCACTACCTCAAGCCGCCTCTCCCCTGCCACCCTCACCCCGGCAGTGTATATCCTTCTTTAGCAATGGCGGGGGTGTTTTTATGTTCAGGTACATGAAAGTAGAAGCACTTGGCAGCAAAAAATAACGCAAGCCACTGTTTAGGATACAGGGATAGCTTTTTTTGTCTTTCTCTTGTGTGTGTGGAGTGGGGGAAGGGAATCAACGTAATGAAAGTTGGAATTTTTTTTTAACTCCTTTAAACTTAAAAATAATCATTTGATGACGTCTCTAGCCGGATTCAGAGCTGTATTTTTCACATTCCGTAGCTTTGTTGCAGTAAGGGTCCTAAGAATTTATAACGACCGGGGCGTCCCTTGATTAAACAGTCCTAATTATAATTAACAAAACCACAAAGCATACTGGACACACGCTAAAAAAAGTTATTTAAAGCTCATGAAGTGAACCAAAAGGGCCGCCCTAAATTATGTGCCGCCCGGTGCGGAGAGCACCCCCCCTCTTCCTACGCCCTTGGTTTGTTGACAATCAGATTAACATTATCACCGTCCAATGCGGACAATTATAATAATAGTAATGTTGAAATGTCCATATGAAGACCTCAGCCATAATCAGCTGGCTGATGCTTGCAGCTATAACTAGGTGTAATATGATTGTGGGCATATCTAGGTGTAATATGATTGGAGGAATAACTAGGTGTAAGATTATTGGGGACAAAATTTAGGTGTAATATGATTGGAGAAATACCTACAGGTGTAAGATTATTGGGGACATATCTAGGTATTATATGATTCGGGTACAAATCTAGGTGTAATATGATTGGGCACATATCCAGGTGTAATATGATTGGGCACATATCCAGGTGTAATATAATTGGGGACATATCTAGGTATTATATGATTCGGGTACATATCGAGGTGTAATTGGATTGAGACATAACAAGGTGTAATATGATTGGGGACATATCCAGAGGTAATATTAAGAATAATAACAGCAACTTTCCGAACCAAGAAAAAGAAAATAAAGATGAACATAATACAGTGTTACGCACCCACCAACGACAGCAAAGAAGACGAGAAAGAAACATTCTACAATAGACTACAAACAATAATAGAAAAATTCCCAAATAGAGACCTGAACATTTTAATGGGGGACCTTAACGCCAAGATCGGAAACGACAACAGTGGATATGAGGAAATCATGGGACGCCATGGTGTAGGAGAGAGAAATGAGAACGGAGAAAAACTAGCAGACTTCTGCGCAACACATGAGCTTGTTATCGGAGGCAGCGAATTCCAACATAAAAACATCCACAAGATAACATGGGTATCCCCGGACAACAAAACGCAAAACCAAATAGACCACATATGCATTAACAAAAAATTTAGAAAGTCTCTACAAGATGTACGAGCAAAACGAGGAGCAGATGTCGCATCTGATCATCATCTTGTTTGGGCAAGACTAAAGTTAAAGTTGAAGAAGAACCGCCAACTGTTAAGCGAACAAAATTCAACGTAGCACTTTTGGCAAATGAGCAGAAAAGAGAGGAATTCAGTGTTACCTTAAGGAATAAGTTCCAAGTGCTGGAAGACCAAACAGAAGATGACCAAGTAGAACATAAATGGCAAAACATAAAGTCGTCTGTAACATCCACTTGCCAAGAAGTTTTAGGATCAGTGAAACAGAAACACAAAGACTGGCTCTCAATCAACACACTGCAAAAAATAAAAGAGAGAAAAGAAATGAAAAGTTTAGTTAACAGCAGCTGCACCAGGGCGGAGAAAACAAAAGCGCAAGAGAAATATAAAGAAGCAAACCAAAAAGTAAAAAACAGCATAAAAAAAGATAAGAATGCCCACATAGATGGCCTAGCATCAACAGCAGAAGAAGCAGCCAAGAAGGGCAACCTGAGAGAGCTCTACGATATAACAAGAAAGCTGTCAGGGCGATACAAAAGGCCGGAGAGACCTGTCAAAGATAGAGAAGGTAGATCAATAACAGAAAGGAAAGAGCAACAAAAAAGATGGGTGGAATACTTTAAAGAACTATTAAACAGACCCCCACCCACAGACACACCAGACATACAACCAGCAAATGAAGACTTACAAATAGAAGAAAGCGCCCCAAATAGGGAAGAAATAGCTGTGGCCATCAAGCAGCTCAAATTAGGGAAAGCACCAATCCATGGAATGGAACTCCCCTTTATACATAAATTTTATAGACTACGAAAAGGCCTTTGATAGCCTGGACCGACAAACATTGTGGAAACTTCTTCGGCACTATGGAGTACCAGGGAAATTAGTCAGGATTATTCAGAGCTCTTATGAAGAAATGACATGCAGGGTGGTCCACGAAGGTAGACTCACAGATGCCTTTACAGTCGAAACAGGAGTCAGACAAGGATGCCTCTTGTCCCCATTTCTATTCATCCTTGCCATTGACTGGATAATGAAAAAATCCACAGACAAAAAAAGGAATGGGATACAGTGGACACTCTGGGAACAACTGAATGACCTAGACTTTGCAGATGACATTGCACTTCTGTCCCACAACCAGCAACAAATGCAGGAAAAAACAAAAGATGTAGCCACCTTTTCATCACAGCTCGGACTTAATATAAATAAAAGCAAGACGAAAATCATGAAGGTGAACTCATCCAACCAAGAGCATATCTGTCTGGAAGGAAAGGCACTGGAAGAAGTGGAGTCCTTCAATTACTTAGGCAGCACCATAGACACAAACGGCGGATCCGACGCAGACGTGAGGTCTAGAATTGGAAAAGCTAGATCAGCATTTGTGTTATTAAAGAAAATATGGGAGTCGAAGCAGCTGAAACTTCAAACCAAAGTCAGAATCTTTAATACAAATGTCAAAACAGTCCTACTTTATGGAGCAGAAACGTGGAAAACATCAGCGAGCATTACACAGAAAGTGCAGACATTCATAAACACATGCCTTAGAAAGATCCTTAACATCAAATGGCCAAACACCATCACCAACAAAGATCTATTAGAAAGGACATACCAGGTGCCCGTTGATGAAGACATCATAAAGAAAAGATGGAGGTGGATTGGGTATACTCTGAGAAAACCCCCAGATAGCACCACCAGACAATGTCTAACATGGAATCCACAGGGAAAAAGAAAGAGAGGAAGACCTAAGAATACATGGAGACGTGAACTAGAGACAGACACGCAAAATATGGGATACAACTGGAAGCAATTGGAAAGGAAAGCACAGGACCGAGATGAGTGGAAAATTCTTGTGGACGGCCTATGCCCCAGAAAGGGTAAAAAGGCATAAGAAGAAGAAGAAGAATATGATTGGGGACGCCAGGTGGCAATACTATCTTGTGTCCCATACGTCACACATTTCTGACATCAAACATTCTTGAAATCGTTGAAAGAAAAAAAACATCTAACTTGCAGGGGTCGGGAAGGGGGGGGGAGGGTGGCGCTGCTGCAGCGTGCTCCACAACACTGGAATGCAAACATACGGTGTGACAGTCGACAAATAGTTCGGGTCGGGGAGTGGGGGGGGGGAGGGGGTATCAATGAGGGAGAGAGGGGGGTAATATTGGGCAGAATGGTTACACTGGGTGAGGGCTGAGGAGAGGCGAACCATTGGGGACTGGGGGGATAGTGGTGAGATGGGGGACGTTTATGCAATAGTTGCCAATACTTTTCCTATCAATGGACGTACTTTGTACAGGACTACTGGATGACTTGACTACTGGATGACTTGACTACTGGATCACTTGACTACTGGATTACTTGACTACTGGATTATTTGTCTACTGAATTACTTGACGACTGGACTATTTGGCTACTGTATTTCTTGACTACCGGATAACTTGACTACTAGATTACTTGACTACTGGATTATTTCACTAGTGGATTACTTGACTACTGGATCACTTGACTAATGGACTACGAGTGAAGATGACCTGGAAGGGCTGGGGCTAGTCTTATAATAAAGTATGACGTCAAAACAACTTCTCCGGTCATATTCCCGATTATAAAATGTAAACATTGGGGTTAGACCACGCTTACTATGTGATGTCTACCATAAGGTGGAAGATCTTTCTCTTACTGTGCCCCAAACAATGGAATTCTCTTCCGCTACACATCCGCAATATATCAACTATCACAGCCTTCAAAACTGCACTCAAAACACATCTCTTTAAACTCTACTACCCTGACTGATTCCCCCACACCTGACCGATAAACGCTGCTGCTGGCCGCCGTCCATGGCTTGTCATGTAAAAGTTCTGGTGTGGATGAGGTGAATATGCATTCGTTTTTGTTTTGTCTCTATACATCTGTTCTTTATTATATAAATGTATTTTATGTTATTGTCACGATTGTGTCTCTTTTTGTAATATTTTTATGTACAGCGCGGTGAGCCTAGCCCTAGGCTGGGGTACCGCGCTATATAAGACAACAAATAATAATAATAATAATAAGGACATAAGGACATATGGACATAAGGACATAAGGACCCTCCCCAAATACAACCAACACCAAACACCCCCAAACCCAAACACTCTAAAATGACATGTCACAAAATTAAGTTTTCATTTTACCCAGTCATTGCAGTTCTTTAAACGAAGTTCATGCAGCAGCAACAACAACAGCAGCAGCAACAACAGCAGCAACAGCAGCAGCAACAGCAGCAGCAGCAGCAACAACAACAGCAGCAACAGCAACAGCAGCAACAACAACAGCAGCAACAGCAGCAACAACAACAGCAGCAACAACAACAGCAGCAACAACAACAGCAGCAACAACAACAGCAGCAACAACAACAACAGCAGCAACAACAACAGCAGCAACAACAACAGCAGCAACAGCAGCAGCAACAACCGCAGCAGCAACAACAGCAGCAACAACCGCAGCAGCAACAACATTAGCACCAGCAACAACAACAAAATTGTCAGAAACATGATACGCTTTCGACTAACCAGTCATGGACATCACACATTGAGAACAGTGGTCGAAAATGTGTCAAGGGTAACGAGTAGGGGTAGCGAATGTTGTGTAAAATGGAAGCGAGCAGGGGTGGCGAATGTTGTGTAAAATGGAAGCGAGCAGGGGTGGCGAATGTTGTGTAAAATGGAAGCGAGCAGGGGTGGCGAATGTTGTGTAAAATGGTAGCGAGCAGGGGTGGCGAATGTTGTGTAAAATGGAAGCGAGCAGGGGTGGCGAATGTTGTGTAAAATGGTAGCGAGCAAGGGTGGCGAATGTTGTGTAAAATGGAAGCGAGCAGGGGTGGCGAATGTTGTATAAAATGGTAGCGAGCAAGGGTGGCGAATGTTGTGTAAAATGGAAGCGAGCAGGGGTGTCGAATGTTGTGTAAAATGGAAGCGAGCAGGGGTGTCGAATGTTGTGTAAAATGGAAGCGAGCAGGGGTGGCGAATGTTGTGTAAAATGGTAGCGAGCAGGGGTGGCGAATGTTGTGTAAAATGGAAGCGAGCAGGGGTGGCGAATGTTGTGTAAAATGGTAGCGAGCAGGGGTGGCGAATAATGTGTAAAAGGGTAGCGAATGTTGTGTAAAAATGTAGCGAGTAAGGGTAGCGAATGTCGTGTAAAAAATGTTATCGTGGAGAGAGACTTTGCCAACAATCCGACAACACACCTCTCGAGCTCGGCTGCAGTGACGTCATTCGCCCTCAATTGGGCCCAAGTATTTCGTTAAAGGGGCCGTTTGCAGAATGTGTGTAGGTGTTTGCAGTAAAAATTAGAGGGAGTCGCTGTAATCTCCCACAAACACTGCTCTCTTATTGCTCCCTCGGTTAACCGGCACCTCCTGGGCGCGGATTCGCAACTTCCAGAGGCGTGTATATAAAGGGACGTCCACCCCTTTAAAAAAAAATTGTGTGTGTGTGTGAGGGAAGGGGGGAATTAAAGCTTTACCGGCTTGTTGTTTATTACTGGTGACGTCACACAGTACACATCTGACTACTGGTGACGTCACACCTGTGCGGCCGCAGTGGGCCCCGCACTTTGATTGGCCCCGCCCCGAATTTATTTTCTAATACAAAATCTTAATTTTCACTTATTATCCTTATCCTCTACCCAGAATGGGCCCCGCGCAATCCGTTTCGCATAGGACCCCGCAATTGTTAGGGTCGGCCCTGCGTAAAACAGTCATATCTTACTAGTGTGACGTCACACAGTACATATCTGACTACTGGTGACGTCACACAGTA
The DNA here is from genome assembly GCA_964017045.1 of Omphiscola glabra. Taxonomy (NCBI): domain Eukaryota; kingdom Metazoa; phylum Mollusca; class Gastropoda; family Lymnaeidae; genus Omphiscola; species Omphiscola glabra. Next base: position 35,886,741 of record OZ024798.1, read on the forward strand.
CTTATCTGACTACTGGTGACGTGACACAGTACATATCTGACTACTGCGTGACGTCACAAAGTACATATCAATAAAAAAAGAATTGCCAGATTGTAGTTGATATTTTCTATTGATAAATTTAAAGGAGAGAATAATTCTTTTTTTCTGCCAAGTTTGATTTTCTGCTGTCCTAGATACTGATACCTAGTAGGGAAAAAAATCGTGCCGATTCGGGGGGTGGGGGGCAAATGCCCATCCCTGCCTTACCCAAATGACGCCCCTGCGTGTAAACCATGACAATGCAAGCTCTGTCTTGATCTATCTTTCCGATAGTTATTTCTAAATCGACCATTTCGTATAGAACTCTCCACCTACCACATTTCTCAGAAATTATTTAAAAAAAAATATAATTACCATTCGAAGCTGATTCCATGGGAACAATTTGAGAACTCAGTGACATTTCTATTCATCATTTTTCATGTGCATTAAATGTTTTTATTTTCAGCATCGCAAGGAAAATATGTGAAAGTGCAGCAGTGTTCCAGTGTTCCATTCTGTAAATAACAGCCCCACCCACACCCAAACCCAGGTGGGATGAATGGCAATATTTTATTAACGACTGACCTTGATCCCACAAACAATGCGTATTAATACATCGATGGGACAACATCGAATGGGCTGAGACCCCCTTGATTGTAATAAATCCGCCTCTGATATCTCGAGTGGGAGAAGAAGAAATCCTGACGGGCGAGTTCATGATCTAAAACGATCAGATTCATTGATGTTCGATTGTAGAGAGATAACGTTTGGTTGTAATGGCTACAAGTTGTAAAACTATAGGTCTATAAATAGTTTTATGAAACTCTTACCCGCTTCTATATGAGTGGGCCTCAAATAGGTCGACATAAGACACGAGAGATAGAAAAGAGGAAATAGGTGATCTGCCAGTAAATCGTTTTTTTTTGCCTGTTAGATAACAGACTTAAAGTAGTTGATAGAAAACAGACTTAAAGTAGGTGATAGAAAACAGACTTAAAGTAGTTGATAGAAAACAGACTTAAAGTAGGTGATAGAAAACAGACTTAAAGTAGGTGATAGAAAACAGACTTAAAGTAGGTGATAGAAAACAGACAAAGTAGGTCATAGAAAACAGACTTAAAGTAGGTCATAGAAAACAGACTTAAAGTAGGTCATCGCTATATTTTGTCCCCGCTATTAAAATCCTATTAAAATGCGTCAGGAAGGGGCAGACATTTTTGCACATATTTATTATCATTCCATTTGACGTATCAGGCCACTCCTAACAGGTCGGTGGTTTTAAAAGTGTGTGTATGTGTGGAGTGGACATGTTTAAATTTTAAATCATTATCTTCCAAAAGGTCGTTAACTTAGGTCCTTAACTTAGGTCCTTAACTTAGGTCCTTAACTTAGGTCCTTAACTTAGGTCCTTAACTTATGTCCTTAACTTAGGTCCTTAACTTAGGTCCTTAATTAAGGTCCTCTGGGTCCTTAACTTACTATATAAACGAACATTGTAAATATCAACCTCATATTTAATTAAATTTTTATTTTTTAAAAGTTAAGTTCATGGATGAGAATATTTCTGTCGCGGATCTTAAGACTATAAACCTCAAAGACAATATCCGTGACGTACACATGTTTTGTCTCGACATTACATTCTAATACCTAAATTTTAATCATTTATGGCTTACCAGAAACAACGGGTTGGGTAGGGTTGTTGTCCCATTTACTGCTCCCCCCTCCCCCAACTTTCTAACATTTTAAAACTCCAATACTTAACTTATTGTCAGGGAACATCTCTTTGAGATGCTAATAGTTCGTTTTTAGGGAACCTCTCATTCAAATGCTCAAATTTTTTTCCGTGGCCTGCGAGGTTAAGTAAGATGGCAAAATGACGTCACACTCTATACATGTTACATATTTAATGACCTTTTTTTAAAAAAAAAAATACGAATCATTTTTTTTTTAAATACTGAAAAGGGGATTTAATTTGTTGACCCCCCCCCCCCCCCCCCACCCATGAAAACCTAACATCCGAACACAACAAAAGTGGGGATGCCGATAAAGAGCCCACCACCAGTCACATGACCTCCATGTTTACGATGAAGGGCCCACCACCAATCACGTGAACTTCATGTTTACGATGAAGGGCCCACCACCAATCACGTGAACTCCATGTTTACGATGAAGGGCCCACCACCAATCAAGTGAACTCCATGTTTACGATGAAGGGCCCACCACCAGTCACATGACCTCCATGTTTACGATGAAGGGCCCACCACCAGTCACATGACCTCCATGTTTACGATGAAGGGCCCACCACCAATCACGTGAACTCTATGTTTACGATGAAGGGCCCACCACCAATCACGCGAGCTCCATGTTTACGATAAAGGGCCCACCACCCATCACGTGACCTCCATGTTTACGATGAAGGGCCCACCACCCATCACGTGACCTCCATGTTTACGATAAAGGGCCCACCACCCAAGGGCCCACCACCCATCACATGACCTCCATGTTTACAATGATTCACTGTGTAAACTTTCCGGCCAATGTTTTTTGCCAAAGGAATCCATGCCCCAAGAAGTCATTGAATAAATTGAACAGCACCGTTCAAATAATGGGGGAGGGGGGTGGTGGGAGTTGGGGTGATAGAGGAGCACAGGTGTAAAAAGAGGTGGGGGGGGACAAGGAGTGCCTTTCGAGTCCTTGCTGTTGGAGTCGGGGGTTGGCGGGGTTGACAGTTTAAGTGCGGGGGAGGAGGGTTGAAGGATTGAAAAATACAATTTAGACAAAAACAGATCTACTTTCACAGCTCAAACCTTGGTCTCCCAGGATCCGGTTACAGTAAAGATGGTCTCATTAAACCACCTACACGCGAATCTTACCAATTTTAAAGGGGCACTACCTGTCACTGTCGCAGTTGTCCGCGAGATCATGTATTCTTGAATTGTGCTACTAGAGGCTGTTTTAGAGTAGATGCCGTTGACATCAAGAGACTCTTGCACTTACTGGTCTCACAAAATGGGAGAGAGTAATGTCAGTTATGAACATATTTTAAATGCCCCCATACATGTTTAAATTGACCTTTTTTTGGGTCAGGCGGGCAGATGTTGTTCCCCACTACTTTGAGACCAAAGACCAGGTGAAGAGTTTCTGTGACGTGTGAGAATCACTGCAAATAACACACACCAAGAGCCTGACACGAGAGTTAAAAACGTCTCGTTCACGGTTCAAGTTATGCATAAATTATCCTAACTTACGCCACTCTTAAGTGCGTGTATTAGTCACATTGCTATACAAGGCGTCCAGGAGAGGATCAAGTGGAGAAGGTCAAAACACACAACCTGAGGCCAACCACAAGACACGGTCTGTGTTGATTTCAAAACAAATTTTGCTCTATTGACTGGAGAATTTCTACAACAAAGACCGCTGAGGACCATATAACGGGGTCGGTTCAAAACATTGGAGCTGCTGATAGGAACATCCGTGGTGCAGACCAGGGGACAAATAAAACAGAGGAACACATACACCAGGGGACCAATAACAGGGGCAGGGGACAAACAACAGGGGACAAGCAGTCGGGGGCCAATAACAGGTGACAAATAACAGGGGACAACCAGTCGGGGGCCAATAACAGGGGACAAATAACAGGGGACAACCAGTCGGGGGCCAATAACAGGGGACAACCAGTCGGGGGCCAATAACAGGGGACAACTAACAAAGGACAACCAGTCGGGGGCCAATAACAGGGGACAAATAACAGGGGACAACCATTCGGGGGCCAATAACAGGGGACAAATAACAGAGGAACACATACACCAGGGGACGAATAACAGAGGAACACATACACCAAGGGACGAATAACAAGGGACAACCAGTCGGGGGCCAAAAACAGGGGACAAATAACAGGGGACAAATAACAAGGAAACTATTTTTTTTAAACTCTAAAATCTAAAATAAAAAAAAAATTAAACAAGCGTTATTTGTCCCCTTCTATTCGTCTCTGCGATTCTTGCCCTGAGCGCTCGCCTTCAAAAAAACCTTAAACAAAATTATTTCTCTAAATCAAGTATTTAAGTATCTCAATAAATATTTATTTAAAATGGTGTTGGTTTAACCAGGAAGTGATAGACAGCCACAATCAGAAACTAACTGTCATCTGATGCTATGCCAATACTTCTGGCCGTTCAACCATTTCCTGAGCGACAGCAGCACGACCTGTAGATCAGGTCTGTAGACAAGGACTGGGGGACACCCCCCCCCCCCCCCCATTGTACCGTGTCACAAGGAAGTTGTTTAAAGTGACAGATGTGTGGAGACAAGCATGACGTTGTTTGGACGCATGGTCCATTTAGAACATTGGCTCAGTACGGTTGGGGGGCGGGGGAGAAGTGAAATGGGGCGTTAAATGACGTCACTACTTCAACGGGGAAACATGAATTGGAGCGCAGAAAGAAAAAAAAAAGACAAAATTCTCGTCCTCCGTAAGATCGTTCATATTATTTGTTGATAACAATGAACGAAACAAATATAGAATTAAAAGAACAGCAACTTTCTGGCATCATTCTTATCACATGTTTCCCACCTGAGTTTATAGCAGAGGCGTAGCTAATAGGGGCAGGGGGACATATGTCCCCGGGCACCATCTAGTTAGGGGGCCGGCCAAAATGTACTTTGATATTTTTTTTTTATTGATGAAAATAATGGGTTTGAGAATTGAAAAAAGAAAGGGTGGGCGATTTAAAATGAATCTTGTCCCCAGGCGCCAAACCCTCTATCTACGCCTCTGGTTCAAAGGTTCCAAACCGCTCCAGATTAAAAAAAAAAACAACAACGCCACCATACATCACTGTTAGGTTAAAAGAAAACACAATCTTTGAGAGTCACTGGTGGAATTGTCAGAATTTCAGACCACCGAATGTACAGCTAATGCTCGACTTACGACCACGATCGGTTCCGACTGACCGGTCGTAACACGATTTGATCGTAAGCTTAGTACACAATGTGTACAGTAATGTGAAGGGTATTATAAAATATTTAAGTTAAATTATATCATACATTTTTTTTATTATTGTTATAATTATAATTTTCGATGTTCATTATATGCCATTTGTATCCCCTCTACACAATTTTGTTTCTTATTTTTGTATATCTTGGGAGACGGGAGTTCAAATGTTCAAACTCTGAAGAGCTCTCCAATCAACAAGCTTTAGCTACTGCTTAGGGAAGTCAGTGGACCTGGGGTTGAGTGTGACCGTGTTATTTCTCAGAAATTGATTAAGCCGGCTACCAGCATAGCATCATCATAGCATCATCATTGCATCATCAAAGCATCATCACAGCATCATCATAGCATCATCACAGCATCATCATAGCATCATCACAGAATCATCACAGCATCATCACAGCATCATCACAGCATCATCACAGCATCATCATAGCATCATCACAGCATCATCATAGCATCATCACAGCATCATCACAGCATCATCATAGCATCATCATAGCATCATCATAGCATCATCATAGCATCATCACAGCATCATCATAGCATCATCACAGCATCATCATAGCATCATCACAGCATCATCATAGCATCATCATAGCATCATCATAGCATCATCATAGCATCATCATAGCATCACGCCCCCCTTCCCTTAGTTAACGACCGCCCCGATGATTGCAGACAACGCCGTCCGAATGTTAATTGAGGCAGAAATAAATCTGAAATCTAATATGGCTAGTGATTGTGGTCGTAAAGTCCAATGGTCGTAAGTTGCATAGGTCGTAAGTCGAGCACTATAGCTGTTGTTGGATTAGTTGACTGCCGACTGTAGAGTAGCACACGATCCTGCTGTTAAAGCTGTAGTTGGATTAGTTGACTGCCGACTGTAGAGTAGCACACGATCCTGCAGTTAAAGTTATGTCAACATTTGTTGTTTGTGCTTGGCGGACGGTTGGGGGGCGGGGGGCAGGTCAAGGAGACGATGCCGAGTAGGTAAACTCTGGCAAATTAAAAGACAACAAGTCTCACACCTGAAGACAAACGGATTTGGTCTGGAAAATATTTGCTGATTGTTGCTTGGTTTAATCTGAGAAGGTGTGAGGAGGTGTGAGGAATGAGGAGGTGTGGGGAGTGAAGGTGCAACCCTTTTATTCCCCGGCGTGATCTAGTCACTCCTACCTCGCCCCATTATAACGTGTTACCAACCACAGTTATTTATGGTCTACGACAGTGGTTCTAAAACGTGTACTCTTGATGAGGGTTATCTTTTAGTTTAACCCACACTCTACAAACTTGTTATGGCATAATATGGCATTAGGATAACATTTTTTATACCCCTGGCGTACAGAAGAATGTTACACGGCTTAGTGGACGCTTAAGTCAATAGCTATTTTATAAAAATCATTCATATTATCATGTTCAAATGTCACATTTGAAATATATAAAGAATGATTTTGTTGACATGTAAAGTCATCACTTTCGTTGAACTAACCTCACTGCATCTTAAGTAACACTTTCTGTCTCCAATCATATCTTAAGTAACACCATGTTCTGTCAGCTATCATATCTTAAGTAACACCATGTTCTGTCTCCAATCATATCTTAAGTAGCACCATGTTCTGTATCCTATCATAACTTAAGTAACACCTTCTGTCTCCAATCATATCTTAAGTAACACCATGTTCTGTCAGCTATCATATCTTAAGTAACACCATGTTCTGTCTCCAATCATATCTTAAGTAACACCATGTTCTGTCAGCTATCATATCTTAAGTAACACCATGTTCTGTATCCAATCATATTTTAAGTAACATCATGTTCTGTCAGCTATCATATCTTAAGTAACATCATGTTCTGTCTCCTGACATATCTTAAGTAACATCATGTTCTGTCTCCTGGCATATCTTAAGTAACATCATGTTCTGTCTCCTGACATATCTTAAGTAACATCATGTTCTTTCTCCTGACATATCTTAAGTTACACCATGTTCGGTCTCCTGACATATCTTAAGTAACACCATGTTCTGTCTCCTAAGATACGAATTATTTCATCACTGCAATCCTAATGTTTACATTTTAACCTGCCCTACAGCACCGTTTAGCATTTCTTTGATCACGCAACCCAAGAATGTATACAGCCCTTTTGCCAACCCCATCCCCCATCTCAGGATGAAATTTATTCACTTATTTGAAAGGGTTCGGTAAGAACTACTTAAATGGTAAATATATATCCCTTTTTCTTTCATTCACGTTGTCTGCATATAATTTCAACAGCAAGACATTTGTACACATAACACAACACACCAAGAAGTAGGCAATGAGGATGTGTGTTAAACGTGAATTAAAAAAACAACAACAATACACCAGTAGCTATCATGTCGTCCAAAGACGCCAGTAGATATCATGACATCTAAATACACCAGTAGCTATCATGACATCTAAATACACCAGTAGCTATCATGACGTCCAAATACACCAGTAGCTATCATGACATCTAAATACACCAATAGCTATCATGACATCTAAATACACCAGTAGCTATCATGACATCTAAATACACCAGTAGCTATCATGACATCTAAATACACCAGTAGCTATCATGACGTCTAAATACACCAGTAGCTATCATGACATCTTAATACACCAGTAGCTATCATGACGTCTAAATACACCAGTAGCTATCATGACATCTAAATACACCATTAGCTATCATGACATCTAAATACACCAGTAGCTATCATGACATCTAAATACACCAGTAGCTATCATGAAGTCTAAAGACACCAGTAGCTATCATGAAGTCTAAAGACACCAGTAGCTATCATGACGTCTAAATACACCAGTAGCTATCATGACGTCTAAATACACCAGTAGCTATCATGACGTCCAAAGACGCCAGTATCTATCATGACGTCTAAATACACCAGTAGCTATCATGACGTCAAAAGACGCCAGGAGCTATCATGACGTCTAAATACACCAGTAGATATCATGACGTCCAAATACACCAGTAGCTATCATGTCGTCCAAAGACACCAGTAGCTATCATGACGTCTAAATACACCAGTAGCTATCATGACGTCTAAAGACACAGGTAGCTATCATGACGTTTAAAGACACCAGTAGCTATCATGACGTCTACAGACACCAGTAGCTATCATGACGTCTAAAGACACCAGTAGCTATCATGACGTCTAAAGACACCAGTAGCTATCATGACGTCTAGCAACTCACGTCATACATTCAGTCAGACGCATTACTAAATAAATTTAAAACCAAGAAGGCAAAGATTCTTTTCTTGGTGATTTAAAAAATTTTCTTATTTACTCCAATAAAAGCTAAAAAGCTTGCCAAAAACAAGTGATAGTTCCTAATCCAGTCATGGTAGAGCCCCACCTTCAACCGACCCAGAATTGATACAGTCATGTTATAGAGCCCCACCCGTCCCAAAATTGATACAGTCATGTTATAGAGCCCCACACGTCCCAAAATTGATACAGTCATGTTATAGAGCCCCACACGTCCCAAAATTGATACAATCATGTTATAGAGCCCCACCCGTCCCAGAATGGATACATTAAAATATCTTTTTTTTAAAAATGCATCACGGTACCAGGAAGTGCTTCCCCCATGGTACAAGGAAGTGCCCCCCACACGGTACAAGGAAGTGCCCCCACACGGTACAAGGAAGTGCCCCCACACGGTACAAGGAAGTGCCCCCACACGGTACAAGGAAGTGCCCCCACACGGTACAAGGAAGTGCCCCCACACGGTACAAGGAAGTGCCCCCACACGGTACAAGGAAGTGCCCCCACACGGTACAAGGAAGTGCCCCCACACCATAAACTAAAAATTAAAAAAACCCACGCCTGTCTCATCTTCTGATCCTTCCCCGTAGTCACGTGACTTAAGAACTGGCGGTTCTAAAATTGTACTTCACTGACCCCAAAAATCTATATGATGATTAGTTTCCTTTAACCGGCGGTTCTAAAATTCTTCTTCCCTGATCCTAACCTCTATAAAATTGTCAGTTGACTTAAACTTCATGGAACCCGACCTCTGTAATTATTTACTCGATTCTACACTTTCGTCAATCAAGTCAATCATTTTTTTCTTCCTGGCTTCAACACCAGAGATCGCACGAATAACTGTATTTGAAAAGCCTTTACTAAAACACTAGCACTACGCCTTCTCTAGCCTGGTGACTTATGGCTTATGGTCCTTAAGGCTTAAGGGATCATATCAATGAATTTTTTGATTTTTTTTATCGTACATTTGTTGAAACAACCAATAAAAAAACGAATACATCTGAGACCAGTGAAACGCACGAGAATCATTGGTGAGTTCAGGAGAGGGTAGAAACCATTGGATCATTTTTATATATTATATTTCTTTTATTTCCGTTTCACGACATTTGAAGTAGGTCACGGGAGAATTTAAGTATCAACACCTTGTTGTTTTTTCTTCCTTTTCCAGCATTACGTCCCTTTGGCTTTCAATGAACGCCAATCAACAACAGAGTAGTCTTCCCTTCCCTGTTTTTGTGTGTGTGTGTGTGTTTTTTTCCCCATATTTGAACAATCTATTTACATTCGGGTCACACTGAAGCCAGCGCAACATTCGAAAAAACTGCGAAGAATTCTGCGTTAAAAATGTTTTCCTTTAACAGTTGATCACATTTCATGGAAGATCTAAAAGGATATCTGACCACCCTACACAAGAAACAACAACACACACCTAGCACCCGGGGCGGCGGTATCCATGCGACATAATTAAAAATGGTTTTATTTCCTAAATTTGGTGGTGAGATACAGGGGCGTCTACAAAAAAAAAGGGGGGATATAGATGACCCTGGTTAGAACTATAATTTCAGTTCTGTATATTCATCTATCTGTATCACGTGGTGCGATATTGACCCCATCAGTCTCCCCTTCCCATGGAAGAGACAAAAGTTACTTCTCGCAAAAGAAGCCGATAGGGTCCTGTTCTCTGATTGGATCCCATTTCCGGTTGGGATCCCATTCCCCATTGGGTTCCCGTTCTCTGTTCTGATCCCATTCCTCACCGACTGAAAAAATTCCAAGTAAGGTATGAAATCTATAGAACTAAAATACAAATTCCCTTAAGCGTTTAGATCTCAATATTCCTAGATTCCTAGAAAATTGTCATGCGACGCACTAATTTTTTTAAACTTATTGATTGAAAGAGACGAAGGGGAAAAAAACAGGAATATCATTTAAATTGTAAATATATACGTAACTTTACTAACATAAATTGCTACCAAAGTATATTGCTAACACAGTTCCGGTTAACATGGCATTGGCTAGCATATCATTTGCCTCCCATTAGACTATGTCCTCCCATCAGACCGCGTCCTCCCACAAGACCATGTCCTGCAATCAGACCACGTACTCCCATCAGATCACGTCCTCACATCAGACCACGTCCTCCCATCAGACCACGTCCTCCCATCAAACCACGTCCTCCCATCAGACCACGTCCTCCCATCAGACCGCGTCCTCCCACAAGACCATGTCCTCCCACCAGACCACGTCCTCCCACCAGACCACGTCCTCCCACAAGACCATGTCCTCCCACCAGACCACGTCCTCCCACAAGACCATGTCCTCCCATCAGACCAAGTCCTACCATCAGACCACGTCCTCCCATCAGATCACGTCCTCCCATTAGATCCCGTCCTCCCATCAGACCAAGTACTCGAACAAGACCATGTCCTCCCATTAGACCACGTCCTTACTCCTATCAGACCAAGTCCTCCCACAAGACCATGTCCTCCCATCAAAACGCGCCCTTCCTCCCATCAGACCACGTCCTCCCACAAGACCATGTCCTCAAATCAGTCCGCGTCCTTCCTCCCATCAGACCATGTCCTCCCACAAGACCACGTCCTCCCATTAGACCACGTCCTCCCACAAGACCAGGCCCTCCCATCGGGCCACGTCATCCCATCAGACCACGTCCTCCCATCAGACCGCGTCCTTCAACCCATCAGACCATGTCCTCCCATCAGACCATGTCCTCCCATCAGACCATGTCCGCCCATCAGACAGCGTTCTTTCTCCCATCAGACCAAGTCCACCCACAAGACTATGTCCTCCCATCAGACCATGTCCTCCCATTAGACAGCGTCCTTCCTCTCACCAAAGCACGTCCGCCCATCAGATCACGCCACTGGGAATGTTTTAATCAATTTTATTGTGGTATGGGAAGTGACTTACCTTGGGAAACAGTTACTTCCCCCACAACCCAGCCAAAACTCCTCATACAAATAGTTAAAAATAACATTTGTTGGATTCATAGCAATCAAAAACGGAGTCAACAGCCAATAGCACTTCCTGGGGTGAATTGTTTGATCTAATTTTAGAATTGGTAATGGCTAAAGTTGATTTTTAACAACTGTATATTATTATTATTAATAGTTGTTTTATATAGCGCGATACCCCAGACTAGGGCTGGGCTCACCACGCTGTACATATATTAAAAAAAACACATAATCATGAACTTAAAAATTAACATACATACATTAAATAAAACAAAACAAATGTACATACACCCAGCCCATTCCATAACTATTTACACGTCAAGCAATGGACGGCACCCAGCAGAATATGTAGCTGAAAAGATACTATGAGACAGTTTGTTGTATACAATAGAGTTGTTGTTGTTGTTGTTGTTGTTGTTGTTGTTGTTGTTGTTGTTGTTGTTGTTGTTGTTGTTGTTGTTGTTGTTGGGCAATGACCGAGAAAGCTTATATTAAAAAAAGCTTAAATTATATTGAAGAATATTTTTTTTAAATGACATTGGGAGTCTCCAACATTTGTTCTGTATTCTTGATACCAGTGATATAAAATATAGTTTCACTATTTAAGCTGGAATATTAATAGGGACACATAAACAGCTTAAAATATTTAAATTAAGCAATAAAATATTTTACTGGTCATAGCTTCAGAAACAAACATTTGATGGTGACAATTCATGACCCGCTGAGTTGTTACAAGCAGACGAAGTTTTCTGTTGCTGTTGTTGTTGCGCTATTTGACTTGCAACTTTTGAAAGCTTGCTATTTAACCAATCATTGTTCCGTTTATGCTAACAAACTTACAATCATCTTCGCGTATTTTTCATACTCTTGGCGGATTTTTTTCCGCGGCACCTAGCATCGCCTCGCGTCACACCAGTGTGCCGCAGCACACCAGTTGCGGAGTTCTGCTTCAGTAGAACCTTTTGACTGTGCCGCATGTCGTATTATTGCGGCACACCAGTTGCGGAGCTCTGCTTCAGTAGATCCTTAGACTGTGCCGTATGTCGTATCATTGCGGCACACTTTATACATGTCGGGAAACACAGATCGACAGGAACGCTAATTCATTTAATAATTCAGAACAAATGAGTTATTCCTCTTTAGCTTGAAACGAACGAACAAAGACATTTTTTATTACGCACAAAATCCAGACGGGAGACAGCTAATAAATTATTCCCTTACCAGCAAAGATTGAATCACAAAAGTGATCTTTGTTTCCAGCACATATGTCAGAGATGATCCACACAGAGCGGGGGTCAGACTTGATGCATGTCAGCTCTCGGGAACAATGCAATAGTTTTATAATCACTGGAATCTTACATCACCTTGAAACAAGACTGGGCCATTTAACCGGCCATACCAGACATACCTTTGTGACAATGTTGATATAAGACTATACTGACCCAAAGTATTACACGGCGGATTGTGGGACTGGTGGGGGAAGTGGGTCGTGATATTCGTGCTATGGTGGGGCAGAAAAAAAGGAGGGTGGGTAGAGCTGATATAAAGAGTTTAATTATTTCAATTAGAGTTTTCTTCTCATTTGTATTAAATACGAGCAGACTGTGTTTAGATTCTCTAGTATTACATGGGCATCTGCTATCAGATAATGAAGTACGGTATATTAAACAGATGACTCTAGATCAGTGGTTCTCAACCTTCCAAATGCCGCGACCCTTTAATACAGTTCCTCATGTTGTGGCGACCCCAAACACATGTTGTGGCGACCCCAAACACAAAAATTATTTTCGTTGCTACTTCATATGAGATTTCCGATGGTCTTAGGCGAGCCCTGGCAAAGGGTCGTTCGACCCCCAAAGGGGTCGCGACCCACAGGTTGAGAACCACTGCTCTAGAATGTATCGTTATACAAGGAGGTATGCTGCCAATAATGAGATGCGATATATTAAAAGATGACCTTTGACATTTTCCTCTGCAAGCTGATGAAGCATATTTAATGGTGGAAAATATCGACCTGTTCATCACCTGTCATTCACAAGCCTTTGAAAAGAACTTCATCATCAGATGTATCCCTCCCACCCTTGTTTTTTAAAATTTATTTGACAATCTGCACGAGCTTACATCGGCTTACATAGCTTTCAAGTGTCATCGATTGGGGGAGATTAGATAGAAAAAAAAACAACCTAAACATAATTTAAATGTCTAGATAAAAAAAACAAAAGCATGTGCGTGAAAGCTTTGCGTGGATGGCAAGCTTCAATTGATTCAATGTGTGGCTAGTCCAACCAGGCGTCCGCTTCAATCAAGACAGATTTTCTCAGATCAGTAGGTGGTGTGCTGTTAGAGGCAGTCCCTTCAATGATATCATAGAACGTAGTTTTTCAGTGAGTCATACAAAGATATTACGAAGGTGACGACATGTGCAACTGACATTATTCTGTGAAATTTCCTTATCTCAATCTCATAGTATTTCTTATCTTGATTACTTCATTGAATGAGACACTGAATTTCTAGTTAATAACATGTGGAGTTGACAACCTTGTGATGATCGCTTATGAACAATGATGTCCGGTGACTTGATGACTTCATTCAATCAGACAATACGGCAGAGCAGTGGGTGGAGGTTGGAGTCGTCCAACGTGATTATAGGAGATTAAAGGATGATCTCATTGATTTAAATATTTGATGAGAAATGTGAAGTAAGCATTTCATGACGTAATATCTAGAAGTCAGTGTAGGAATGTAAGGAGTGTGTATGTGATTTGTAATCATGTAATGGGGTATGTGATTAGATTTATCTTAGAATATCTGTTTAATTTAAGGTTTGGTTTGTTTAACAAGATTATGGAATATTCCAGTAAAGGAAATATTATATTGAAATGAATCGTCTGAACTTTTATTTATCCATTTCTTTATGATGTTTGCTTGCGTAGTTTTAGATAGGAATGGTAGATAGGAATAGTAGATAGAAATAGTAGATAGAAATAGTAGATAGGAATGGTAGATATGAATAGTAGATAGGAATAGTAGATAGAAATAGTAGATAGAAATAGTAGATATAAATAGTAGATAGGAATGGTAGATAGGAATGGTAGATAGGAATGGTAGATAGAAATAGTAGATAGGAATAGTATATAGAAATAGTAGATAGAAATAGTAGATAGGAATGGTAGATAGGAATGGTAGATAGGAATGGTAGATAGGAATAGTAGATAGAAATAGTAGATAGAAATAGTAGATAGGAATGGTAGATAGGAATGGTAGATAGGAATGGTAGATAGGAATAGTAGATAGAAATGGTAGATAGGAATGGTAGATAGGAATAGTAGATAGAAATAGTAGATAGGAATGGTAGATAGGAATGGTAGATAGGAATGGTATATAGGAATGGTAGATAGGAATAGTAGATAGAAATAGTAGATAGGAATGGTAGATAGGAATAGTAGATTTTTTAAACCTTTGACATCCTTTTCTTCCTTCTTATTCTCCTATCTACTATTCCTTATTTCCCATGTCACACTTCCTGGATATATCTATACAGCTAGTGATATACAGAGACTATGGACATACCTATTAGGCTCATGGTTAGGTTGGATGAAGTAGAACTCATATCATGTAGGCCTACCAAGTAGAACTCATATCATGTAGGCCTACCAAGTAGAACTCATATCATGTAGGCCTACCAAGCAGAACTCATATCATGTAGGCCTACCAAGTAGAACTCATATCATGTAGGCCTACCAAGTAGAACTCATATCATGTAGGCCTACCAAGTAGAACTCATATCATGTAGGCCTACCAAGTAGAACTCATATCATGTAAGCCTACCAAGTAGAACTCATATCATGTAGGCCTACCAAGTAGAACTCATATCATGTAGGCCTACCAAGTAGAACTCATATCATGCAGGCCTACCAAACAGCCCAGCTGGAGGCTACGCCGGACACAGTCACCTTACACTAGTTATGAAGCAGAGTTGTTATACAAATCAAACTCGTAGATCTAATTTTCATATTTTACTGTCAAGCACTTGATGGCTGGGAACTCCATAGCTACCCCATACAACTATTACACCAGCGAATCTCAATCATTTCTAGAATGACACATTCAGAGTCGGGGGCTTTTTAAACTTCTTTTTTTTTAACTCAATTATAATTGCATACAAAGCGTCTACCTGACCCCATTATAATAAACACTGAGAACCAGGTATAATTGGGTTAATTGGTCTCACACTGTAACCCTACAAACATCGAGGGGTGGTACTGAGTAAACAGTGTGAGAATCTTTGTAAGGAAAAATAAAACAACCACCAGCATATCACGAAGTATAAAAAAAAATATACCAAAGGGGTTTATTTAAAGTATTCTTGACCCAGTTATACATTTAAATCGTCTACATCCACAAGAGGGCCACTTATCACGCTTATCTCCCTATGGCTATGGGAAACAAAGGGAGATCACCGGGCAATGTTCCTGGTGTATTTTAAGTTTCGGTTAGCTACTCTTGGCCATTTAGTTTGTGTTCTCTGTTGACAATGAGTGTGCGCAACACATTGATAGGCGTATGTGTACAACACATTGATAGGCGTATATGTACAACGCATTTATTAATCCGTACTTGTACAACGCATCTATAGGCGTATGGGTACAAAACATCGATAAGCGTATGTGTACAACACATTGAAAGGCGTACGTGTACAACACATTGATAAGCGTACGTGTACAAAACATTGATAGGCGTATGTGTACAACACATTTATTTAAGTGTATGTGTACAAAACATTGACAGGCGTACGTTTACAACAGATTGATAGGCTTATGTGTACAACACATTGATAGGCGTATGTGTACAACACATTGATAGGAGGTATGTGCAAAACCAATTGATAGATTGTGTGTATAAGTTTTCCTCCTAAGCTGTGTGAAAAGATGTAATGGGTTAAGTTGCAATATAAAAATTGAGTAAATATTAAAATAGCAGGGAGCTATTTTCTTCATGCATACGTTTGCATCACATATTGACTGCTTGAAGAGACAGTTTAAAATTAACATCTAAAAAAAAATGTTCTTAACGTTTAAAGACTACACCTTCCCTTTTGTTTTTCTTATCTACAAACGAAGTGCTTAAAGAAACACACACAAAAACCCACCAAAACTAAGTAAGAATGATTATTGTCCTAAAGAAGTTAAAATAGAGCTGTCCAATGCCTTATTTCCTTCTATAATCAGTTGCATTCCGTTATTTCTTAAGGGTGTAGTATTTCAAAAATAGAGCTGTCCAATGCCTTATTTCCTTCTATAATCAGTTGCATGCCAGTATTTCTTAAGGGTGTAATATTTCAAAGGCTTAGTTGAGACCAGGGACTACTGTTCACATGTCTCAAGTGGAAAAGTAAGAATTTTTTAAATCCTATTTTTGTGGACTGTAAAATAATTGACCAACAACTGTGCACCGGTAGCCTTCATTTACTCCACTGTCTTTTTAATGTGATTTCTTTCATCAATATGATTGAAGGGGTGAGCATCAAATAGGAAGGCATGGGGTAAGAACCAAGTAGGGTGGTAAAAGTGTCACAGGAAAATAAGTCACAGGAAAAAAAGTCACAGAAAAAAAGGCACAGGAAAAAAAGTCACAGGAAAAAAAGTCACAGAAAAAAGTCACAGAAAAAATCACAAAATATGTATCATATAAACTCCTAATTTTCAGTGTTTATCATATAAATCATATATCATATAATATATATAAAAGTGAATGTGTGTGGGTTTGTGGGTGGCTCTGTTCCACAAAGGCTTTTACATGGGCTCGGGATCCCAATTGGGTCGGGATCCCAATGAGATCCCTTTGGAAAGGAATACCAATCGGGATTGAGACTCAATCGGGGTTGGGATCCCAATGGGGTCGAAATCTAAATGGGTTCAGGATCCCAATGGGATCCTTTTAGGGAAAGGGATCCCAATCAGGATCGGTATCTCAATGTGCTCGGGATTCCAATCAGGATCGACATCCCAATATGGTCGGGATTCCAATGGGATCAGGATCCCAAATGGGGTCGGAATCCCAATGGGGTCGGGATCCCAATTGAGTCAGAATCCCCATTTAGATCCCATTTGGAAACGGGATCCCAATCGGGATCAGGATCCCAATGGGGTCGGGATCCAAATGGGATCCCAATTGGGATCGGTATACCAATGTGGTTAGGATTCAAATGGGATCGGGATCCAAATGGGATCCCAATGGAGACGGGATCCGATTTGGAAACGGGATCCCGATTGGGTTCTCAATCGGGATCTGTAACCCATTAGGAAACGAGATCCCACCACTCTTTTCAGAATTTATTAATGATAAATAATGGCTGAATGCTTCTGTGCCTTTTTTTCCGCTCACCTCATCAAGTAAGGTCTAAGTGTAAGTAGAATGGATGGGAGGAGGAATATGGAACGGGGCATCAGGGCAGGTTGGGAGGGGCTGGGGAGGTTCCTGGCATGTCACAACTTGAGGTAAATGATAAAATGTACAAAGCCTGTGAGTCTTTTTTTTTATGGTACAAGACAACAATCTTAGGGATCTGTAACAGAGCTACCAACCAGTGATCTGTAACAGAGCTACCAACCGGAGATCTGTAACGGAGCTACCAACCGGTGATCTGTAACGGAGCTACCAAACGGTGATCTGTAACAGAGCTACCAACCGGTGATCTGTAAAAGAGCTACCAACCGGTGATCTGTAACTGTGCTATTTAAAACAAAGAGCTTCCCAAAAACACATACACACGTCCATACTTTTAATCTAATAATTGGAACTGGTGATGCAAGCAAACGTCATGTTGTGAATATGAACGAGGCCACTCTACAGGTAGCTAGTCACGTGGTTAATGTTGACAGAATGATAGTAGTCACAAGTAGACATGATTTTAAACAATCAGATGACAAATTACAACATGTTCATATCATGTTTTGTGACCTTGGATGACAGGAGCATGACAGCAGACTGTCACCACAAGTTGTCTAGTTTCGGTAGAGTGGTTCTCAAGAAACAGCAAAGCAATTACAAGTAAGCTCCAGCTGGTGTGTTGTACAAGATAGTAAGAGTGTATTGGAAAGAAAAGAAGTGCCTTTGTATATTCTACAAGATAGTAATGGAAAGGAAAGAAGTGCCTTTGTGTATTGTACAAGATAGTAAGACTGTGATGGAAAGGACAGATGTGCCTCTGATTATTTAAAAATTACAACGAGATGAGCAAGGTTCATTATCTCAACGCAGCAGAGGTGTTGCCGAAATCTATCAAAAAAAAGTGTGTCTCTATACTTAGCAATGTAGCAAAAGCTATTCAATGTCAACTTTGTTTATTACATACCACGGCAAGAGTTTACCTGGAAGAATAGACTAGTACACCACTTCAATACCTTTTATGTTGTATCATGAATACACTGTATTGTTTTAGGTGTATCTAATATTTATAGCCTGGTTACCTCTTTAATTCGAGGTCAACTTCCTGTGAACAAAGTCAATTTTTGTCTTGATTTTTTTTATCTCTAAGATCCCTCATATTGTGCGCTACTACTTATTTCCCTCCATCACCCTCATAGTGTGGGATTCTACATATTTCTCTCCATCTCCCTCATATTATGTGCTACTAAATGTTTCCCTTGTTACAGCTAGACAGGATTATCCCACATATTATGTGCTACTAAATGTTTCTCTTGTTACAGCTAGACAGGATTATCCCACATATTATGTGCTACTAAATGTTTCCCTTGTTACAGCTAGACAGGATTATCCCACATATTATGTGCTACTAAATGTTTCCCTACAGCTAGACAGGATTATCCCTCATATTATGTGCTACTAAATGTTTCCCTTGTTACAGCTAGACAGGATTATCCCACATATTATGTGCTACTAAATGTTTCCCTTGTTACAGCTAGACAGGATTATCCCACATATTATGTGCTACTAAATGTTTCCCTTGTTACAGCTAGACAGGATTATCCCACATATTATGAGCTACTAAATGTTTCCCTTGTTACAGCTAGACAGGATTATCCCACATATTATGTGCTACTAAATGTTTCCCTTGTTACAGCTAGACAGGATTATCCCACATATTATGTGCTACTAAATGTTTCCCTTGTTACAGCTAGACAGGATTATCCCACATATTAAAATAAACAAAAAACTAAAGATAATTTATACTAATAACAAAAACATGGTTTTAACCTGTGGCCTATCAAGTGCTATTTTCAAGAGGACTCATGCTAAAGATCTACTAGAATTTGTTCTAATAACTCCATGTTGGCCCAGTTCACCACACTCAGTCATTGAAATAAATTCTTTTGTTCTACAGTGAACAAGTTGGACGGGAAGAAACCTTACATCTAAATAGAGCTGTGCAGTGAAGTCACCAGAGAAACATGAATGATGGCAGTTATAAAAGTCTTGTCTAACGTGATGCATTAGAGCAGTGCTTTTCAACTTTTTGAGCCATGTGGCAAAATGAAACTGTTTTCTAAAAACTCCGAGACACTGCTTTTCCAAGTGTTACAAAATAGATGTGCCAACTCCGGGACACAGCTTTCCAAGTGTTACAAAATAGATGTGCCAACTCTGAAACACTGCTTTCCAAGTGTTACAAAATAGATGTGCCAACTCTGAAACACTGCTTTTCAAGTGTTACAAAATAGATGTGCCAACTCCGGGACACAGCTTTTCAAGTGTTACAAAATAGATGTGCCAACTCCGGGACACAGCTTTTCAAGTGTTACAAAATAGATGTGCCAACTCTGAAACACTGCTTTTCAAGTGTTACAAAATAGATGTGCCAACTCTGAAACACTGCTTTTCCAAGTGTTACAAAATAGATGTGCCAACTCCGGGACACAGCTTTCCAAGTGTTACAAAATAGATGTGCCAACTCTGAAACACTGCTTTTCAAGTGTTACAAAATAGATGTGCCAACTCCGGGACACTGCTTTTCAAGTGTTACAAAATAGATGTGCCAACTCCGGGACACAGCTTTCCAAGTGTTACAAAATAGATGTGCCAACTCTGAAACACTGCTTTTCAAGTGTTACAAAATAGATGTGCCAACTCCGGGACACAGCTTTCCAAGTGTTACAAAATAGATGTGCCAACTCTGAAACACTGCTTTTCAAGTGTTACAAAATAGATGTGCCAACTCCGGGACACTGCTTTTCAAGTGTTACAAAATAGATGTGCCAACTCCGGGACACAGCTTTCCAAGTGTTACAAAATAGATGTGCCAACTCTGAAACACTGCTTTCCAAGTGTTACAAAATAGATGTGCCAACTCTGAAACACTGCTTTTCAAGTGTTACAAAATAGATGTGCCAACTCTGAAACACTGCTTTTCCAAGTGTTACAAAATAGATGTGCCAACTCCGGGACACAGCTTTCCAAGTGTTACAAAATAGATGTGCCAACTCTGAAACACTGCTTTTCAAGTGTTACAAAATAGATGTGCCAACTCCGGGACACTGCTTTTCAAGTGTTACAAAATAGATGTGCCAACTCCGGGACACAGCTTTCCAAGTGTTACAAAATAGATGTGCCAACTCTGAAACACTGCTTTTCAAGTGTTACAAAATAGATGTGCCAACTCCGGGACACAGCTTTCCAAGTGTTACAAAATAGATGTGCCAACTCTGAAACACTGCTTTTCAAGTGTTACAAAATAGATGTGCCAACTCCGGGACACTGCTTTTCAAGTGTTACAAAATAGATGTGCCAACTCCGGGACACAGCTTTCCAAGTGTTACAAAATAGATGTGCCAACTCTGAAACACTGCTTTTCAAGTGTTACAAAATAGATGTGCCAACTCCGGGACACAGCTTTCCAAGTGTTACAAAATAGATGTGCCAACTCTGAAACACTGCTTTTCAAGTGTTACAAAATAGATGTGCCAACTCTGAAACACTGCTTTTCAAGTGTTACAAAATAGATGTGCCAACTCTGAAACACTGCTTTTCAAGTGTTACAAAATAGATGTGCCAACTCCGGGACACAGCTTTCCAAGTGTTACAAAATAGATGTGCCAACTCTGAAACACTGCTTTCCAAGTGTTACAAAATAGATGTGCCAACTCTGAAACACTGCTTTTCAAGTGTTACAAAATAGATGTGCCAACTCTGAAACACTGCTTTTCAAGTGTTACAAAATAGATGTGCCAACTCTGAAACACTGCTTTTCCAAGTGTTACAAAATAGATGTGCCAACTCTGAAACACTGCTTTTCCAAGTGTTACAAAATAGATGTGCCAACTCCGGGACACAGCTTTCCAAGTGTTACAAAATAGATGTGCCAACTCTGAAACACTGCTTTTCAAGTGTTACAAAATAGATGTGCCAACTCCGGGACACTGCTTTTCAAGTGTTACAAAATAGATGTGCCAACTCCGGGACACAGCTTTCCAAGTGTTACAAAATAGATGTGCCAACTCTGAAACACTGCTTTTCAAGTGTTACAAAATAGATGTGCCAACTCTGAAACACTGCTTTTCAAGTGTTACAAAATAGATGTGCCAACTCCGGGACACTGCTTTTCAAGTGTTACAAAATAGATCTGCCATTATTTATAGGTTCTGTCTTACTTTCTTCTTTAAAAAAAAAAAACTGAAACAATTTTTTTCACATCCATTTTTATTCATTTAAAGTAAATCAAAATGGTACTACACACCAGTGAACCTTTTCCAACACAACAGTACACACCAATTAAAAACTGATAGCTCAGAGTTGACTAACAGATTACAGTATAGTTGGTGCTGCCTAATTCAAACCACAAGCAGAACAGCCTACCATAGGAGATAAGTTGTTAATTATAATGGTATACAACTGACTACTTAGTGTACAGGGGAACTAGCTTATGTTTAAATCGATGTCCTACCCTAGGGGATATATCAATAATTAAAACAAATTGACGATCTCCTATCATCATAATGATGTGGGGGTGCTTGCTTATGTGTATAAGTGTATGTCCTACCCTAGAGAATATTTGATTTGTAACAGTATAAAATTGACTATAGTACCTGATATATGGGGGTGCTTGCTTATGTGTATAAGTGTATGTCCTACCCTAGAGAATATTTGATTTGTAACAGTATAAAATTGACTATAGTACCTGATATACGGGGGTGCTTGCTTATGTGTACAAGTGTATGTCCTACCCTAGAGAATATTTGATTTGTAACAGTATAAAATTGACTATAGTACCTGATATACGGGGGTGCTTGCTTATGTGTATAAGTGTATGTCCTACCCTAGAGAATATTTGATTTGTAACAGTATAAAATTGACTATAGTACCTGATATACGGGGGTGCTTGCTTATGTGTATAAGTGTATGTCCTACCCTAGAGAATATTAGATTTGTAACAGTATAAAATTGACTATAGTACCTGATATACGGGGGTGCTTGCTTATGTGTATAAGTGTATGTCCTACCCTAGAGAATATTAGATTTGTAACAGTATAAAATTGACTATAGTACCTTATATATGGGGGTGCTTGCTTATGTGTATAAGTGTATGTCCTACCCTAGAGAATATTTGATTTGTAACAGTATAAAATTGACTATAGTACCTGATATACGGGGGTGCTTGCTTATGTGTACAAGTATGGTTTAATTGAAGTAATAAAAGAACGAAGTCAATAATAACAAGCCAGCAATACCGGTACAATAAATGTGCCATATATCACACGTCCACGTCTTTCAATACATTTAACACATAGGTCACCTGACCTCCACCGAACAATAGCTGCATCTATAAGCTATCATAACAAAGCTGATATAACAATGATGGTTCACTTTATCCTTCAGGAACCAGCTCACATTAGCATAGACAAACATGATCACCAAAATACTCCCTTTTCCCATAAACCTGAGACAATAATTATGAGAGTTTGGTCAGGGAGTAATTTAAATTGAATGCCACATCAAAAACTATCCTCTAGTTCAGGTTCTAAGCATTGAAACAACATGTCTTCTTTGTAGAGCTTTAACTGTTGGCAGTGGGGCATGCTGACCCCTGGGGCATGCTGACCCCTGGGGCATGCTGACCCCTGGGGCATGCTGACCCCTGGGGCATGCTGACCCCTTTTTCTTTTTGTTTGAGACTCTGTGGTTTAAGTCAAATTTACTTGAATAACCTAACCACGACCCCTTCTCCCCAGGACTAACCTAGCTGAACTAATAACTGGACAAAGCATAAAACAAGTACAGGGATAAGATGCAAGGGAGGAGGATATTTATTTGGGAGGAGGATATTTATTTGGGAGGATATTTATTTGGGAGGAGGATATTTATTTGGGAGGAGTGTGCACGGTTTTATGGAACCATTGAAATGTTCATGAAGATTTTTGTTCTTTTTTTTTCTCTCACATAAATAAATAGAATAACCTGATTCAAAGATATGCTGGTAGAAGTAACAGTATAAAAAATGAAAAGCCTTTCATGTGGCCAGGTAAAATAATGCCCCGGGGGTGATTGACATAAATGGTAAGTTAATTCAGAGCAGGAATGCCCCTTTGGTGGCTGGAATGACAGGCAGTTACCACAGCTGGAGCTCCACAGTTTAGAAATCTGCTGCGTTACCCTCTTGCCACAAAGTCACAGCAAGTGACTTCAAAATAATACTTGCACCAGCAGATGCTTGAAAGGATTACCAACAAAGCCAAAATGATCCTCTGTGACAAGTATAATTACCCGCTCTTGTTATTATAAAGTGGGGAATATTTGGGAGGTCGGAAACAGAGCGTTTTCGTGACTGCAGTCATATTTGAAAGAAATTAATTTAGAAGAAGAATTCACAGATGTGATAGAAATAAAGCTTCGCATTTTTCAACCCTTGAAAAGGTAAAGATAACTCAAGGCGCCCTTAAAATGACAGTTAATGACAGTTACGCCAAAGACGAGGCTCTAGGAATTAACAATCTGGAAATGAAATTTGACTGCCCACATGCTCTCAATAGTAGCATCTCAACACTTCACTTTGGTCTTGCAGAACCATTAATCAACGACCGTTGGACAATTCATGACATTTAAGCACACTGATATGGCATAAGTCTACATTCGTATAGCATTGAAAAACACAATTGAAAAAAAAAAAAAAAAAAAAATTTCCCTCAAACGGTCATCTCCTCAGTTGCCCATTTTGTTCATCATTTCATTACAATTTATGGTAATGCACACAATAAGTTTCACATTTGCAAATGGTCGAGTTTATCACAACAAAGCAGCAAACATTATTTTTTTTAAAATTAATCATCAATCTTAATCAAATTAAGGTGGCATTTTTGAGTGTACACTGAATATATAACAGATATAACAAAGGGTGAGTTCACATTGAGGAAAAACTGGCCATTTCCAGAGACCAATATTTGCAGTTAATTGTAGTCTACAACAATGAATATGCAGGAATTTAATAAGAACTTAGAAAACATTGTGCTGTAAAAAAATGTTTACAAACTTGCAAGAAAAACCTGATTTTAAACTTGTTAAAAAAATGTAAGCCAACGAAGGTAAAGAAATTCTACTTTAGCCAATATGGCTCATATGAAAGCAGACTGAAATAGTATGTGGTTTATTTATCCTGCAACAGAAGTCAACAACCATAACTAATTTTTTTGCAGCCATATAAATAAATAACGCTCTGCAACAAAAATCTAGGCATTAATTCACTTAACAATGCAGGAGCCAGCCCTTCTGCAGAACGGGACATCAAGATCTATCAGACACTGGCTCGTCCTAATGGCACATGATCAACAATTCACCAGACATTTCTTATTTCGTTTACAAAAGCTCGATGTCATGGCTCAGGAAGTGATACATAAAAGCTGCTTTCTTGGCCTCCTCTTCACGAAGCTTTGATCTCCTCTCTTTCACGACAGCTTCCCTTGTTGAGGCAGATGCAAATAATTGTTTCTGAGGCCTCAGCATGCATTCACCAAACATGGTGGCTGAAGCAAAGTAATAAGAATCTGGTATTAATTCATTGCTTGCTTACAAATACGTGTCAACTTGTTACAAGCACTTGTAGTGATGCAATCAGCTACTAACTTCTTGCACAATTAAAGTGAACATACGCAGGAGAAGCCAATTTACACCCAGCGACACAAACAAAATAAAATCTGTCTTTTCACCTGGATATTCTTACATTTAAAAACTGTACAACTCATTTGGGCTTACTCAACACAAGCAGTCTAAGTCTATGCTTACCTCATGAAAAACCTTGCATTATAAATAAAATTAAAACAAAATACTTTTTTTTTCTATTGAGTTTTGCAAGCTAAAATTATTGACCATCCAGCAAAAATACGAGACAGTTATAATCATACCCAAAAACTTGATTTCCAGACCATTCTTGTCTGCATAGATAAGCAGCTCACGTAGGAATGCACAGATGTAGAGGAAGGTGTTTTTATGGCAGTCTGGGAGACTGGAGACCAGCTGCAAGTCAAATATAGAAAACAAGGTCAAAGTTTCCATGGACAGAAACAGATCATTTGTAACATAAACATTGAAAGCAAAGTGGAATGTTAGAATGAACCACTCATAAATCACAAGTCACATACTGTAAGTATCTAGTGGGTAAGCAAATTGAAATGTTAGAATGAACCACTCATAAATCACAAGTCACACACTGTAAGTATCTAGTGGGTAAGCAAATTGAAAGGTTAGAATGAACCACTCATAAATCACAAGTCACACACTGTAAGTATCTAGTGGGTAAGCAAATTGAAATGTTAGAATGAACCACTCATAAATCACAAGTCACACACTGTAAGTATCTAGTGGGAAAATTACTCTGAGTTAGTCATCTGGGGTAATTGAATGTAAGAATAGGGAGGGAGTCAATAGGATGAAGGTTATGTGAGGACACTTTAAACAAATGTAATCTGACACTGGGAAATAGAATGCCTTATTGTTGACTGAACTGCAGGGAAATAGAATGCCTTATTGTTGACTGAACTGCAGGGAAATAGAATGCCTTATTGTTGACTGAACTGCAGGGAAATAGAATGCCTTATTGTTGACTGAACTGCAGGGAAATAGAATACCTTATTGTTGACTGAACTGCAGGGAAATAGAATGCCTTATTGTTGACTGAACTGCAGGGAAATAGAATGCCTTATTGTTGACTGAACTGCAGGGAAATAGAATGCCTTATTGTTGACTGAACTGCAGGTAAATATAATGCCTTATTGTTGACTGAACTGCAGGGAAATAGAATGCCTTATTGTTGACTGAACTGCAGGGAAATAGAATACCTTATTGTTGACTGAACTGCAGGGAAATAGAATGCCTTATTGTTGACTGAACTGCAGGGAAATAGAATGCCTTATTGTTGACTGAACTGCAGGGAAATAGAATGCCTTATTGTTGACTGAACTGCAGGGAAATAGAATGCCTTATTGTTGACTGAACTGCAGGGAAATAGAATGCCTTATTGCTGACTGAACTGGAGGGAAATAGAATGCCTTATTGTTGACTGAACTGCAGGGAAATAGAATGCCCTATTGCTGACCAAACTGCCCTATTGCTGACCAAACTGCCCTATTGCTGACCAAACTGCCCTATTGCTGACCAAACTGCTGATGATGTACTTGGACAAAGAAAGCAATGTTACCTGTTTACTGAGCAGGAGGTTGTTGGACGTTGAAAGACACCTGGAGTAAAACTCAAATGGAATAACAGGTTGAGCGAGGCATTCAAGAAACAGCAACAGGGACTCGGCCACTGAGTGGACACTCAAGCTGTCGGCTGGTCCAGTGTTAAAGAGATTTCTCCAATATCTCAGCTCAATAATTAAAATTGGCCTATACAAACGTAAACCTTTTACAAACAAACTGAAATAAGATATATGTAAATTACTTTTTTTAAGTTTTGAATAATAAAAGAAATACATCTGGGGCAAGTGTTTGGGTTTCTTCCACGCTTCATGTGGTTTATCCTTTGATAAATAATGTAAATATTTCAAACTTCTAGGTGTATGCTACAACAAACAAGTATTATATTGATCTAGTTAGAGTATACCAATGTTACATTTATCTAGTTAGAGTATACCAATGTTACATTTATCTAGTTAGAGTATACCAATGTTACATTTATCTAGTTAGAGTACACCAGTATTAATTTGACCAAGTCACAATATTGTATTTTTCCAAGGATACAAATGGTCTCTGGTTTGCCTGTATCTAGACAGTCTCTGATGATTTGTATCTCAGAATTTCTTCCCGGCTGTTGGAACAGTTCCTCCTGTAAAACAGACGGAGTGATGAAACCAGACACAATCAAACATTAGCAAACAGATCCATGGATGCAACCAGACACATCTTAAAGTTGGATTGAATTAAACATTTGATTGAGGATGCAGTTGGCCGAGCAGACCAACATAGAGAATATAGGATTTACATTGAAATAAAACTTCATTTTAAAATCTCCTGAGCACACAAAAACAAACATGACATCATCGTAAGGGCAAATGGGTCATGGAGGGCAGGGCAAATGGGTCATGGAGGGCAGGGCAAATGGGTCATGGAGGGCAGGGCAAATGGGGCATGGAGGGCAGGGCAAATGGGGCATGGAGGGCAGGGCAAATGGGGCATGGAGGATGGGGCAAATGGGGTATGGAGGGCGGGGCAAATGGGCATGGAGGGCGGGGCAATTGGGGCATGGAGGGCAGGGCAAATGGGGCATGGAGGGCAGGGCAAATGGGGCAATTAGGGCAAAATACAATTAAATAATCTTTTAAATGTATAACTACAGGCTAACTTGTATGAACAAGCAAGTTGTTTTTGTTCCAAGCACACACCTTGTCCAAGCCGTGCTTG
The DNA here is from genome assembly GCA_964017045.1 of Omphiscola glabra. Lineage (NCBI taxonomy): Eukaryota > Metazoa > Mollusca > Gastropoda > Lymnaeidae > Omphiscola > Omphiscola glabra. The sequence continues at coordinate 35,914,879 of OZ024798.1, forward strand.
TGCAGAAAATCCACCATTTTCCATATTTCCTTGGGCACCATGTACAACCTGCCGCCATCTTGTGTTATATCAACTAAACTCAAACTGCCTGGTTGTTCCTGTCAATAACATTTAGTGACGTCAAGAACATAATCAAGTTTATTGTTATTAATGAGAAACATTTGCCCAGGTCTAGACCATGACGGGTCTGTTAAGTTGTTTTTAAAGCTTGGAAGCTTAGCTTGGCTGTACAAGACAGGATATTAATTATGTTGGTGGTCATTAGGAAATACAAATTATACGGATTTAAAAGTGGCTACCTTGCACATTTATTTTTAGTAAAATGTATACTGTTAGCAGCAATGCAGCCCGAAGGTGGGGCTGTAACGTTCATAATTAAAGAAAGAGACTGAAGAATGGCGAAACATTATCATTAAATATTTAAACTCAGCAAACAAAATATAGTGGAACCACGCTACAAGCCACCTTACTATAACACAAACTCAAATATACATGCTACAACCCACCTTACTATAATATTAACTCAGATATACATGCTATAACCCCCCTTACTATAACATTAACTCAGATATAACGTGTTAAGTGGCATGGCCCCAACATTTTTGAATGCATTTATGCGCATAATAATTTTTTTGAGAAAAGAATATTTTAAACTATACATTTTCTCACACAACACAAATCCACTAAAACTGCTCCAACTTCAACACTACACAGGTCACAAACTACAAGACATTAAACACAGGTCACAAACTACAAGACATTAAACACAGGTCACAAACTACAAGACATTAAACACAGGTCACAAACTACAAGACATTAAACACAGGTCACAAACTACAAGACATTAAACACAGGTCACAAACTACAAGACATTAAACACAGGTCACAAACTACAAGACATTAAACACAGGTCACAAACTACAAGACATTAAACACAGCTCACAAACTACAAGACATTAAACACAGCTCACAAACTACAAGACATTAAACACAGCTCACAAACTACAAGACATTAAACACATTGTTTTATGTGGGAAGAAGAGCTGTACAAAACTTGTTGACACCATTGCTGCATAAAGTTGACAAGACTCTGTACACTAATGTGCACACTTACTATCTGTATCAACTCTGCGACTGGCACTTCACGGATGGGACCATGCAACTGAACAAGTGCTTCTATAGAAGATCCAAATGTGCTGATTAAATAATTGCCTCCCACAGTTATCTTGTCAGGGTTAAGAATAAAAAAAAACTTGATGTACCAAAGACAGGGAAAGGGGGGCCTTTAAGAATGTATGTTCTGAATGTAAAGAGTGGTTTAGCTGTTGAAACATATATTTATGTTCATTATTTAACTACTGGCATCCCCCACTTGGTGCCGGGAGGCTGGTGACTAATCAATAGGAAACTTAGATCAAGGATACAAAGGAATCCTTCCCACCAGACAAGTGTAGAACTAAAATGTCCTCAAGTTTCTCATCACCAGAGTTGAGCTTGGCCGCGGTCATCTTATCAACATAAACCTCTATCTGAATTTCACAACAAATGCCTGGGGGTCAACAGATAATGATCATTGAATAATCAACCTAAAGAGAGCAAGTATATTTTGTAAAGAAACTAGGTTTCACTGTTAATAAATTAATTATTTAACAGACAGTGTAATCAATATAAAAAAATAGCTTTGCAATGTATTGAACAATATGTTTAATAAAAACAATGTGTGGGTATGGGCAAGGTGTTGGATGTCAAAAATTCAGAGAGCGTAATATGGGCCGATATATTGCCAAGTTGCAACCATGAAAGGGGTGTCATATTATAAGTTAATGAAGTCATTGTGGAACAAAACCTACCAAGTCCAAGAAGAATAATCATGCAGAGCTAAAGAAAAGTGTGAGAGATCTGCAGTTAGTGTGAGATCTGTACATTGTATGGATCACATTCGTACCATTGGATGTCAACAATTAGGTTTTAGGTTTGCGTTCACTCAAAAGGGTTGTGTTAGACAGAGTTCTTACCACGTTCACTCAAAAGGGTTGTGTTAGACAGAGTTCTTACCATGTTCACTCAAAAGGGTTGTGTTAGACAGAGTTCTTACCATGTTCACTCAAAAGGGTTGTGTTAGACAGAGTTCTTACCATGTTCACTCAAAAGGGTTGTGTTAGACAGAGTTCTTACCATGTTCACTCAAAAGGGTTGTGTTAGACAGAGTTCTTACCATGTTCACTCAAAAGGGTTGTGTTAGACAGAGTTCTTACCACGTTCACTCAAAAGGGTTGTGTTAGACAGAGTTCTTACCACGTTCACTCAAAAGGGTTGTGTTAGACAGAGTTCTTACCACGTTCACTCAAAAGGGTTGTGTTAGACAGAGTTCTTACCACGTTCACTCAAAAGGGTTGTGTTAGACAGAGTTCTTACCACGTTCACTCAAAAGGGTTGTGTGATAGACAGAGTTCTTACCATGTTCACTCAAAAGGGTTGTGTTAGACAGAGTTCTTACCACGTTCACTCAAAAGGGTTGTGTTAGACAGAGTTCTTACCACGTTCACTCAAAAGGGTTGTGTTAGACAGAGTTCTTACCACGTTCACTCAAAAGGGTTGTGTTAGACAGAGTTCTTACCACGTTCACTCAAAAGGGTTGTGTTAGACAGAGTTCTTACCACGTTCACTCAAAAGGGTTGTGTTAGACAGAGTTCTTACCACGTTCACTCAAAAGGGTTGTGTTAGACAGAGTTCTTACCACGTTCACTCAAAAGGGTTGTGTTAGACAGAGTTCTTACCACGTTCACTCAAAAGGGTTGTGTTAGACAGAGTTCTTACCACGTTCACTCAAAGGATTGTGAGAGACCAAGTTCTTACCAGATAAGATGACAGATTTGCATGGAGTGGCTTTTAACCAAGGTTTACAGTAAGTTGGGTCATCCAGCTTGTTGATAAACTCAAACTCAACTGGAATCTGATGAATAACACGACAATGTCATCCAGATAGTTTTATAATAGGAATACTGAAGAGGGTCAAGGTCGATAAACTGCCAGTTTAAAAAGTTAGGTTGTTTTTGACAGTTTCAAGTTTACTGAGACAAAACTTGTTAGCCCTGCATGTCTTGGTGCATTATTTAAAAATCACAAAAATATGTAAATAAAGGACCAAAATAACTTAGAGCTTAAGGTAATTGAAATAACCTCAGACTCACCGGGGCTATGTAAAGGTAACTGAAACAACCTCAGACTCACCTGTCCTATGTAAAGGTAACTGAAATAACCTCAAACTCACCTGGCCTATGTAAAGGTAACTGAAATAACCTCAGACTCACCTGGCCTATGTAAAGATAATTAAAATAACCTCACACTCATCTGGCCTATGTAAAGGTAACTGAAACATCCTCCGATTCACCTGGCCTATGTAAAGGTAACTGAAACATCCTCCGATTCACCTGGCCTATGTAAAGGTAGCTGAAACAACCTCACACTCACCTGGCCTATGTAAAGGTAACTGAAATAACCTATGACTCACCTGGCCTATGTTTGCTACAGTCACAACCTTTATCTGTGGTTCTATAAATTTCACATCCTTGAAAATGAGCTGTATGAAGAAAATATTAAAGTTTTAAAAGTTTTTCAGTTCAATTTCTAATGAACGCATATGTTGACTTAATGCAGTACACTTGTGATAACTTGTTCAACTTTATTTCAGATTTCAATGTCAAACATTTTACCAGGTCATTTGAACAGTTGTATCAAAGTCTTAAAGTATTCAAATTGTTTCTATACTTCCTTAAAAATAGAGAAAACTGAAAGTCAGTTTCACTAGTTGATTAGCTTAGTGAAATCTATCTATCTTGTACTTACATCAGTATTATCTATCTTGATTTGGGGCAAATAGTCATTTTCAAGACGATCTAATTTTTTCATGATGTCTTCATAGACTCTCTTGTATCGCTTCTCATCGATAACACGGACCTGTTGATAGTAACACAACTTGATTACAATAAATCTGGGTGGTCACCATAACAAAATGGTAACAATAACTTTTCATGGACATTATAATATTAATATGTGGCAAACTACCCAAAACTACGTGACAACCAACCCCAGCTATATCTAAAAATAGGTTTCATATAGCTTAATTAAAATCATACCATATTAAATACATATGATTTAACTGCATCTGATTAAAAATTTAATTTTTTAAAAATCAAAATGGAATTAATAGCAGGCAAAAATGTAAGAAATGTGACAATCCATTGGCTATCCCCTACTACAACTATCAAATAGCTTATGTACAACAAGCTGGAATATGTGGCATTGTGAGCACTGACCCCTATTTCAAACAGTGAGCTGACAGGCTTGTGGTCAGACACTTTCAGTTGTGGATGTGAATCATATCGGAGCTGCTTGACTCCAGGACCCCGCCACAAAATACGATCACACCAGGCAGGGACTCGACTTTTCTCACTAGAACAAAAGTAATACATTATTTTAAAAAAGTTTTTTTAATTACTTTCTAGGTTCAGTGACAAAATAGTTTCCAGGAGTTTAAAAAAGAAAATTGTTGATTAGAAGACAGTTAAGTCATATTTTAAGTCATATGTCTAAAATAAACTAATTTAATTGTTTTGAACAAATTTATTCTTTCACAAGACGCCCCACTTAGCTACACACATAAAATTTATTTAAAAGCACAACTCACATCATAAAATTGTCAGGTTTTTTTTTAAAATAGTTGAAAAATTCAATTAAAAAAATTCCACCATCCAAAAACTAATTTACATTATTATCATGAGCCACATTTTTTATTAAGTTTGTTAAAGAGGAATAGTGTTATTGCCTAAAATGTGACAACTAGAAATATGCAAAGATAAAAAAGGCACAGGAACAGTTGGACAAATGTTCAAATACAAATGTTCATAATCATAACTTATGCCATGGAGCCACTATAGAAACAACAAACAATTAAACCACAATTGAAAACAAATGCCTTTTACACAGACAAACACAGGTGACTCGTTTGGGTTTGTCCAAAGTTTCACCGGATGGGGACCGCGCTCTGTTCAAATAAAGGGAGAGTAGCCTTTTTAGGTTATCATATCCTAGTAGCCATTTAAACATGTAATATGAAATAAATCACGAATACACATGGTACACTACACAATTTATAATAGGCACATCAAAATATACATGGCAGATCCCATGTAGTATAATACACATAGCAAAACTTACTTCAGCTACACAAAGTAATACAATTTAACCGATTTCCTTAGCTCTGTTACTCAAGCTAAACAATAGAACAAAATTTAGCCCATTTCATTGGCTATGTTAATTTCTCATTAGCTAATCAGACAAGGCAATATCTTTTTTGCATAAAGGACATGAAATATGCCAGTGGCTCTATATATTTATGACATCATCTACAAATTACATTAGAGAAATGGATGGTGCAGAGTCTCAGTCCTTGAATAAACGTGAGCAATTTCAAGCTTAAAAACCATGAATAAACACTGTCAATCATGATCAGCTGTCAGCCATACAAGAATGGAACTAAACTCTGATCATCTACTGTAGGCTAAAACTGATGGTTTCGTTTGTCATTATCACTATTAGTCATTGTTAAGTTGCCATTATCCCCATTAGTCATTATTAATGTGTCAGATAATCAAGTCAGATTCAAGTGAGGTTATTGTTTCAGTGTAAGTGCCAACAAACATACAGAGTCCATATGCCCAAGAGAAGGATGTTCAATTTGAAAGACTATTCTGTATTTGAAAGGATGATTGACAGCTAATGCATAAAATTGACTCCCTTGAGCTAGATGAAACTAAAAAGCAAAGATTTACCTTGTATCATAGTTGTCTGTGCCTGCATCAAACTTGTAAGTGGGGTCAAAGTTCGGGAGACCTTCCTCAAACCCTTTAAAAACCTCAGAGTTTGCTTTCAACTGACGGTACAGCTGGAGCAAAAGAAATAAAGATACCAGGAATTAGCTTTTCATAGTACAAAATTTGACAGCAATTTTTGGGGAGTTGGAAATAGATTTTTAACATTTCTAAAATATAAATATTTCTAGATTAATTAGACACGAACAATCTGTGTCAATATAACAATATATGTTAAGCTTTAATAATAATTTTACATTATACAAAAGTAGACATTTCGGCACATGCCTTCATCAGTACAACAACAAAACATTTAAATAAGCATAAATTAAATTTACATACTCTATATATATATACTACCTAAAAAAATATATAAAAATAGGAGTGGGCGCAAAAACCAGATTAGAAACCAAGTCAAATATTTCTACCGATACAAATGAGAACAATTCATTTAAAAAAATTTTTAATCTTGATTTTATTTCAGACCATTTAAGCCAAAGAGTAAAAAAGTATATCTTCAAGCATTTTGTTAAAACTGCCGTCATGATATAATTTACCTGGTCTTGTTTGATCAAAGTTTTATACTCTGACTTTCTGATGCACTTTTTCACTTCATCAATGCTTAAGTCAATGCGATAGTTGAGGTCACCGATCCAAAAGATGATGCTGAAACAAAACAAAACCAAACTTGTCACATTCACGTTACTAAATAATTCTTTTTTTTTTTTACACTTCTCTGATCATTAATCTCCTTTGGATTTACCCTACTGTGTTAGTTATTCAGCTACTCTGCCAGTGAATGGTGGCCTCATCACTTGCAGTGTCTTTATTCTATGTTATGTGGTAAACAATGATGGAAGCATGAGAATAAAAAAATTGTTGTTGAAAGCAAAATTTATGAAACATGACATTAAAATTTCATTTACTTCTCATACAATTTAAATAATTGGGGTAAGTGCAGATTTTGAAATTAATATTTAAAGCTACTGGTAAATTATTGGAATCTTGTAGAGCATATGGTTGTCTATGACCTCTGCAATCTACAATAACAATTTCATCATTCAATGCACCTAGACAAAATTATTAAAATCTCCTATGACCCGCTCATAGCCCGACCACCCCACTTATTTCCCTGTAATAATTTATTTTAAACTGGACTTTAATATACGGCATCGGCCATTTTTTAAATGCAAGTTTCTATGGTAACAGTCATTCTTTAATCGAAGTGGCTATTGGTACACGGGTACCAGATTTGAGAGGTTGGGATTAAAAAACGATTTAAAATATTTTTGTTGAGTTTAATGTGTCCCGGGTCCAAAAGGGGGCGCTGCGTGTCCGGGTCCATTTTGACTAATGCTATTCGGATGTCATTTGTGGTAGTTTATTTTAGTTAAAATGAAGAATTTAGTTTACAAGCGTATAGTACATTCAATTATCTTTCATTTGATACCTCATTTGGTCTTACAAACCCAGCAATAATATTTTAAATCGTTTTTTAATCCCAACCTCTCAATTCTGGTACCCGGGTGCGAATAGTCGCAACCATCCCAACCTCTCACTTCTGGTACCCGTGTACCAATAGGTGCAGCCTTCTTTAATACCAGTTTCTACAGTAACCCTCACTGATGGCATACGCTCTGTTACTCACTCATGCTCTGATATTTCCAAAGGTGGTGCAAAATTTTTAAATTTTGTCTTACTCATTATATCCTTGTAGTCCTGTGAGAGATCAAGTTCAAATTATTACTGGGATTCGATAAAGAACAAACTGACAGCCAACATTAGGAATTACTCACTGGGTGGATACATTGAATCACTATGACAGTCAACATTAGGAATTACTCACTGGGTGGATACATGGAATCACTACTGAACTCTTAAGAAGCGAACAAAATTATTTAAAAATTTTATTTTGAAATATTGTAACCCCACCATTAAAAAAGATTTAATTTGTTTACAAGGCATCATAAAATTAAGACTTACTTAAATGGTCATTGTCTATTGATTAAATAAAGTTCTTGTCTCTGTGTTGAAGGTTTTATTCCACTAACCTGGTTTCTCCTCTCAAACTCATCTTGATGTGCGGCCAAATGGGAGTTGACAAAACAAAGGGAGGTGCTGTGTAAAGAGAATCGAATGGATACCCCTCCTTTGTTCCCCTGAAACAAGACAACAAAATGACCATGAAGATCTCACATAAAACATGAAGGTAGGCCTTTACGTTTTATGACATTAAATAAAATGGGTTTCCATTAACCTCACAACAAGAGCATTAAAATATTAATAATAACTTACTTGAATGAGTCTGTGATTATTTGATTATAAAATAAGTGATATTACTATCATATTATTTATTATATTCACTAGATTTTTTGCCATTGGATCATTAACAGTTCTTGTGTAATATATGTGTCCCTGTTATTAGGATTATATGTATGGTGTATCAGGAGAAATGATTCCAATGATCACGAAATTTCAGTTTGTGTGTGACTTAACAAGTAGGTTTCTGAAGTAGTACAAACATTATCCCTGTACAAGCACGGATTGACTATAAACTCTCTGTTCTCTGCTACAACATTTTCTCGAATTCCTGCCCTTCCCATCTAACCGAACTTCTCTCTGTCTATTCACCCCTTTGACAGCTTCGCTCCTCCGCAGACAGGTGTATACTTTCTGTCCCCAAGACTTGCACAAAAACATATGGTGAACGATCTTTCTCTTACTGTGCCCCCAAACAATGGAATTCTCTTCCATTACACATCCGCAATATATCAACCATCACAGCCTTCAAAACTGCACTCAAAACACATCTCTTTAAACTCTACTATCGCGACTGATTCCCCCCTCTGACCGTTAAATGATGCTGCTGAGTGCCGTCCATGGCTTCACATGTAAATAGTTATGGAATGGTTGAAGCGAATACACATTTGTTTTGTTTTATTTAATTAATGTAAATTTATTTTTAAATTCATGATTGTTTGTTAAATTGTATGTACAGCGTGGTGAGCCCAGCCCTAGGCCCAGCTGGGGTACCACGCTATAGAAAACTACCTATAATAATAATAATAAACAACATTCCGCTTGGGGCCGGGGTCCTAAATTCATTTTATTTACCCTGTGAGCTATGTAAATATATTTCCTAATGCGTTCCTATACCATTCATCCGTTTGCAATAAAACATTTGTGAATTGTTGTGCTCACACCCGCAAAAGTTTTTAATTGAATGCAACCATTTTACAATATTCCATTTTGGGCTAGGGGCCCTGAATTTGTTTTTTTTCTTATATGAGCTATATAAACATAATTTCAAACATAACTATTGCATGTGTGGATCAATCACTAAAAGTGTATAGAAGCAATTTTGAAAATCCATGCTTCTCACATGGACAGCTGTATGTGGCCTGCTTACACGTTGAAAAAACTTCTAATTTATTCGTGTACGCACCAGATGGAAAAACAAAAAATATTTTTTTATAAAAAGTACTTAAAAAAACATAAACTTTCTTTCGTTGAGTGGCATTGCAAAGCATGCCGGGTACTCTCTTGTAAGTTAAAAGATTCAGTCACTTTACTACACATCAAAGTTTATTACTTTAAGCCTATAACATCAGCCAGAAAAATACCTGACAGAACCTTCTCTCCATTCTAATTGTTGCCTAATTTACTTGCCATTAGTCCCATGATGCCAGTAGGCACAGTGTCAGTATCAAGAAAGTTCAGGTATTGGACGTGTTTAGTCTGAATAAAGACAAGCAGCATCACTCCAACCAGACGGATAGACTTCAACTGCAACACAAGGACAATGGAGTGTCAGCTTCCATAACATTACAATGTTTAATTAAAATCACTTTGCATACAAATTTAACCTAATTCCAAAACAAATGCCTACATTTTATTTTTTCCTTCACCCAGGTGGAATATAATCAAGAAAAACTGACCCATCACAGGCTGGTGTAATTTGATATATGAAAACATTTATGTTACATAAAGTTTTGAACCTTGATGACCCAGTCTTTCACACCTGTGTTTCTGGTATTTCAGGTCTCTTTAAGTTCCAACAGACAGGGAGGAAAAGAAAATGTGCTGTGGGTAATTTTACACCAAAATTTGCATGGAGAATCTCTTATGTTTTGTCACGGGTTTGGACACTGGAAAGAATGCATTTCTGTTTGTCTGATTCTGTCTTTCTGATTCTGTCTGTCTGATTCTGTCTTTCTGATTCTGTCTGTCTGATTCTGTCTGTCTGATTCTGTCTTTCTGATTCAACCAAGTGAAAGATTAGAGCCCCAATAAATTCAACTGACCTTCTTATACTTGGCTTTTGGGTGTAGAAATTTTCTCACAGCTTCCTGCCATTCGGCCTCTTTGGGGGAATCACTGAATATGAAAGCCTCTTTGCTTAGATCTAGTTCTTGAAAGCTGTTGTTGTGTTCAAATAGAAGATTAAATAACATTTTAAAAGCAGTGAATACATTTATTGAAAATGATGTTAAGTAATGTGAATATATGATCAGAATATTTTTTTATTTGTGTTATAGCCTGTGTGTTGACCTAGTTTTTGTTCACCGTATGCCATGGCATTCAACCTTTACACCCCCCCCCCCCCCACTTCACCATCACCCAAATTTGTTTCGATAATGAAGTCACCGATTAAATATGTACACCTCCCATATCATCCCCTTCCCTTCATTTGGAAAATTTTTACGTTCTAATTTGTTATACAGAATGCTACTAGGTGATGCAATTTCTAGAATGTCTTTTCTGGTGGGTTCTAGCACCTTCCCTATAAATAAGCCATCAGCTTTCCCATCAGGAACATTTTTGGCTAGATTTCCTAGAAACAAAACTACAAGACATAATATACTTAAATGAGCATTACAAGACTGTACTCTGTGTGTGTGTGTGTGTATGTTTAATATTTGTATCCTTCCAGGATTAAGCTTTTTCTCGTCCTGTGCTGTAAGTTAAGATCATTTTTATTTCTGTATAAAAAAGGTATAATTAAATTTAATATTGTTAATATCTCTAGCTTGCATATAGTTTTTCTCTGTAAGCTGGTTTTCAGTACTTTGTTACATATTGCTCAACAAACTAGTCAAATCTTAAAACAGATCAAATTTGCAGAAACCATATAATGGCACATAACAAGAGTAATGTATTAAACTATATAGTAAAAAAAAATAATGCAGCCCAAAAGAAATTTGACGCAAAATTTGATAGTGTGAACTGAAAATAAAATTTGACCAAACTTCCGTTCGATCAAACTTCCGTCGATCAATTTTCCGTCAATGAAATTTCTTTCAAACAAATTTCCGGATAGGGTTTTAATATTTAAACATATAATTTGTATCTGTGCATAGTGCAACTACTGCAACCCTCCCACTACCAACATTTTTGATCATTGAAGAAATATATATATATATATATATATATATATATATATATATATAAATTGCACAAAGCATTTTCTCAGTTGGCAGTATAGTAAAACCTCATCTCATGTGCTTTGCCATAACACTATTTGCTGCTGAATCAATTTAATAACCAGTTTCACCTCAGAAAATATTATCATTTTCATTGAAAAATCAGTCAACTATAAAATAAATAATAAATTAATCTGAAAAATCATCCATTGGTTATTGAAATAAGTTCAGCGTATTACTTTACCATTGCATGACACCACCACCCTAATACATGCATGGGTCAAAATCTCTTGGCTTAGAACTTAACTGCATACATGCATCAACGATGACTTAAATTTAATTTTAAAATATATAAAATTATTTTTTAAAAAACAAAAAAAATATATATATAAAAAAACCAAAACAAATGAAATCAGATTTATGAAAAGGTAAATTCTTAAGGAAAATATTTATAGCATACCCAATGGCATAAATATCAGGAGGCTCCTCGTCCACTACCATCCACTTGCTCAAACTTTCAGCAGGTGACTGACCATTGACATTCCATGTTCCACAAAACACTCTAGAAAATATACAGAATCAAACACAGTTCATGGGAGTTTTCAGGGGACATGATGGTTGATCATAACTCGAAGTAGATCTAAGGGAGGTAACAGTAAATTAGTTTTGGATAAAATTATAACAAAAGGATTGACAAGGCAAACAAAATAAAAATCAAACAAAAAGAAAATGAGGCCAAATGGGATCATGCTTACTGAAATGGGATCGTTCTTACTGAAATGGGATCATGCTTACTGAAATGGGAATGTGCTTACTGAAATGGGATCATGATTACTTAAATGGGATCATGCTTACTTAAATGGGATCATGCTTACTTAAATGGGATTATGCTTACTTAAATGTTTTTAAATCAGTGAATTCCACTTCTTTTTCAGTCAGACATTGTCTGACCACCTTCTCCCGACTGGTCACTGGCTTTGCACCTAAAGGGAGTTCGCTACCAGGTGATAAACCCAGTCTCATCTGCATACTGTCAATTGCATCTGTGAAATCTTCGTCCCTAAGAAATTAAACCAAATGAAAATAGTAAGCATTAAAATGGCCGTCGAGTCACTACTAGATCACAAAATTAGAGACTTACAGTAGGCCTAGTTTTTCTTATACACCCTGATACACAATCATAAAATGAAAACACATTTTTAAACAAGTTATTTTATCAGAAAATTAACTGCAACATTTTCTTTTTACAACACAGGCCTAGAATAGACAAAAATTGCTGCAAATACTTTTTGTCAACATATGAAGATATGCAAAGCTATATTGATTGAATACTTGCCCTAAAATCAGCTTGTCAAGTGAATCTCGGCTTTGGGATTTTGCAACAGCCTTGTGGTTATTTTGTGTAGACATTTTCAATATATCATCCTCAAACCATGTGGTTTGTCTTGAAGTGCTTTCTGGGGGAGAAGCAGAAAAAAAATTCAAATCAGAATTTCATTGGCTGTATTAAATATAAACAAAAAATTCCAAGACAGAAATAAATGCAGAACTGTATAGTTAAACCAGGGTTGGCCATATTGAAGCTTGAATGACATGATAAAATATTAAACAAATAAGGTAATGAGTGGTTAAAAGATAGCTTAGAACCACAAGCAACTCTTGGACATGGATTATTATGTTCAGCTCCTAAAGTTCATCAGCTGATCACCCCTTGCGTCAGGGCCGGCCTTAGGCCACTGCAACCTATGCGGCCGCAGTGGGCCCCGCACTTTCATAGGCCCCGCCCCGAATTTATTTTCTAATACAAAATCTTAAATTTCACTTATTATCCTTATTCCTACCCAGACTGGGCCCCGCGCAAGGGTCGGCCCTGCCTTGCGTAATTTTTTCCATGGAAAAATCACCAATTATGTTTTCAGAACTTGCTGGCATTAGCAAATCCCGTTACACAGATATACATTACAATCCAGTTGAGAGAGGTGGTCTGTGATGGACAGACAGGCAATCAAATGATGACAGATATTGTGCATAATGTCTCCTGGTGTGTTGTGATGGACAGACAGGCAATCAAATAATGACAGATATTGTGCATAATGTCTCCTGGTGTGTTGTGATGGACAGACAGGCAATCAAATGATGACAGATATTGTGCATAATGTCTCCTGGTGTGTTGTGATGGACAGACAGGCAATCAAATAATGACAGATATTGTGCATAATGTCTCCTGGTGTGTTGTGATGGACAGACAGGCAATCAAATGATGACAGATATTGTGCATAATGTCTCCTGGTGTGTTGTCATGTGACAGCATCAATCCATACAAGAAATAAATCACATGATTACTTTGATCTGGAACAATGAACCACCATGATGACCATACAGAAGGACAAATCTCTCTCCAAATGACAAATCTGAATAACTCAACAAACACACTGACAGCTCAGGGCACAACACGCTATGTTCAAAATGCTTTGCCAAATATAAACATCCTTATTGCTCATAATGACGTAAGTGCATTTCTGGACAGTGAATAAGTGAAGGATAGAAAGAAATGGTTGGAAGAGACAGGAAGGATGGACATATAAAAGGTGCAGTGATGATAGAATAATGGAGATGGGCTAATTAGAGAGATGAACAGAGTAACTGGGAGGAATACAAAACTCAATTAACAACTATGTCAGGTAAATAATTAACAGATACAAAATGTTGGAATGATGAATTCACATGAGTTAAAATATTGGATGATGGTTAGAGTGCCTGTGATGGAATATGTAGATAGATGTACATTATGACTGTTTGTTTTACATTATGACTGTAATAGTTGGGACTATGTAGATTGATGTACATTATGACTGTAATAGTTGGGACTATGTAGATTGATGTACATTATGACTGTAATAGTTGGGACTATGTAGATTGATGTACATTATGACTGTAATAGTTGGGACTATGTAGATTGATGTACATTATGACTGTAATAGTTGGGACTATGTAGATTGATGTACATTATGACTGTAATAGTTGGGACTATGTAGATTGATGTACATTATGACTGTAATAGTTGGGACTGAAGAGTAAAAGCAAGTAAAGGGATTTATTGTTAGAAAAAATTAACAATACATAAAACTAAAATAAAAATAAAAAATATAAAAATGGATCAAATGAGACAGAAAACAGTTCAGCAGTAGCCAGTTCATCTTAGACTCTTCATTGAGTCAAGTGGTTCAGTGTCAATGGCATGTACCAGATTCAAGTGTGTGGATGTACGGACAGTAATAAAACATGGACTTTCTCTTCTCCAACTCCCCCACACATAACTAAAGCCTCTTCGATGACTTCGGAGCTTATTGCATTGAATAAATCATGGACTAAATGTATTAGATGAGAAAGGAGGTTATATAATTGAAATGTGCATGATACACCAGGAGCTTCAACCTTTATCATGATATAGAAAATACATTTATAAAACACAAATCTCAACCACTGGTTATCTCAAAATAATGCTGTGTCCAATCAGATCTCAAATTGGTGCTGTGTCCAATCAGATCTCAAAATGGTGCTGTGTCCAATCAGATCTCAAAATGGTGCTGTGTCCAATCAGATCTCAAAATGGTGCTGTGTCCAATCAGATCTCAAAATGGTGCTGTGTCCAATCAGATCTCAAAATGGTGCTTTGTCCATTCAGATCTCAAAATGGTGCTGTGTCTAATCAGAACACCCGGCTGGAATCCCCCCAACAATCCCAAACCAACTCCTGCCGGTGGAAGTATGAGGATGTAAAAAAAGACATAGAAGAACAAGGTATGTGGAAGCTCAAAATAGAAAGACAGGGCAATAAAATAAAGACATTACGGCTGAGAGCCTTTCTCAGCAGACAGGATGAATGCAGAAATATCAAGAAATAAAAGGAGGTATTTAAAAGACTTATGTATTCCGTCCTTGTTTGAAGTTTTTTTTTTTTATAAAAACCAAATTACAGCAAGTAATAAAATTAATGTATTATTACTGTGAAAATAAGATTTTGGTTGACAAACATATTTTGGAAATATGTAAAATATGAGAAATAAGAAAATGAATAACTACTGGGGTAAAAGCTGGTTAGTCATCAATTATTAATAAACTAGCGAGAACCCGGCATGCGTTGCAATGCCACTCAATGAAAAAAGTGTTTGTGTTTTAATTAAGTTTCAAAGTAATTTTTAAATAGAAAATATTTATTGTTTTTTCCGTCTGCTGTGTACACAAATAAATTAGATGTTTTTCCGACGCGTGAGCAGGCAACACACAGCTGTCCACGTGAGCAGGCAACCTACAGCTGTCCACATGAGAAGTATGTATTTTGAAAATGTAGTCCACACAGTTGTAGCGATTGATCCACCCACGCAGTAGCTCTGTTTTAAATTATATTTAGATAGCTCAAATATTTATTATTTTTAAAATAAGGCCCCTGGCCCCAAACGCAAAATTTAAAATGGTTGTACTCATGTCACACACAAACTGAAATGTCGCTTGTATTTGATTTATTTCTAGCCACCCATGCAATAGCACTGATTGAAATTATATTTGTATAGCTCATATAAGAAAAAAATAATTTCCGGCCCAAAAAGGAATATTTCAAAATGGATAAGCTAATTCAGAAACCTTTGGTGCGCACCACAACTTACCAAAGTTTTATCGCAATCGGATGAATGGTATAGGAACGTATCCGAAAATTATATTTAGCTCATAAAAGGGGGGGGGGGGGGGGGGGAAAGAATTTAGGTCCCCGGTTCCAAAACAGAATATTGTAAAATGTGTGTAATAATTCAGAAACATTTGCATTTTTCTACAATTCACAAAATTTTCATCACTTTGGATTAATGGTATAGAAGCACATACGGGATATACTTATATATGTATAGATATAGTTTACCGAATTAAGATAACTTTTTGCAATTATTCAAGGATGATCTGTCTGTCTGTCTGTCTGACTATCTGTTTCTCTGTCTGTCTCTCTGTCTGTTTCTCTGTCTGTCTCTCTGTCATTCTGTATGTCTCTTTATCTGTCTGTCTCTCTGTCATTCTGTATGTCTCTTTATCTGTCTGTCGCTATGTCTGTCTCTCTGTCTGTCTCTCTGTTTCTCTGCCGGTCTATATGTCTCTCTATCTGTCTGTCTGTCTCTATGTTTGTCTCTCAAGCTGTCTCTCAGTCTGTCTCACTGTCAGTCTCTGTCTCTCTGTCTGTCTCTCTGTCATTATGTCTGTCTCTCTGTCTGTCTCTTTGTCTGTCTATATGTCTGTCTCTCTGTATGCCTCTCTGTCTGTCTGTCTCTTTGTCTGTCTCTCTCTCTGTCTCTCTGTCTGTCTCTCTATCTGTATCTCTGTCTCTCTGTTTGTCTCTCTGTTTGTCTCTCCTTCTGTCTCTCTTTCTGTCTCTCTTTCTGTCTCTCTTTCTGTCTAACTGCCTGTCTGTTTGTCTTTCTGTCTGTTTATCTATTTATCTACCTATCTATCTATCATCTACCTATCTACCTATTTACCATCTACATGCCTACCTACCTACCTGCCAACCTGCCTACCTACCAACCTGCCCACCTACCTACCTACCTAATTAACTACCTACCTACCTAACTACCTACCTTCCTATCTACCTACCTATCCAGCTACTATCTACAGACCTGTTTACCCTCAAAATCTTAAAATCGTACAATATCATCACAAAATCGTTCAATAAATTATCTTAATAGGAAAAAAACACTCAGTATATATAATATATACATCTCAAAATCGTACATTGTAAGCCAAAATCATAAGAATAAACAGGTCTGTATCTATCTACCCATCTATATATCTACCTACCTACATATCTATCTACCTAATTACCTACCTACCAACCTACCTACCTACCTATCTTTCTACCTACCTATCTATCCATCCATTCATCCTCTCACCCACCCACCCTTCCATCCATCCATCCTTTCATCCATCCGTTCATCCATCCGTCTATATTCCTTTTATCTACATCTCTATCTATCTATAATCTATCTGTGTATTTGTCTGTCTTTCTGTCTATCTAATAAAATCTCTATTTTTAAAATTAAATTTTCACTTGTGTAAAGTGATTGGGTTTTGATATCCATGGGTATAATTATGTAAATATATTTATGTTTTGTTAAAGTCATTGATTTTCTTAATTGGTTAACATTTGTTCATATGTAAAATGGGAATATAGCTTTTTTGTTTTACAACTGAAATGTCATTGGATTGAAAGATATTGTCATCCAAGTAAAAATGCATGAACTCAATTTCCTACCATCGATATAAATGTATCGAAGAAGGTTAATTATTGATCAAATTTATTCTGAGGCTTATCTTGTGATGCACTCAGCAAAACGAATGTATAATGTACTCCCCGCCCACAGAGTTTTAAAAAAATAAATAAATCATCCACTGGATTGTAGCCCCCTTACATTCGCAAAAAGGTTTTGTTTGCAATTAATATGCTTTGTTCTTATCTAGATCAGTGATAAGTGCATTAAAAATGCTATTTGGCTATTTAGTTTTGGTGCACCAATTTAATTAAACGGCATATTCTTATTAAAATTATTTTTAAATGTAGAGTTTTTACTACTTTATAAATTTCATAAAAGTTTATTTTTGGAATGAATAAAAAGTACAAACTAATTAAATGTTAAAAATACAAAGCTAAATTAGTATTTAAGTTTAGCAATTTAAAAAGCAATCAATTAATCAATGCAATTTATTAATTTTACTTATAATAATATAAGAAGGGGAATGAACATTATCAGTTTTGTCACGCTCTTTTATTAAATCAGAGAACTTTTAGCTTTGGCTAAATAGGCAATTCGCACTATGACTTCATTTGCGTGATTATTTAGAACTTATTAATTTTAATTTTATTTCACCTTATTGACAACGCGCTAAAGAACGCACTAACAACAACTGATGTTTAGGTTTTCCCGATAAATGTGATTACTGTGTATTTCTTTGATCATATTTTTTCTATTTAATTTTTTTTTCATAACTTTCAAACACATATAAAATGCTTAAGATATTTCCTTAGTTGTTTCTTTATATGTATTTGTAATTTATAATATTAATACTTAAGCCTTTGCTAAAATAAAAGCGGTAATATAATATTTTGTGCGCATGTAAATTTATTCGATTTCCTTAAAATAATAGAAAATAACTATGATTGTTTTTAAGAGTCCGGACGTATCAAAATATTTTTGGGTTTTAAGCGTTATGTCCCTATAGCTCATTCTTATATAGTATAATACTTTTTTTTTTTTTTTGCATGGTCTGTTTGAAAGATCAATTAATTCAGTACTCCTACAATATCAATTTTTTCCAGTAATAATAGACTCCACACCATGACCCTTTATTATCAGCAGTAACGTATTGTGAAATATAAGAAATGAATCCATGTTATAAAATATCTACAACCTTGTCCAGTCATCCTTGGGTAAATGGTCTGGGGGAATGAGATCCTTAGCCCAGCAGGACAGAGAGATATTCTTGGGAGGAGGTCAACCCAGAGTAAAAAAACACTCAACCACAAATGATGCATACATTATTCCCATGGCCATTTAGAAGATTTTGTGTTGTATGTATAATAAGTTCCAATATATACATTGTTCCCATGGCCATATAGCAGCGGTTCTCAACCTGTGGGTCGCCACCCCTTTGGGGGTCGAACGACCCTTTCCCAGGGGTCGCCTGAGACCATCGGAAAACACAAGTACTCTACAGTTATGAAGTAGCAACGAAAATAATTTTGTGGTTGGGGGTCACCACAGCGTGAGGAACTGTGTTAAGGGGTCGCGGCATTAGGAAGGTTGAGAACCACTGCCATATAGAATATTTTGTGTTGTATGTATAATAAGTTCCAATGTAATCATTTTAATCCCATGGCCATATAGCAGATTCTATGTTGTATTACAAGTTCCAATAACAACAAAAAAATACCCACATAAGTAAAAATGTTGCCCATAAATTACCTGCTGCTACAACATGCACATTGGTGCCTCCCAGATTCATATGTTTCAAAGGATCAAACGTGTCTTCAACGAATGGATTCTCTGCCAATGACTGGATGTACTCTGTGCTTTGTTTCCTATACTTCTGTAACCAGGTAAAGAATGTGGTCGGCTCGCCAAATACTGAAGAATGAGACTGCACTACAATGGAAGAAATAGTCATGGTTATAGTAATGTTACAGTGGATCATTCTAGTTAAACTCTTATGCTATTAATGCTACTCTTGACATTTTATCTTTATCATTTGCCTGTCTTACAAATTCTCAAAGCATTCAATCACTCCACATCCAATCATTCCACATTCAATCATTTCACAGCCAATCATTCCACATTCAATCATTTCACAGCCAATCAAATGTTACCTTTTAAATCTTCTCCCTCATTGCTTACTGCTCTTTTTGTCAAACTAATACATTGGTTTGCTTCCCTTAGTATCACATTGATTGTTAAACACTGCATTCCTTTTATTACCATCACATTGCTAGTGAGTGACATTTACAGTTCCTTACAAATAACATTATGCATCCAATGGAAAGTTTATTTATCCAATGTTTAATGTCACTGCTAAATCACAAATAAGGGTTTACATTTGTCCAGGGTCATCCCTGGGGATGCCTGGCTGGGTGGAAAGGACAGCTATTCTTAGAAAAACCTCATCCACAAAGTCAGATGACAACAGCCCACTTAGGCTAGGAATAAAAAAATATGCTGTCTAAGCAATTCTATGAGATAAAAAGATAAAGAGATGTTTGAGATAGTGTGAACACAACAACATTATTTTCCTGGAATAACCACTTGTGGATAGGTAATCAGAGCACTCTAAGGAAACACACTGCATTTTGAGACAAATTGTTTTTAATGAGAGAGTTAATGCACTTTTTATGACATATTAGGCATGGAACAAAGTGGATAAAAAAAAATAACTAAATGCAAATTTACATTTTCTCCAGCTAACAACCTACCATCTGTTGCTCTTTTGATCTCTCCTAAGAAGTCAGTGGTAGCATCCTGTTTTGGCATTTCCAGTAAAATATTGGTTTCAGATGATTTGAGAGACAGGCGGAAATCTGGCAACAAAATAGGATTAGTTAGGATAGGTTATGTGTGTTATGTGTTGTATTCTAGAGATGACAGGAATGGTTGGCATAGATCATGTTGGTTATGTGGCATGCTCTTGATCAGTGCTACCCAAACTTTTAAGTTTGGCAGGCTGGTAGACCAGTTTCTCATTGCTCCAGGGACCGGAGCCAGATCTAATAATTATGTTTTTGCCCTTAACCCTCTTGAGACGGCTGGACAGATCTATAAAGGCAGATCCATTGGCCTAATAATAATAGCTTGAGATTGGCTGGCTGGTCTTCGTACGAACTAAATAGATTGCTTCTTGCATTTCTTGCTCATTTCGCCATTTTAATGGTGGCTTCCATCGATAGTTTATTATGTTCTGTCATTTATTATCAAATTTAAAAAAGAAAAAGAAATATTAGTAACCCTTATAATGCTTTAAAAATATGTAATCTTGTAACATGTCAAAAGGCATAAGGGGAATATTTTATGCAGATTTTCATACTGAATCTCATTCAAATATGGGTTAGGACATGTTTAGGCTTCAACAATCATAATATTTAACACAGTTCTGCAAGTAAGACATGTTTATTCTAAGTGTTAAAAATTTGCATGCATAAATTATGTAAATGAAGATATATCATTTCCATAAATGTTGAGATTTCAGTTGATTCATAAAGATCATTTTAGGTCATTCAATTACTTACAAGAATATACATTGTTTTATAGTTGTAAAGTAACTAGTTTATAATTTTTATAAATTCTTCTGCAAAGTAAGTGCAGTGCTTGTGACAAGGGCTCCATCTCATTGTCAAAGACAGTCCAAAATGGCTCTGTCTCAAGAGGGTTAAATATGCTTTAAAACATTTTTCTAATTCGTTATCAGACTATTTGATATGACTTTTGTTGTATCCGATTTAATGGTAGCCATTATATATCATTTCGTGTGGGTGGTTTTTGTTGAGCTGGGTACATCTTGGATGGTGGAATGAAGTTTTCATTCTTATAGTGTGAATGCCATTAATGTTGGTTTGTGAAGCGCAGTGAGCCTAGCCCTAGGCTGGGGTACTGTGCTATATAAAACCATCTAATAATAATAATAATAATAATATTTAAACAAATCTTAAATAACAATTTTTAAAAATATATTTATCACAAAAGTCTTAATAATATTGGGAATATAAAAATAAAACAAGTGTTTGAAGAAATTTTTTTAGAAAGGGTGGATGTCATGTTTTTTGCAATGTACAATTTTGTTTTTTGGAAGTGGATTAGGAACGAGACATTAGTATGGAAGCATTTAACTTATGTTCCCGTTTTTTTCGCTCATGCTATGTGGACCAGCAACATAAGAATACACTGTACATGACATTTGGAAACACTGCTCTAGATCTGATGGGATTGGTTGGTTTAGGTAACATGTGTTAGGTTGCACACTCGAAATCAATACCTTCCAAAATGGATTTCTCCAGAACATAGATATTTTGTGATGGAGAGAGATACTTCAAGACATGTTATGATAACTTCATTCATTAGGCAAAATAGTGTGATCATGTCACTCCACTACTCCACTCACTTCATTGGCTCCCTATACAGGCACGCATTGATTACAAGCTGTCTGTTCTCTGGCACAACTTTTTGTCAGATTCCTGCCCTTCCTATTCACCCCTTCGACAGTTTCGCTCCTACGCAGATATACATATTCTGTCTGTTGCAAAGACACGTACTAAAATATATGGTGAATGATCTTTCTCTTTCTGCCCCTCCAAACAATGGAATTCTCTGCCACTACACATCCGCTAGATATAACAACCACCCAGGCCTTCAAAACTGCACTCAAAACACATCTCTTTAAACTCTACTACCTTGACTGATCCCCCCCCCCCCCCCTGACCGATAAACGATGTTGCTGGCTGCCGTCCATGGCTTGACATGTAAAAGTTCTGGGGTGGGTGGGTTGAATATGCATTTTGTTTGTTTTGTTTCTATACAGCTATATTACATAAATGTATTTTATTTTATTGTCACGATTATATCTCTTTTGCTAATATTTTTATATACAGCGCGGAGAGCCTAGCCCTAGGCTGGGGTACCGCGCTATAAAAGACAACTAATAATAATAATAATAGATGAACTACACAGTTGTTACATTTTAGTTAGTTAAACTTAAAATAAGAAGCTTAGGAAGCTTTGTTCTTGAACAGGAATTGAGTACATAATAATGATGTTTAGATTTGATGCAAAATAAATATAAAGGAATGGATCTATCTAATCCTGGCTTTTTAAAGATTTGTAAGGGCTTTATTGAAAAGTATTTTTCTATTAACAATTCAAATCTAAAATTGTCATTAAGGGGAGTTAATGTGTGAATTACAAGCCATACATTCGTATGGCCCTACAGCCCATGTAGTGCTTTGGCCTGCCTCACCCTTCCTTCCACTCAGACCTAACTACTACAAGGTTTTCAAGAATAGAAATACATCTGTTATGAAACAAAGAACATGGATAAAATGGTAATTTATATATCATGTAATCTTACCCGACTGCTTTGATGGGGCCTCTGTAATAAAAAAAATTATAGACAAATCAATTTAAAATCATACACATTTTATGTGTAAAATCTTAACATGTAATGATGGAGAGAATTTTGTTTATGTATCTTTGTTGTAGTTAAAGGGAAAGAATAACTAAATTACTTTTTAAAATTTTTATTACTTCCTATTCTTAGGTAATCATATCATAGAATTATAAAATACCTGCATGGCATCTGAGTGTTCCATCAACTGAGACAACTGTCTCCAGGGTAAGATCACTAGAGTGTAAACAAGGGACTTGCTTGGCAGAGAAAATGAAGATTCTAAGAGAGGAGCAGAATCGTATTTCAATAAATCAAATATATCTTATAATTATAGACTTATTTTAAAAGACAAATAAGCAGGAGAATATTTTTCAAGTAACTGGAATTGAATTCTAATTTCAATTATAGAAACTATGAAGAGGATATCAAATAATGTTTTTTTTTAAAAAAAATATTAAGCTCAATTTTTTTTCCATTTGTGGAAAACACTACGGAGAAGGTGATATAATTAATGCAGAGTTGCAAAGTCTGAAATTAATTGACAAGACCCACACTTGACTTTGGTATGTGGTATGTAAAAAATAAAATAAAGGAAACTAAGAGTGAACATTAATTTTATGGGACAGTTTTCAAAATTAAAACTAGACCAGACTAGAAACTTTCATTAACTTGGCTGAAAAAATAGGCAGAAATTAATTAATTTAATTTAAATATAACTAAATGTGAAACAATGCATATATACACTGTAAATACAATAAAATAATGTGAATATACAGAGGAATGTATTTACCCATATTCATCTTTATTTAACACAATGGCTGCATATCGCAATAACCGCTTGCCATCAACTACCCTCCTACACTCAACAGCCTGAAAGAAATATAGCTGAATTTCACTGAACAAGATCAATTTTCTAATAATTTCATCACTAATTTTTGTATGGTATTCCTATATAAAACAACACACACTGTGCCCAGGGCAGTGAAGTGGATTTTTTGGCCCTGGGCAAATACAAAAATCAGACAAATTTCAAAATAATTGTAACAAATGTATTTAATTACATCCATTAAAAAATACGCTTGTGGGGGGGCCCCAATGCGGGAAGGGCCTTGAGTGTTTTACTCGGTCTCAGTCTCTGCATGGCCCCGACAGCACTATAGATATTTTAATATTTCACTCATTCCTTTAGTACATGTCAAACGATTTTAATTTCTACAATTCTATTTTTTTTTAAAGTAATAGATGCAATATTTAATCTTGGCTTTTTCAAATTTTTTAAGGGCTCACTTATTTCATTATTAGATGCTGAATGATTTCGATTTCTACAATTTTAAATGGTCTGAATACTGGTGCAATATCATTTAAGGTTTGCATACTGGCTAAACACTAGCAATGAATTATAAGTACATAAATAACACAATAAAACATGCCACCTTAAATAACACTTATGGGAGACTTTGTTAAATTTATGATAAAACATCTGCTATTTTAGCAACTAACCACAAATAACATATGTAATTTAGTATGATCCTCACCTTCACACAATGTTCATTTTGTGCAAGTGTTTTCTGCACTAGTTTAGTAATGTCCATTGTAGATTGGTTTGACACAGAAGGCACATAGAACATATCTCTCAGAGTCTGACAAGACCTTAGCAGCTCCCAAAAATCTTACTTTTAGTGAAAAGGGATGACCATCAAAATAATTTTTAACCAGCTCTGCACAAAAATCTTTGCCTTTCTTATGTGGTAGTGCTGCAACGCAATAAAAAAAAAAAGCTCTTAGTGATCTTAACATGCGTGTATTTAAAAACAGTAAAATAGCTCCCTTTGGTACTAAAAACAATTGTGACAGCCTGCGTATACACTAATCCATAAAGTATTTCATTCCAAATGAATATTTTATCTACCTACATGAACACATATCATGCTATAATATTTATGGTTGCCTCATTTAAAACTCATCTACATTATTGATTAGGTCAGATATAACTGCTATCAGGGAAGCCAGTGTGCTCACAGGCATAAAACCACTAGAGCAATGCATCTCAAAATGGATAAGCACAAACTTTTCTAAGACTTATATCAAAAATTGTATGCCAGGCATTACTTTATAAGCCCTTCCTTGCTATTTTAAGTCCTTCCCCACTGAAACACTCCGAGTCAATATAAAAGTTGACTATGAAGGATATTAAAACAACGGAGCCACCCTTAAAAGATTGAAAACCACTGCAATAAATGATGTTATTGTTTATACCAGAGAGTGAGGAGACACTGAGAGTTGTTTTACGTATCTCAAAATGTGTTGGTTGGAATTATTGTATTTACATTTCACTCCAAGGTCGTTATAAAGGGGTTATAAGCCAACAGACATGTTTGTACAGAAGTAATGCAGGGTGATGGGGTGAAACAAAATCCCATATATTCTCCAATATAATATTATAATATGGACTAATTTAATGTCAATCAATAGATTCCATTAATATAGGTGTCCTGATTACAGAATTCCAATGAAATAATTAAACTTAACATTATTAGCTCTATAAAGAACTCACATAATACATTATGGATGTTATGCATAAAAACATTAGGGTGAAAGGGGGGCAGAGTAGCGCTTGAATGTTAACATGTGAGATTAAAAGTTAAGAATACATTTTATGAAAATGGATATTTAAAAAAAAATAATGCCTCATCATGCCATGTATTGCCTGCCTCTTAGATTAGTTTATAATTAATTTTTACTGACTTGCTGATAAGACCAGTAAAATCAAAATGTATAGTTATTTCTTATTAATCTTAATCTTGATTTATTGTTTCTAAACAAAGTATATTTTTGACTCATGAATATTGAAAAAATTATGGTTGAAGCTAAATTGAAGGTTTTTTTTATTACTGCTTGAACATGCATATCTTTCTTTGAAAATTATAATTCTAACTCAAAAACTCTACATTTTTGAGAGCATAAAATAAGGATAGTATGTAGAATTTAAAAAAAAAAAAAAAGATTAAAAATCAACAACAAAGGAAGCAAATACCAAACTAAGAACTAACCAAGAATGGTTAATTTCAACATGACTCATTTCAAAGAAGAGAAAAAGGATTAAAACAATTTTTACAGTCAAATATTGAAGGATTATTTAAGTAAATGTTGCCTTATAATGCTTTCATGTTCCGTGAGGACTGATATAATTTTGATCTAAAAATAAAAGTTAAATGTTTGGATAAAAAAAACCCACAATGTTCGGGAAAATATTTGTTTTCAGAATCAACAAAAGCAGAAAAAAAAGGAACGAATGACATGCATGAATGATTTGCATGAATAAATTTTAACAGTTTGTACTACTGTACTGTCTGGGGTACTTGAAGCAGGAGGCTAAATAGTACCCATATCAGGACAGAAGGTGGGTTTTAGGAAAATATAAAAGATTACTAGAGTGACTTTTTTTAAACTTCCAATTTAAGTCATGTTAAGCAAAGCTAATTGTTAGAAAATTTTAAATATATATTATTTTTATTTGTGGATTTTTGTAACTATCAAAATACTTATGAATCTGAGTGTTCTTCTTTTTTAATACACTGAAGTGGTTCAAAACGATCAATCCCTTTTAATGACTTCTATGACAAACCTTATAAAGATATGTCAGCATTATTAGGCAGAAACTTAGAGAAATACATTTTCAAAAGGCTGCACCTATCGGTACACGGGTACCAGAATAGAGAGGTTGGGATTAAAAAAACGATTTAAAATATTTTTGTTGGGTTTGTAAGACTGAATGAGGTATCAAATGAAAGATAATTACTAAAAAATAAACTACTACAAATGACATTCGAATAGCAATAGTCAAAATGTACACGGACACGCAGCGCCCCCTTTCGGACCTGGGACACATTAAACTCAATGCTATTCGGATGGTATTTGTGGTAGTTTATTTTAGTTAAAATAAAGAATTAAGATTACAAACGTATATTACATTCAATTATCTTTCATTTGATACCTCATTTTATCTTACAAACCCAACAAAAATATTTTAAATCGTTTTTTAATCCCAACCTCTCAATTCTGGTAGCCGTGTACCAATAGCCACTTCGTTTTCAAAATGAAAGGTTTACTGTTGTGCCTGAATTTAAGTGAGGTAGCAAATGTAACAACTTCAACCCCCTTGTCTTTAGCACTGAATTTAAGTGAGGTAGCAAATGTAACAACTTCAACCCCCTTGTCTTTAGCACTGAATTTAAGTGAGGTAGCAAATGTAACAACTTCAACCCCCTTGTCTTTAGCACTGAATTTAAGTGAGGTAGCAAATGTAACAACTTCAACCCCCTTGTCTTTATCACAGAAAAAAAAAATTAATGAAAGGCTCAGATGGAGATGTTAAGTTGAGACTTTGATGATGACCTGCATCTTTTTTTAACCCATTTTTTATCCTGATAAATGGTGGCAGAGGTATCAATGAAACCACCTGTTGCAGTGTGAACAATGAGTCAGTATTCTGTACAACTGCAATGATAATTGACACAACACCAGATACAGTGTCACACATTTGTACATTTCACATTTGCCATGTGTTGCCAAGTCACACCCACTGTTCTCATTTATGAGCTGGTATTAATATAATCATCACAACTTATAGGACAAAATGACAGTAGTAAAATATGACTTTACTATGTGACATTAAGTAAAATTACAATAGTGAAAAGGACTGAGTGGTTGGTTTATGTACAACTACATGTTATTTAAGGGTAAGTGGCATAATAAGTGTTTTCACCAAACTTATTTAATGAGTGTGTAGCCCCAGCTGATTTTACCTAGCACCCAGCTAAATATTATTGTATCACCTCAATCTCAAAAGCTAAAAAAAGGTTGATGCAAAAACGGAGTATATTTTTGTGCTGTGTGACTATAAGTAATAGGGCCCGTGTAAGTTTTAGTTGTACTACAATCCCCTAAAAGGTCAATGCTTAATAACAGATCAGCATATTGATTTTGAATTAAGAACTCACAATACAGCAGAAGGACTCAGTGACACATCAAGGGAAAGGGGAAAAAAAAAAGGGGGGGGGGGTAGAAGGGATGTGCGCCCTGGGCAACAACATTTTTTGGTGCACAAAATTTTAAAATAAATAAGAAGAAAGTTATTATTTTAAATTGAATACTATAACACCCTATCCCCCCCCCCCTTTTTTTTTTCATACACAGAAAAGCTCCCATTGTTAAAGGGCTTTATATACTGTTGGGGCAAATAAATGTGATCAGGTAACATTTATTTTTTACTTCCTTACCAGATAGAAAAGTTGGAAGTTGTAGAAAGTATCTGGTGCACAATGTTGTGATTATGCTTTAAGGCAGTCATCACAAAATAATACCAAAGATTAGATTATATTCAAATCCAGACATTGGTCAATACTAACAAATTATTCTTTATTAATGAATACATTCAATTCAACTTTGTTAAATATAAGGAGGTGAATATTTCAATTAGATGGCAATAAATGACACCTGGAGTGCCACACTGTCTTTTGGATATTGCTAACTGGGCAGTTTTAGATTTAATTCATGGGGTGCATAAAGTGGTGCAGTTGAGCCAGTGTGATATCTTGTTACTTGCCTTCAGGACACTGGCCTCCCCCACCATATCAAAGGAAATAGTATTATTTTTAATTTGCTTTCTATAACATTGAAATGTTTTGTAACTATATTAACAAAACCTAGCTTAGCCCAATGACTTCTTTGAACAACACGAAAATAGTTATTTTATTGGTAGAAACTTGAGTCCAATAATAATATACATATTATACATATGTTAGCAGCAAAATTTTGTCTTGAAAAACTTTGCGCCATAAAAACTAAAAATTGAAAGGAAATGAGTTCTCCCTTGAAAGGACACCAGAATAAATTAGGGTCTAAGGTTTTTTTTTTTATATGAGCACTTGTATTTTGAAAAGGATATTTGTGTGAAAATGGTTATTTTCTGAACACACTTTTTCAGTGCTTTCCATCTATTTATCTAGTAAGAATTCACTTGCAAGAATAAGCATAGAAGGAGAGATGGAACTAGAGAGGTAACAGAAGAGAGATTGTTTAAAAAGAAAGTATACTGTGAAAGGATAGTAGGGGTAAGGAGGCAGTGCTGGTTACAAGAAACAGCAAAGAAGATTAAAGGAAGAGGTAGGTGGTATATGGGGGTAGAGGAAATGGGTTATGAGTAATGGGAGAGGGGGGAAAACACGAGGTGAATAGGGTTGAAATGTTTAAGGTTTAGGGATGTAAGTGTGAGGGGAGAGGTGGAGGAAAGCTTAGGGATGTAAGTGTGAGGGGGAGAGGTAGAGGAAAGCTTAGGGATGAAAAGGTTGGGGATAGATGGGTATTAGGGGTGAGTGATATGGGTTTTGGTGAGTGTGAGATGGTTGTGGGAGAGGGTAGGCATAGAGTAGAGAGGACATGGGTGGGCAAGAAGAGATAGACTAAAATAACTTTGCAATATTTCGTCCAATTTGAGTAAGTTACTTACTTGGTTAACAAAAAAAGTTGTTTAATTATTTAATTATTGAGAAATTCAAAGTCAATAATTATTATATAAAAATCTATGATTATAATCTTTAAAAAAAATCATTATCACGTATGTTTTTGTACTATAATTATCCTAGAATATAACTACCAAGAATACATAACATACATATTTGTCTAAAGGAAAAAGAATATTAAATTTAGCAGTCTTTTTCTTTAACTTTCCTTGAATTGTAAGCATGCCGTTGATTTTTAAAAGTTTCTTTGGACATACATTGACAAGTGTGACTCCTGCTTATCGGCATCATCATGAGTGGTGGTGAAATATACTAAATAGTTGAAAATTGCCCTACATTCTTTTCAAGGTTGTTACCACACTTTTACCATCTTCTATATTTTAGGCATAGGTCATTCAATTTTATTTTAAAAACTGATTATATTAAACCCCATTACACCTGAAATTAAATCATTCAAAATAAGAGTTAAAGATAATGTGTTGGAAAAGTCATGGCTATTTGTTATTTTTACAGAGTGGTGGTGTCTACTGCATTGGTAAAATGCTATAAAAGTTTGGTGTAGCACTGCAGTAAAATTAAACCCATGTTACTAAACTTGGCTAAAGCTCCATTTATGCGGAAGCTCATCCACATTGGATTTTATTTTACATCCTAAAATTTAATTAAAAATTGAAAATGATCATAAAAAAATATGATTACTGTTTTTTGAAAATAATATATATATATATATATATATTTACAAAGGAGTAATCAAATTTAATTATTTATCATGACTGCAATGAAATAATAAACAGTCAAGGAAATATTATATAATAAATAAAAGATATAAGAACTGTGAACTTTTTATATGATGGCAACAACTTAATGACTTGTTATCAAATTCCAGGTCAGAGGTTGTGTTTTTGATGTTGTGTCTTGATGATGTGTTGCATGTATGTCAGTTACAGTACTTTTGATTATATTTACTTCAATTGACACCATCACAAACACACCATGTATTAGATAAAATTGTATTACCTCATGCTGCATGTGGTTAATTCTGAAGAACCAGGGTCATTTTTAAAAACAGATAAACTTGCAACTTTTTTATTTCTTTCTCCAATAACTCCCCTTTTGAGGCGTATAAAGAAGAATGCAGTTACTTGCAATAAGAATATATCTGCATGAAGGCCAAAAATAGGTAACTTTTTTAATAATCCGATTTAAACTATTTGCCAAAGAAACAACACAATATTAGCATCCATAATTTGGTAAATCCAGCTTGAGCAGCATGATTTTGCTACTTTCACCACCACTGTAAGCATACTTTAAATGTGTTATGTTAACAGCCACAGTAAACCCAGCTTAGGTCCATGGTTAGCTATGTTTAAATAGGAATTGTACCCATCTCTTTGTTTATTGTTTACAGAGGGCTAAATGTAGTGATTGGTTTTTCTTATATATTGTCATTTTTAACCAGTGCCTCAGATCCTTCATCCTAACTGAAGCAGACATCAAGGCGTTAAATCAAATGTTAAGTCTATTCTGTTGTATGGTTTAGAAAACTGGTGATTAACAAAGAATGATTGGAAGAGACTTCAAACCTTCATGAATACTGCATAGAATACTTAACATCAAGTTGCTTCAATAAATTCCAAATACAGCAGTGAGGGAAATGACAGCAAAAATCCCAGTGGCGCTTGAATTTGGGAATAGAAGATGAATAGGCTATACCATAAGAAAACTGAAGTGAATACAACTGGCCAGGCACTGTTATAGAACCCTTGAGGATCATGAGGATGCTGAAGACTTATAAAAACACCTTGTGTAGAGAGGTAGGCAAAGATGTACTTAAGATTGGAAAGAGTTGGAAAGACCCATGCTCCATTGGGATTTGAAAATAGTAAAGAAGAAGAAAATTTCACCAGTGACAGTATTTTGGTACAATTAATTTATAAGGGATGTGATTTTTAATGCCTAAATAATTTTTAAAAATGTATAGGCAATTTATTACTTGCACACTCACTCAGATGTTAAACATTTCTTTACTTTAATAAAGCCTCTAAAAAACAGAATAGCTCTCTGTTTAAACAACAAAAACACCATGAACAACCAAAGATAGATGAAACTTTAAAAACAGAACATTCCAGTAAAGCTTGGTTAAGTTTAACTATTTTTGATTTGCTATAGAAAGACACTAGTATTACAAGTAGGTATTATTTTTATAACAATATACCCTAAGTGTTCCTAGTTCTACACTACCACTAAATCAATATTAATTAAATAATAAAATTAGCTAGGTCCTAGTATTTTGTTTTAAATAATAAACTAAATAAAATTACAGGTAATAAATACATCATTTGTTTAATGTCTTGTTTCGAGACTAAATAAGATGTATAGTTTAAGTGTTAAAAATAAAGTACAAGATTGATCAAATTACTAGTTTAGGCTTAGAGACATTTGAATTATAAATAATTATTTTTATCAAGGCACTCCCTTGATTTCGCACATCCCACTCAATGGACTTTGTGTTTCAGGTATTTTATTAACTCTTCTACTCAACACTATTTAGAGGCCATCCATAAATGATGTCTGCTATGTTGGATGATTTTTGATCCCCCCCCCCCCCCAATCAATTATATGTATGACTATATATCTATGACTCTATGTACTATTTCAAATAAACCTATGATAATGTTTCTATGAATTTGATTATCTGTCTATGTCAATGATGTTGAGACATGCTTATTTTGGGCATTATGGCGTTTTCACCAGTTTTCTACTTATTGTGATCATACAACTTTAAAGCAAGAAAGATGAATTCACAAATGTTGATATATTTCGTTTTATTTAACCTTAAAAAATGTTTGTACATTGTCTCATTTTTTACAGACTCTAAATTTCTTACAGACATTCATGGACACGTCAAATAAGGTCTAATTTTTTAAAGACAGTCTGCAAATTTTTTAATATTTGGCGCTTCTGCTACTGACACAGTGACTAATTAGTATAATATAGCATAATATTACTAATATAAGTAGTCAATAGCTGCAGTATAGAAGTGTATAACAGCCACTATAGGCACAGGCTATACTATACTAAATTAATAGTAGCCTAAATACTACAGGCCTTTAGCTGGGCTATATTCATTGCCTATTTAATTTAGGATTTATAGGCCTACTATTAAATATGACTGCAGCAGTGGTGGCAATCTTATGCCTTGTGTGCCACAGTAACTGCAAAATGCATGCTGTACCAAAGGCACACAGACCCCTGTCTGTACTGTTGGCACACCAGCAAAGTCACCCAAGCAGCAGAGCAGAGCAGCGGGAGCATTGGCTAAGTAACAATCATCAGTAACCAGGGCTCATTGACTTCATTGAGTGATAGACATAAGGGGCCAATCAGCCATGCACCCTATTCTATTACTATTATTTATTATTCAATTTATTATTTATTTATCTTTTATTGATCAAAGAATTTTGATAGTGTGACTATCTCTATGAGTTTTTTTTTTCTCATTAGAACCTCACAATCCTCGGAGATAGTGAAGTAGTCTAGTGTTATTCACTTTACACTTTTCTACTAAGTCTTAGTATTCTAAGTCACAATAAGACTATAACTATAACCCATGATTATTATTCAGAAGCCAGAAGTATTCAAATCAGGATTAATTGCAGTGTCAGTGATGGTACTTTGCAAATAAATAAATAAATGGGTTTATGGGTTGCCCAATGGGCCCTTGGAATCTAAAAGGTTTAGACTACTATACTAAAGAGTAAATTCAACAAAAAGACTAGCCTAAATCAAAAGATAAGCCTAGCTGTAACTTTAGTAGTCAGTTGTATAGACTAGTTCAGAGTCAGAGGTCTACTACTCAAAGCGGCCGAGTCGATGTGCTAATTGAATTCAATTAAAAAAACTATTGTTTGTTTGAATTAAAGTAATAAATTTGAAATTATAATTTGTATGTGACATACCTTTAAACATGCTAAATACGCTATAAAGACACTATGACTTGGTCGGTTGGTAAATCAACAAAATTTTTGATCAATAATAAATATCCAAAATACAATTCTACAGTTTTGTCCCTTGTGTTTCGCCTTTTTCATTTCCGGCTTCCGGAATTCTACAAATCAACGGTTGCATCAACAGTTGTAGTTGCTATTAACACGTAAATATCTGCAAATATATTCTAAATTTTTGAGGATGGTGACTTGTCTATCAGTGCATTCAAAAACCTAGCACTGTTTTGAAAATTGCACTACGCCAGAACAAAGATCCTGAGATTATAATTATTTTTTTTAAAATGTGTAGACTTCTTTAAAAAAGTAAAAGGAAAAAGAAAAGAAAATGAAAGTATTTAGCGGCAGGTCAATTTTAGGTAAAGAAAAGATTAGTCAATTACTATCTTCCAATGAAATAATAATAATCCCCTAATTTAGTCAATCAAAATGATTGGCTTAAGGATCATTCGTTATAATATGGAATTTAAAAAAAAAACTCTCACAAGTTTTTTCAAAAAAATAAATTCAATGGTTTTCAACTTTATTTTTTACATAAAATAAAATCTTCATCTCAAGTCATATTAAAAACTATTATTGTGTACTAAAGTCTGTTCATACCACGAAAAATAGGATCGTCCGTGACAGTGACATCCAAGGGCTTTTCGTATTAAATATATATTTTTTAAAGGATATGTCAAAGTAAAACAATGGTACCCCCCTCTACATTGAATGTATCCTTTTAAATTAAAATTTAAAAAAAAACGACATATATATTATAAATTATACTCGTCATATGAACTTACTTATTCAAGTGTGTCATGTTGTTACCAATAGTCGTGTTTAAGTTTAGAATGAGGGACAAACTAAATAATTATTCAAACCCTTTTAAGGAACACAAATTTAACAGCATTTCAACACTGGGCTTTAGTGCCTTTAGCACAGATATGTAAGCAAGTAAATAATATATTGACTTTTATATAGCAATATTTAATACCATCTGTGATATGACCGTATGAATAGCACTGTGATGTACGCAAATAAAAATTTACAGCTCCGTTTTTCTACGCGTCATAATGCTATAGTAACAGCATCTCGACGACATTGATAGCTGGATAAATGATTGGTTAAAATACCTCAAACTTTGTGACCTGTCCGATCAATGATATCTGTTTTCTTTAATGAAATAGGCTTAATAGGAAAGCAGGTTTGTTTATCAATAAATTATTTATTTATCATTTATACAATATCCGCGGCTGTCATTGTCAAAAATAATAGTTTAACTATAATTATAATTAATATAAATTGAATTTATTGATTCGATTTCCAACTTTTCAGATGTCAGATATTGATATGAATAGAATATGCCTGTCTAGTGTCTCTTTTAATTAAAAAAATCGGCTAATTAAGATAGATCGTACCTCATTTCGTTAGGTTAGGTTTAGGGATAGATTTAGGGTTCAGGTTAGGTTTAGGGATAGATTTAGGAAATATTTTCATTATTTTTTAACGTTTTATTCTTAATTTTACGGGTCACGGCAATCAAGTTTTGCGGACATGGTAAAAAAACGCGGTACGATCTATTCGAATGTGTAGCTGTAGGGCCACTCTTTTTTACCATGGCCGCCATCTTGGTTGCCCGACCCGCGCACTTTTACTGTTCACGGGTCGGGACAACCAAGATGGCGGCCGAGGAAAAATAAAATAACTCATATTTTTGATATAATGATGAATAAAAAGTTTTTAAAAATGAAAAAATGATCTAAATCTATCGCTCACCCTAACCTGAACCCTAAATTCCTCCCTAACCCGGTTTTGACCCTCTCCCTAACAGGGTTTTGACCCTCTCCCTAACAGGGTTTTGACCCTCTCCCTAACAGGGTTTTGACCCTCTCCCTAACAGGGTTTTGACCCTCTCCCTAACAGGATTTTGACCCTCTCCCTAACAGGGTTTTGACCCTCTCCCTAACAGGGTTTTAACCCTCTCCCTAACAGGGTTTTGACCCTCTCCCTAACCAGGGTTTTGACCCTATCGGAACCAGCATTTTGACAATCTCCTTAGCCTAACGTGGCGCTGGGTTTTGACCCTGAAAAGTAGGAAAATTTTAAAAAAAAACAAAGAAAAGTGGCCAAAATTAATTATAAAATAAAGAAGTAATGAAAACCCAACTTACATTTTCATGGAATACACTTTTACACACTTTATTTCAGGTTCCAACGAAAAGAATATCCAAAAATTAATGAAATACAGCGTGTTCAGCCTCTAAGATTATCTTAAAAATTGGCGGCGCTTATTAACATATTTAATAGGCCAACCAATGAAATTTTAAAAATTATAATTAATCAACCAATAAAAATTTTGCCAAAAATTTGCCTCCGTCATATTAATGAAAATGTAACTCTATTTAAAAAAATATTTAAAAAATAAGGGGAGTGAATGCACGCAAATGACGCCATGGCCCTACAGCTACACATTAGCCAATTTACCAAAAAAATCTATTACTTTTACTATCAGTTTAGACTTATATTATATTACACAATTTAAATTGGTGCGACTGTACTATACCATAGTCATAGGTCTATAGTCTATACCTATGCCTATATAATTATATAAATATAACTTATACTAGTTATACTATCTATTACTTACCCTCCTATTACTAATAAAGTATTACTACTTACCTTCATTAGACCTTTTTGATTTTCACTAGCCCTGCACTGCATTTTATTATTTTAATTATAAAAAATAAACTAAACACTTTTACAAATATAAAACTATAAGTTAAGTAGGTATAAGTAAGTAGGCCTATGTAAATGTATGAATAAACATAATAATTAATATAAAACATATATTTATATGATTCATTATGATCTTGGTAATCCTCTGAACACATTGAATGAATAGTTACTTAGTTACTTTGATTGTCAATTTAATAATGATACAATGTTTTAATGAAATTTAAAAAATCTTTTGTTTGAAAAGGGTAGAAGCAAGACCAATATGACTTAGACTTAGGTATTAGCTGATTTAGGGAGCTTTCAAAATTTTGACATGCCTATGCCACCTCCTTTCCCCCACTCCTGGTAAACAAACAAACAAGTAAACAGCAAGTTTCACCATCACAAGAACAAGCCAGTATTTTAAGGGGCAACAAATTGTTCCGCACTATTTTACAATTTAGTATTTAACTTTAAGTCAGTTTTTATATTCTATTTAACCATTTTCAGCATTTCAATTCTTTGATCTGTGAATTTTGAATCTCAAGCATGTCTGTGAGAGAAGAAACAAAAAAATATTTACAAGAGCACAAAATTCCACAGGTATTGTAAACATTGTAATTGTAATGTAAATTCTTTTCTTTTTCATGTTGCATCAGACTAAGTAACACAGTGAGTTAAAGGTGGTTAGTAAATTTGGAAGAACAAGCAAATGGAAGTTCTCTTTGGTCATAAACCACTGAAAAGTATTATTTATATTTGAAAATGCAGTTGTAATGATATAAGAATAAATTTTATTTTAATCAACTGAAATTCATAAATATATTTGAGTTAAAGGTGGAAAAAGGTGTAGCTTGACTTACCCAGCATAGGGTCTGCAACATTTTTTGAGTAAAAAAATTATGTTTAATAATATTAGTGAAATTAGGGCCATATTTATTTTAAGCTGTTTGCTGACAGTTGCCCTAGCACAAACTCACAGTAACTTCCATGTGCTACCACTGAAACTGATTATAAGAATGCTCTAATATTCTCTATAACAATCCTTTTCAGCTCTTTCAATCATTGCTGAGCTCTTTAATGTTGGAGCGCCCAGAAAATCCAGTAGAATACATTGAGAATAAAATGTGTCAAATCAGAGACATAGGACCAGAAAATATTAAATGGGAGACTTTGGTATCACATCTACATCCATATAGAAACAATATTAGAAGGCAATATATTAGAGATGGAAGTGTCTTTGACAAGGAGTTTTCAGAGCTGCTAGATCAGGTGAGGAGAATATAGGGCAAGACATTATTTGAAATCTTTTTGTAACTTCAAGTCTTAAATGGATATTTTAAACTATTTCATTTGACAATTATGCTTAGCTACTTCCTTTGCTTTAGAAAACATGTATATACAGTTGTGTACATTTGAAAACATACTAACTCCTACAAATTACTATTGATTTGTTTTTATAAAGAAATATAAAAACAAGGTGACAAAAGCAGATTCAGTGGTGTTGGTTAAAAAAATGCCTTTTATCAGGTACAACCATGTAGGAAAAATCGTTTCATTTTCAGAAGAGTTTTAGTTCACATCATATCTGCTTTCATATCATTTGTGGTTGCCATAGTTTGGCCAATTATACATGGGTTGTATGATGATACCATGAATTAAATGGAAGCAAATTAGCTTGATTTAAGAAATTATTTGTCGAAAAAATTACATTATTTGGTTTGTTTTAAATAGCCCTCCTTAACATACTAGAATCGAGTTTAGAAACAACAAACATAATTTTGGAACCAACCCAAATTGAAAAAGTATGCGGCATCCATGGGTAAGCTACTCTGTTTAACACAAATTTGGATGTAACCCATACATTAAAATAATCCTTTGTATCTTTATTCAGATGGAGGACTTTGAGCAGAGAAAGAAAGATCGCTTTGAATTTATAGCCAAGCAGAGGTACAAACCTGAGATATTCTCACTGACAGAAGCTCATTCTTAGCAGTGGCTGTGGACTGGGGAAGCCTTTCTTGACATGAAAAGACAAAGTGTATAAACGCAGCTTGCTTGAATCTTTTGAAAAAAAGACATCTTGTAGTTTATACATTGGCAAAGGTAACAATTGGAAGTGCATGTTACCAGCCAAGTTGCATGATTGAACAAAGTGATTAATTAATTTTCTTCACATGCAGTCAACATTTCATGAAGAAAAAAAACTATTTTCTTTACTTCCCTGTTTCACAGTTTTGTTAAGATTTGTTTCACTGACATATGCAAGAATCTCTTTAATGCAATAATACAAATTTTAAGAAAATTTTTGCATATCCACCAGCATTGTCCATTAATGTCATATATAAAATGTTCATATGCAGTGATGTTTTTGATTTTTTTTACCATTGGTTACTTGTTCACAAGTTATCAGTGTTTCAATAGAATTAACAAACTTTAAAAGAAAAGTATTTATCTTATGAAATAAATCCAATGCATCGTACATTCTGAAAGAAAACATGTCAACTCATTGAACTATTTAAATACTATCTTTCTAGCAACTGGGCTTACTTGTGTTTTAGAACAATATTTACAAAGGAAATCAACATAAAGCTTTATTAAAACTTTTCTGGTATTTCCTATCTACCTTTATCCAATTAATCTTTTTCTATTTTGTTATGTTGGAAGATGACTATGCATCATTTTTTAAAATAATTTATATTATTATTATGTATTTACCTGTCTGTGAGCTAAGAAGACTTACGAGAAACACTATTTTTTAGATTCTTACAAACAAATAGGAAAAAAGGGGCACGTTTCCGAATCACACAACATAATTACACAATTGTAACAAAAGATATACATATTGGAAATGAAACTGAATTGTAAATAACCAAGTTTGTCTATTTAGGTATTAATATAAAACATTTGAAATATTTTAGAATATTGCTATATATGAAATGTTAATACTAGACAGAGAAAAGATGCATGCTTCTGATATAAAAGGCATTCTAATGTAGGATAATTAAAAAAAATTGAAGAAGTAACCAATATTTTTGACAAGATATTTTAAGACAAAAGAAAATTTGAAATTAAAATAAAGTAACACAAGCTTTTTTTCCCACATTAAATGAAACTTTTACTTACATTATAATGTTTGTATTACATTTAATTAAAACCATTTTGTGTAGTATCCAAAAGCTATTAAATTAGTTCCCACTGCCTCCCCCCCAAAACCCCCCCCCCTTTTTTTTTCTTCACTTTTTTTTTTTTAATGCATTTTTTAAATATTCATTTTGATATCCATTATTTGCAACAATAGGTCTGAAAGCATGACTAACTTACTTAATAATTTTTTTTATTTCTTTTAATAATTGCGTGTTTGATTTGAGTGAACAAATAATGAAGAACTGAACAATTATGTAATCATGTATTCCTTATATCAGTGGTTGGGATGGGCTCCTCTTTACACCTACATTTACATCATAAACATACAGTATTATTACCATTTTAGTTGCCTTCCGACAACATTAACACTTGCACTGTTTGAAAATGTTTCATTTCTTATGAATAAATTAATTTGAGCATATGGCGATCTATGACTCTATACTTACACACTGCAATTTGTAAGATGGATCACATGTGTCCAAATAAAGGAAATTGACCAGAATTTTATGTTTTGTTTTTATTTTCATAAATATTAAAGACGTGTCAACTTCTTGTCCATGTTCTGACCAGTACTTTTTATGTCATTGTCTTTGATATTATTATGATGCAATACAAAATTATTTAATAATAGTAATTTATTTAGCCCCATCGCAAGTTAGATTGATGATTTTTTTCCCTTTTCTGCAACTTGGTTAACGACTGCTAAGAGTGTGACTCAGAACTATTTCACATACCAGGTAATCCATAACCCTCAAAGGGCCGTTAAACATTTGAGAAGAAAACAGACACTATAACTATCCATAGTGTCACAAAATCAATTTTTTTCCTGACATATTTTTATGATTCACCAAGAGCGAAAGTTTGATCTCAGACTCAGAACTACTTATCTTTAAAAAAATGTGTTGATTAAAACACTGATTTTAATTTGCTGCGTATTCTGGACCCAATCAGTAAAATAATAATAGATATTAGGACGTAAAGACCAACCACATCCCAATTGTCCCTCACATACTTGTCTTATCTCACATACTTGTCTTATCTCACCTTCATTCGAAATGTAAAGAAAGACGTTGTTTAGTAGTTGATATATTAACTTCCAAATCACTCACCCAATTGTCCCTCACATACTTGTCTTATCTCACATACTTGTCTTATCTTACCTTCATTCGAAATGTAAAGAAAGACGTTGTTTAGTAGTTGATATATTAACTTCCAAATCACTCACCCAATTGTCCCTCACATACTTGTCTTATCTCACCTTCATTCGAAATGTAAAGAAAGACGTTGTTTAGTAGTTGATATATTAACTACCAAATCACTCACCCAATTGTCCCTCACATACTTGTCTTATCTCACCTTCATTCGAAATGTAAAGAAAGACGTTGTTTAGTAGTTGATATATTAACTTCCAAATCACTCACCCAATTGTCCCTCACATACTTGTCTTATCTCACCTTCATTCGAAATTTAAAGAAAGACTTTGTTTAGTAGTTGATATATTAACTTCCAAATCAGTCACCCAATTGTCCCCATTAGTTCTGTGGCAGAACATGAATCAAACCTCTAAATCAGTGGTCAGAAAAATTTGCGTCTCTTTTAAAACCCTTTAGTTACCTGGGTGCGTCTCTGCCAATCGGCCATAAATAGGTTTTGACTCAGAAAAACAAGGTTCCTGACAGATTCTTGCAAAGAAATTTGGGTCTCAAAATTTTTTATTCGTCCTGCTGCTGATTTTTGGCTCTTTTGATTAATGATTTTGCCAACTGCTGATCTATTTTTTAAATATTTTTTTAGTTTTTAAGTAATAGAAGTGGGTACGGCATAGCGCCTATGGTTAAGAAACCCTGAATACTTTAAAATGTTCAATTATAATGGGATTACATATTTAATCAAAAAATGAAATTGTTTTATTCTGACTGAAGTTCACAAACGTCGCATAAAATAAAGGTTTAGCCTTATTTACTAAAAATCAAAATAGTTTAAAAATAAAAATTTAACCCAGAAATCAAAATATCAAACCATTAGATAGAATAATGCAGGGACTGTATTTGAAAACTATCAAATTCCCGTGATTTTTCTAGTTATCTCCCTCGGTAATGATAACTCATGTTTGCAGGAACCAGATTCAAATAAATTTCCTTTGACTTTACGCCAGTCTCGATCTTTCTGGAAAACACTTTCTTAGTGGTGCAGCGAGGCAGTGGCGGGGAGGACAGATAGCACAGGGCGCCAGACTAGTTGGGGCGCTAAAATTGGTTTTGATGGTATTTTATTGGTGAAAATAGTGGCTTTCAGGGTCGAAGGGGGCGAAAAATAAATATATCCCCCGGGATCGAAGCACTCAGTGTCTAGCCTGTGGCGGCGGTAAGGAAGGCGTGTACCACCCTTGGTGTCAATTTTGCCTTATATGGATTGGCCTACCTTGGGCGGCAGTAATCCTAACTACGCCACTAACTCTAGCTACGCCACTGAGGCCTCTGCACTTCATACGCATTTTCCCATAAAATATTGATAAAAAATTATTTTAGAATAGATAAAATAAATCTCATATCTAAATGACACCGTAGGCATAATTAAGAAACACATTTGTTATAAGAATCAAGACGAAAACTACCTGTGTGTGTATATATATATATATCGTGGTTTGTGATCGAGCCTTCAATCTCTGCCACGTCAACTTTGTGAACAGGGTTGAAGTTGAACGTCCGTACAAATTTTGGCCTATAAGGACTTGTCTGTACAATTTTTACCCATAATGACTTGTTCATACAAATTTTTACCCATAATGACGTGTCCATACAATTTTGACCTATAATAACTTGTCTGTAAAAGTCCATCAGAACTTTGGGATATACGTACAAAATGAGACATTGAACAAACATTGGAAAAAAAAAGTGGCGGGAGGATAATAGCTGTTTATGGTCCCTACAAATTATACGTTCGCAATGAACTTGATTCGTATGCTCTTCCATGCACATCAGAAGACCTATATTCTGCTTTAGCATCCATAAAGTTGAGACACTACATTAGCATGTCTTAATGTACCGCTGTCTCTGGGACTATTGTGTCATGTAATCTGCGGGACTACTGTGTCATGCTATCTACGGGACTAATGTGTCATGCTGTCTCCGGGACTATTGTGTCATACCTGCAGTTTGGGTTTATTGCCTCATCAAGCATGGTGCATAATTATTACATGGCCTTGCAGTTGTATACGACCTCTCGACAAGCATAAAAAATGTTACGATAGTTTCGGAAATGGTCCCACAGGCCGCTCACAGCGTTCTTCGTGTATTAGTACAGAGATCTGTTCATGTATTAGTACAGAAATCTATTCATGTATTGGTACAGAAATCTATTCATGTATTAGTACAGAAATCTATTCATGTATTAGTACAGAAATCTATTCATGTATTAGTACAGAGATATATTCATGTATTAGTACAGAAATCTATTTATGTATTAGTACAGAAATCTATTCATGTATTAGTACAGGGATCTATTCATGTATTAGTACAGAAATCTATTAATGTATTAGTACAGAAATCTATTCATGTATTAGTACAGAGATCTATTCATGTATTAGTACAGAGATCTATTCATGTATTAGTACAGAGATCTATTTACGTATTAGTACAGAAATCTATTCATGTATTAGTACAGAAATCTATTCATGTATTAGTACAGAGATCTATTCATGTATTAGTACAGAGATCTATTCATGTATTAGTACAGAGATCTATTCATGTATTAGTACAGAAATCTATTCATGTATTAGTACAGAAATCTATTCATGTATTAGTACAGAGATCTATTCATGTATTAGTACAGAAATCTGTTCATGTATTAGTTCTGGGAGCGGCGATAAACTAATTACTAAAACTTCTCACCGAGATGGCAAAAGATTTAATGTTACAAATAAAAATAGATGTACATATTCTTAGCAGAGCGTGGTTTCGATCCACGGACCTCTGGGTTATGGGCCCAGCACGCTTCCACTGCGCCACTGCTATTGCTATTGTGAATGGTATAATAGACTAAAAGAAGTGTATTCTTTAAATTGTTCCTTGAATAGTTAGATATCCTTAGTGTTTCAGGAGCAGCTGATCACTGCTAATGCTTTTATCTGTTTGGGAAGCATTTTGGGAGCCGAGCGCTTTTTAAGTTTAGTAGAACATTAGCCGCATCGATGTCTCGAATTATCTGGATGTGACCAGGAGCCGTGGGTTGCTACCGCTGACCTAGGCTAGGTATTACGAATATCGTGTCGTATATAATAA
Source organism: Omphiscola glabra (assembly GCA_964017045.1). NCBI lineage: Eukaryota > Metazoa > Mollusca > Gastropoda > Lymnaeidae > Omphiscola > Omphiscola glabra. Next base: position 35,958,503 of record OZ024798.1, read on the forward strand.
TATATATTTTGTTTCAGGTGTGTCCTGCTTCATCTTCACAACCGGCTCTACCCCAATTCCAAATCTTTTCAATTAATAGGCCTACTGAGTAAGAAATTTAAAAATATGTTACGCAGCGAGCTTTCTTGTATGACGGTTGAATTCGGGTATATATTTTATTGTCACGTCCCAGTAAGGCATATTAATTATTATTTATTCAATTAAGCGCCAAGGGTATGGTATAAGACTGTTTGTAGGCATATTATTTAAAGGCCGGCATATATCCCAATTTTACAGACAGTGAAAAATTTTCTCTTTCTGTTACGCTTGGAATCTCCGGGTATTTTCTCAAACTAAACGGACACGGTGTAGTGTAAACAAACTCATCAAACTGCACCATTTGTTAAGCCTTAGTTTCTATTAATTTAAAAATGAAACGTGGAGAGTGATGTTAGCTTATTAAAAAAAAATACGGTGAAGCCTTTTAGAGAGGATTTTTGAAATTTTGCAATTATATGACATGGAAAGGATTTAAATATTAAAATTGAAACTGCCGAAACCCGGGATCGAACCAGGGACCTTTAGATCTTCAGTCTAACGCTCTCCCAACTGAGCTATTTCGGCTTAATCTATCTCTTACGAAAAATCAAGTCTTGACAATGATTAGAATAAATTGTCTAATCTAAGTTTTATTTGTTTGTATTTGTCGACCATACAAGTAACAGTTGAAAGGACTGTCGATCTGCCCCAAAATAGAGAACGTCTGACTCAAATCCCAGTTAATCCGCAGTACGCGGAACCCTCACGTCCCTCCATACGTTTGACCTTGACCGATGAAGCAGTGACAAGACGGAGCCCTGAGCATGTTCAGAGAGCGGCCGCCCTTGAAACCATGGATTTGTACTCCAAAAGTACCTGTGAACGTGTTCACGGACGGATCGGCCAGTCTGAGAGAAAGTACTGCTGGGTATGGTGCGCTCATACTATACCCAGTGGGCGGGGGTGGGGTGGGGGCACAAAGTCAGGAACTCTCTGGACCCTGTGGGACCACAGCATCAAACCTTGATGCGGAGCTTGAGGCTATACACAGGGCCCTGGCAGCGTGTATCACACACTGAAAGAAAATGAGCTTGCGGGGCTCGATGTGGTCGTGTTCTCGGACTCAAGATCTGCTCTCGAGATCTTGGGAAAGAAGCAGGGTACCACTCACTTAGTTGACGTCATCATTGATGATGTGTGCAAAATCGGCTAATTAGGGGGCAAGGTAACAGTGCAATGGATCCCAGGCCATGTCGACATCAGTGGCAATGTGAAAGCAGACACTCTTGCGAAAACCGGGGCTGCCCAGCCTCAGCCAGAAGTATTTATAATTATTATTTGTTTTCTTATATAGCGTGGTACCCCAGCCTAGGGCTGGGCTCACCGAGCTGTACATAAAAATCTTAGAAAAAGAGACATAATCGTGATAATAACATAAAATACAAATATATAATAAAGAACAGATGTATAGAGACAAAACAAAAACTAATGCATATTTACCTCATCCACACCAGAACTTTTACATGACAAGCCATGGACGGCGGCCAGCAGCAGCGTTTATCGGTCAGATGTGGGGAATTAAAAAAAAAATATTTTTAAGTACCAATGACTGGATTGGGAATAAAGAACTGGCTGGCGGACCATTTCAAGAAAAAGTGGCACAGGCAGTGGGCAGACAATACGACCGCTAGAGGCGTCTATTCAAACTTGCAGACCCCTAGCAAACAAGACCCATATTGGGGGTTAGGCCGCAAACAACAAAGCTTAGTGACGCTAATGCGCACTTAGCATTGCCCCTTAGGCACATACTTCTGGCGGCTTGACAACAACCGGGATCCTACCTGCCGGCATTGCAACCTGGCCCCGGAAACGCTGGCGCATCTGTTGACCGAATGCCCCTCACTAGAGCTTCCGGGGGAGGCCAGGGCGGAGGGGGAACCCTATGTGAGGAAAATGTTGTATGGCACAGCTCAGCAGATGGAGCTGGTTGCCAATTTACTAGCCGGGGTCTTAAGAGAGTAATCTCACGACCTTCACCAGAATATGTGTGTTAGTTAGTAACAGTTGAATAATTTTACAGAAGTCTTCCATAACGCTAAACATCCTGCTAATCTTTACAATCCCATCTTAGATATGACTAGAATGGGGTACGTGTGTTCATGGCTGAAAGCAGTTGATTTTATTAATTAGCGTAATTGGCAAATTGGTAAAGTTCAAGCATTATATCTAGCTATTACTACGGAATGTGAAATTGTTAAAAAAAATTATGTGATTGTTATTGTTAATGTTTTAAAAAGGTAAAGTGTATAATTAATTTTCTAATTATTATTACATTTACATTACATTACAGTTCTCGGAAGGTCTTGCGGGCCACTTTGAACGTTTTAGTTTAGCGGTCCGCAAGTAGTCCACGGCGACCATGGGCCTTAAGGTGTCAACCTTTATTCTAGCCTGCTACCTAGAAAAATACCAGACCCACCCTTTCACATACATTTTAATCAAAATACGTTTTCTTATTGTTTTAAAGTTATCTATCTTTTTATCAATAATTATTAACAGACAACAATGACATGTTTATGATACACCTATGCATGAATATGTAGACAAAGATATATCAGTTGACATCAACAATATATAAATGGTGTTAAATAAAGTTATAATGGTAAATCCCCAAAGGAAAACAAATGCTTTAACAGAAACTTCAGTGCTTTACTTTCGCCACATGATGGAGGATGGAGACAAACATTGGTTGCTCCCCTTAATTAGAAAAAAGCTTTGAAACGATTGTGCATAAATAGGAAAGAAACAAATGACAAACGCATTAAAACAAAATCAGTACCGGGCTCTGAAACATTCTCATGCGAACATGCGCTGTAATAATCCAAAGCTAGTCAGAGTACTCGATTTCTTGAAATTCATTTTAAGTTCTTTGTATGAAATTGGGCAAACTACTAGCATGTGTATTGTTATTGCAGTCACGTAGCTATGGTTGGAACCACAGGGGCGGGAAACATATTTTTGCCGACACATTCCAAGGAAAAGAAATTTATTATGTAGTTAACCAAAAACCGCCCCTTAATATAAAGTAATGAAGTTCCTGGTAACGGACCGTCCCCTTCCGCACCCTTCTTCCATCAGCACTGGGACACGGTGCTATTCTTATGGATTCAGTTCACGTGCAATGCGTCATCACAGCTAAATAACTTGAATAAAGCAAGATATAAGTAGATCTGCAACTATTTCGTGTAAAATCCGCCCTATGTGTATTAATGAAGAGAGGAATTTAAAAAAAAAAAATTAAATCTGCCGAAACCCGGGATCGAACCAGGGACCTTTAGATCTTCAGTCTAACGCTCTCCCAACTGAGCTATTTCGGCAGGTAACAATATGACACTATTGGAATAATTGGATCCATTTACATCACAATTGGATCCATTTACATCACAATTGGAGACATTTATTGATAACAAATGAAATAGTCGTCAAAGGCGTAGATAGTCGCCGGGATGATAAGCCCAGCGGTGTATTGCCAAATTCGTAGCGAGGGGTTCGCAGTTAGTATGCCCCCTTATGCCATATCGGTCAACGCCACAGTCAGGCATATTTATTATTTTGAACTAACGGTTCGCACGAATCTGACCGAACCGGCTCCAAACCACCGCTGGATAAACCCCCACGTACACCACCACACTTCTTTGCTCGCCGCTGAGCTGTGTATATATTGTTATGTTCTACCCCCGCCCCGCGCCCCCCCCCCCCGGGGGCCACTATTACCAGGCTTTGACCTACATTTTCTATTCTTTAAAAAAGCGCAACGATTATTTCCGCATATAAAAAGAAATCGGTTATTTATTTTAAAAATAATATCGATATAAAAAAGAAGGGTTAAATCTTTGACATTATTGTACTTTGAGATATTGATATTAAAATTGACCACTCTTCCTTATTTTCCTTGTCTTTGCACGCCATGAATTATGTTGATATTCAAATGTCCCACTCTTCTCCCATGACGCGTTCTACTGATTTTTTAAATACTTTTTTTTCTGAAAACATCAGTTGGACGAATAATTCCATATAATTAAAAGAATACGGATTTTTTAAATTTTTATATTAAAATCTATGCAAAAGTTGCTCTCTGTAACATAATCCGGAATGGAGATATTCTGAAAATGAACCCCCGGCAGCTTTGTTGAATTTGTGTTGTTGCACTTTTAATGTCTTTTTAATACATTAAACAAAAATAATAAATTTCCTAATATCTTTTCCCTTATAAATGTAATAAATGTAAATTTGTAAATTTGTAGAGATTACATATTTAAACAATTTTCATATGTTTAAGATACAAGGTTAAATTTTGTGGTACGTTAAAAAAATTAGTGAACAATTTAAAGACCAAGTAGTGTTTATTTATTTAAAAAAAAGAATGGAAAAAAAAAACTTTAACAGATTTGTCATTTCAGGAATTTTCGATGTGGCTGAAGACTAAAGCAACACAAGTACTCAAATGAAAAACTTAACACCTATATACAAAGTTTTTCCTATACAATCCTTATAAAATTTAATATCGAGGATTTGGAATGGGGGCTGAAAATTTGACAAAACTTGCATACAAGCAATGCACTTTATAAGAATACCAATTAGTGCTCCCCCTCCATCCCCCACAGGCTCACAACCACACAGATTTTTTTCATCCGCCCTGAACTATATTAATATTCTAATGATCCACCCGCTATACATCGCACATTTATTTCACAAACTTTTCAGGAAAACAAAAGAAAATATTACGCACAAAAACGCGCGTGCGATGTTTTTTAAAAAGAATCTCATTTACCGCATTTTTAGGGAATTTTATTTGGTGAAATCATACTTCCTTCCTATTTCATCTGAAAAATAGGAAAAGGTGATTTTTTGAGGTTTGAGTTAGGAGTTAGGGATGAATAATATGTTGTCATCGGCAAAACAAATCTGTGGCCAAGTTTCAGCTCGATAGGTTAACGGAAAGTGAGCTTATGTCAGTCTTATCCTGTTCCATGCTCATGTGCAACAGAAGACCAATTTACAGCTATAATCTCCCACCATTAGCATTTCTTAATGTCCCGCTATGTCTCTGAGATAATTGTGTCATGCTGTCAACGGGACTATTGTGTCATGCTGTCAACGGGACTATTGTGTCATGCTGTCTTCGGGACTATTGTGTCATGCTGTCTCCGGAACTATTGTGTCATACTGTCTCCGGAACTATTGTGTCATGCCGGTAGGAATTGGTTTATTACAACGTTGAGCATATAGTATTGTGCATAATTATGTTCTAGGGCATTGTACTTGTATATGACCTATAGCCGGCCTTGTAGTTGTATGCGACCTCTCGCCGGCCTTGTATATACGACCTGTATCCAGCCTGATAGTTGTATACGACCTCTAGCCAAGCATCACATTTTTTTACACTATTTCCCGAAAGGGTACCACAGCGTTTATCATGTGTGGTCATTTAGCAGATAAAAGATGAGTTCAGGCAGGTAAAAAATGAGTGCAGGCAGGTAAAAGATGAGTGCAGGCAGGTAAAAGATGAGTGCAGGCAGGTAAAAGATGAGTGCAGGCAGGTTAAAGATGAGTGCAGGGTACCCATCTGAGCCTTCTCTCCCGACATCAACGTCACACCACTAACTTGTCAACGATATCCGATGTCTGTTTGTGTGCAATAACCTTATTCTAAGTGCTATCTATTCCCGCCCAACAATGGCGGTCACAATGTGCCAAATTTAATCTACTAAAAATACTTGAGAAAACATGCATTCAAGGAACGTACTTTATAAGATTCCCAATTAGTGACACCCTCTTTACCCCCCACCATTCCAACACACACTTCAGCCTTGTGTAAAAACTTGGATCCAAACAGTAATGTAATTTATACGAACATCTTCACCTCTTTTCCCAAAACTCCACCCGTTGTTTATTATTGTGGTAATAAATAGGGGGGGGGGGTGCAATCAGGTTAGAAAAATTGAGATGAGCCAAAGTATGGGTTTAGGTTTTCCCAGACTTTGTTTCGCTTATTTCTATGTTTAGTATTGTAGAATGAAATAAAATGTAAAAATGGTGCCGAAACCCGGGATCGAACCAGGGACCTTTAGATCTTCAGTCTAACGCTCTCCCAACTGAGCTATTTCGGCGTTTAGGTTGCTATACTATTGAAAGACATTGACCCATTTATATCACAATTAGTGACATTGACAGCGTCGTCAATAAAGTCAGAAGCGTAGATCAGAGTCACAGAGGAGACGCATGTCCCCGGGCGCTAGACTATAAGTGGGGTGCCAAAAGGGGCAGTGATGCTATTTTATTGATGAAAATACTTAATAGATGCTGGACTCTCTCTGCCTGAAGAAAACATTACGGAGAGGCTGAAGTGTATTGATAGCTATTTTCATTCTGAACCCCAGATCAGATCATCTACGATCAAGAAATTAGCAGATACGTTTTGGTCTGTTCAACCCAAGAGTCTACAATCAGTTAGTTGATTTCACCAACCAGATCAGATCATCTACGATCAAGAAATTAGCAGATACGTTTTGGTCTGTTCAACCCAAGAGTCTACAATCAGTTAGTTGATTTCACCAACCAGATCAGATCATCTACGATCAAGAAATTAGCAGATACGTTTTGGTCTGTTCAACCCAAGAGTCTACAATCAGTTAGTCAAGAATAGTTAATTATGTCCCTTCCAAAATAACCTTTTTCTATGTTGAATTATCATAAGATGAGATTTTTAAAAGAAATATTAAGGCCTAGAAACAACCTAAAGGCAACTAATATTGAAATTAACAAAGTCGTGGACTGGTAATTGTTTGATGCTTTTAAATTCATAACTGAATGAGAGAGACATCATCGAATCTCTTCCAGTGCCCTCGCAAAGCCTTCAATTGTTTCTTTAGATCTCTGCGTATGCGGCTGCATGTGATCAGAGCTTTTCAAAATAATGGCTTATCAAGAACTATTTACGATCAAACATGGGACAGTCAAGACTTTTTGATCTGGCTCTAATATCAATTACCGTTAATGATATTGATTTTGCCCAAGTGATTGAAATCAAGAAATGTAAAATTTTTAATAACGTAAATTTAATGTAATAGTAACGATACCGCAATGCTGTTACAATTATTTAGTATATTTAACTCGTGAACTTTATTTATTTATTTTTATTTTTATTGTTTCTTATCATTCTTATTCTGTGGACTAATATTAATCAAGGAGAAATCCATCGTGGAAGTGCGTTGACCGGGGGGGGGGGGAGGAAAGGGGACAGGGGGGGTGACACTGAATTAACGGGGGGTGACGATGAATTAACCGCACCGCTATTTCTAGTCACACTAAGTACATTAAAGATGCTAAACACTTCACCAGGGCGATGGCATATTAAATTTTAAAATTAAAAATAAATGCGCACATTTTTAGCAGAGCGTGGTTTCGATCCACGGACCTCTGGGTTATGGGCCCAGCACGCTTCCACTGCGCCACTCTGCTCTTGCATATCAGAGATATATCTGTGATTTCTATAACATTAAAACTATCCTTTAAAATGCTCCTTGAATATATTGTTATTCCTGACCATCGCAATTGCTTTTATCTGTCTGGGAAATATTTTGGGAGCTGAGCGCTGTTAAAGTTTAATAGAACATGTGCCGCATCGATGTCTCCAATTAACCGGATGCGACTTGAAAACGTGGGGTGCCTACCACTGACCTAGGCTAGGTTTTAAGAAACTCGTTTAATTATAATGTCGTATAGATATTTTGCTTCTAACGAGTCCTGGTTCCTCTTGACAACCGGCCTTTCCCCAACTCCACATGTTTTATATTCATAAATTACTTCGGAGAGAACACAAAAAATCTGTCACACAGCGTGACGGTTGAACTCAGATAAAGAGTTTATTTTTTTCATTAGGTGGGACTGGGAGGCGACTGCCTATAAGTAACGTCTCCTAGGTACGGGTGCAGTAATAATCCACAGTACAGGATTTCTTGACATTTAGTCGAAGTTTTTTTTTTTAAATCGTGAAAACTACTAGCATGGGCGTAACTATTGTTAGCGCCACCCGGGGTGGGTCAAGCTTTATGCCCGCCCCCTTCCAAGAGTTTTTTTTTTTTTTGTAGCTTGCTGAAACACCAACCCCTCAATAAAAAGTTTAAGTGAACCCGGTACTGACCGTCCTCTCCTTCCAAAGTCCCTGTGGTGTGGTGCATAATATTCTTATCTATATCTTAACGCTTCGGTTCGCTTACACTGCGTTAACACTCTACATAATGATTAATTTGTGAACACACATGTCTCATAATTAGAAACTGAGAACATGTTTAATGATCTTATTATTTTTTGTTAGGCTCCGGACTGGGGGATGGTGGAAAAATGCATTCAATTATGCTCTGTCTATTTTATCTGTTTTTAAAGTGTCTTTGTTTAAAAAAAATGTATACATGATGTATTATATGTTCATGATGTATGGTGGTGTATCCAATCTATCTGTACTATGTTTTTAAATTGTTTTTTAAATTCAGGATATTTTTCATGCATTTTAAAATAGATAAATTTTAAACTTCTTTTTCATTTTTCTCACCTTTGCGTTTTAAAGATTTTTGAGGAATGTCAAATGTATCAGGAGGAAAAGTATTTTCATTGATATTCTCTGTTTGTAAATACATTCAACAGAATTTTTGAAATTATTTTTTTACTTATTCTATATAGGCTAACCCCAAAAATTTGCCACATTTTTAAGTGACCTCGCTTACATGTCATTTGCAGCTCTTCCAATCATTATAATGCAGTGAGCCTGTATTAGTGGTTTAACAATTTTTTTATTTAAAGGGATTCCGGTCGAAAAGTCTGCGTTTTCTTGCCGATTTGGAGGCGTTGGCCACCGGACCCCTCAACGTTAACCCGGTGAACACAACCACCATTGCGTGTCCCGCGTGGGCTGACAAAGGCATGGATGGTACCTGCCGGAATTAAACACTTCTGTTCGCTCCAACTGCGTAAAAACTTGGATCCAGACAGTATTGTAATTTATACGAACATCTTCACCTCTTTTCCCAAAACTCCGCCCGTTGTTTATTATTGTAGTAATAAAAAGGGGGGGGGTGCAATCAGGTTAGAAAAATTGAGATGAGCCAGACTTTGTTTAGTATTTTAGAAATGAAATAAAATGTAAAAACGTGCCGAAACCCGGGATCGAACCAGGTACCTTTAAATCTTCAGTCTAGCACTCTCCCAACTGAGCTATTTCGGCAGTTAACGGTAGGACACTTTTGAAAAACGTCGACCCATTTATATCATAATTAGTGACATTGACAGCGTCGTCAATAAAGTCAGGAGCGTAGATCAGAGTGGCAGATGAGACTCATGTCCCCGGGTTTTAGACTAGTGGGGGTGCTGACGAGATGTAGAGCTTATTATCTTTGTGCTCATCTACCCATGACGATTACAAGTTGCCGTTAAATGATTTGAGGCGAGAGGCTGGGGTGGAAGTCGCTGGCCGATGATTCTAGATACGCTCCTAGGCAACCGTTTCGTCCCAGTTATTTCGCAAACTAGTTGCGAGGTGGAAACCCACTGTAGAACCCCTCTATATAGGGCATCCGACGCTTCCCCGGGATGGGTGGGGGAAGATATTAGGACGTAAATGTACCAAACCAATTCACAGGAAAGTCGATCGTGTCCTCTGTGTGTATGCGCACAGTCGGACCGACCGGGTGTCCTTGGGTTGGGACGGCCTCCAGCAGAAATCCCGATCGAGCGGACACGGGTGGGGGCCATCCTGGCAAACGGGCATCTCCAATGTGCCCCTTAGCGGCCCGATTTTCGAGCTTAAGGGGGTGGGGTGCTTGGGGGGGCATGAGGAGCAATAAGCTCGACGGCCCGCTGACGCCATTTTGTAATGAGTCATCAGTGTGCAAAGTTTCATTGTGATATTGCAAAACCTCTTATCCTCAATAACTTTTGCGTAACTGTAAAAATTGGTATAAATTATACATTTTTTGCAATCAAAGTCCTCCGAAAAATACAAAATAAACTGAAGTGTTTTATTTGTATCTTTCTATTATAAAGTGTATAGATAGTATGTACTAACATATTTTTTAAACAAAGGAACATTGGCATTTTTTTTTATTAACCAAGGACCACCTTAAATTGTTATTTACAGCAGTAAGTATTTCTATCCACACTGCGTAAGTGCATACTTTTATGATGCTCAACACTGCACCAGGATGTCGAAATATTTAATAAGACAAATAAAAATAAATGTCTTTTTAGCAGAGCGTGGTTTCGATCCACGGACCTCTGGGTTATGGGCCCAGCACGCTTCCACTGCGCCACTCTGCTCTTGAATATATCTGTGATTTGTATACTATGAAAACTATTTTGATATTTCTGATCATTGCTATTGATTTTATCTGTTAGGAAAATATTTTGGTAACCATATGCTATTAAAGTTTAGTATTAAAGTTTTAGTCTCCAATTAACCAGATGTGACTTGAAGACGTGGGATGCCTACCGCTGGCGTAGGCTAGGCTTTCAGAGCCTCGTATAATGTCGTATAGATATTTTGCTTCTAACGTCTCCTGCTTCATCTTCACAACCGGACCTTCCTCAACTCCACATGTTTTATATTCATGTTAAGTTCGGAGTGAAAAAAGAGGTCATGCAGCAAACGTCATGCGTAACGGTTGAACTCAGATGAAGAGTTTATTTTTTTCTTTATGTGGGACTGGGTGGCGACTGCCTCTAAGTAACGTCTCCTAGGTACGGGTGCATTAATAATCCTCAGTACATGATTTCTTGACATTTAGTCGACGTTTTTTTTTTTAAATCGTGAAAACTACTATCATTGGCATTGCTATGGTTAGCGCCACCCGGGGCGAGTCAAGCTTTTTGATGGCCCCCTTCCAAGAGTTTTGTTTTCTTTTGAAGCTTGGCGAAACATCCACCCCTCAATATAAAGTATAAGTGTACCCCGTACGGATCGCCCCTCCTTCCAAACTCCCTGTGGCACAGTGCTTAATATTCTTATCTATATCTTAACGCTTCGGTTCGCTTACACTGTGTAAAAACTTTTAGCAAAACACTAACATAATATACACGTATATCTTCAACAATTTTTCCAAAAACTCCGCCCTTTGTGTATTATTGTGGTAATAAGGGCCAGACAGTGGCGTAGCGAGCTTAACTCGCGCCCGTTGCACAATACCTTTTTAGCGCCCCCAATACCTTTTTAGCGCCCCCCCATTCGAAAACCATACAATATTATAGTAAAATATACCATTTAGCGCCCCTTTGTGAGTAGCACCCGGGGCATGATGCCCCTTGCCCCCCCCCTCACTACGCCACTGGGGCCAGAGACTGCAATCAGCTTAGAAAAATGGAGATGAGCCAAAGGATGGGTTTAGGTTTTCCCAGACTTTGTTCCGCTTATTTCTATGTTTAGTATTGTAGAATGAAATAAAATGTAAAAATGGTGCCGAAACCCGGGATCGAACCAGGGACCTTTAGATCTTCAGTCTAAGGCTCTCCCAACTGAGCTATTTCGGCGTTTACGTTACTGTACTACTGAAAGAGATTGACCCATTTATATCACAATTAGTGACATTGACAGCGTTGTCAATAAAGTCAGAAGCGTAGATCGGAGTGGCAGGGGAGGACGCTAGACTGGTGGGGTGCTAAACGGGGCCTTGATGCTATTTTATTGATGAAAATAATGCTTTAGCCACGCCCCTGTTTGACGTAGGAAATAATGAACAATTGACTCAATTGTAAAAAATTAAAACATTTATTTAGTTCCAGATGTTTACAATTTTAAATAACCGTTTCCAGAATAGCATTCGAGTCCAAACATCATATTGTGTCTCCAATAGGCGCTATATTATCATTAGTTTATATTCTAAAATATATGGATTTTAATAAAATGTGTACTTATAGTATTGTGTTTTATCCATGATCAAGACTAGAAGCATAAAAAACAATAATAAAAGAACAACGGCAACCATACTGTTAACTCAACGCAATAACTCAGATTGTGTGACAGTTATCTCAAGTCTCAATATGAAGCTTAGAGGAAAACATTTTTTTTATCATTACAAATTCTGTTACCGTATCCAAAGCGACTTCCTGTGAAATAATAAAGGGGTTGTCCTCTCATATGGGGTAAACCCTGTTATCGTGGCCAGGAAAATAATTCTTACGCACATTTCTTCAGTCCAACAAGCTTTAGTCCAACAAAATTTTCAGTCCATCAAACCTCATTCCAACAAGATTTAGACCAGTATGTTTCAGCTCAGCAAGCTTCGGTCCAGCAAGTTTCAGTCAAACAAGCTTCAGTCCAGCAAGCTTTAGTCCAACAAGCTTCAGTTCAGCAAGCTTTGGTCAAACAAGCTTCGGTCCAGCAAGTTTCAGTCCAGCAATCTTCTGTCCAACAAGGAAAGTTTTCTATCAAACTATGCTCGATCTTGTATTCTTACTTGATTGGAGAAGTAAAAAACCAACTAGTATTTGAATCAGAGCGATCGCCGTATGTTGCTATTTCCCTCCGCCTCTTTATTCATTAATAATAGAGGTACGCCCGCGCCTGCCCCGACCCACGAGCCTTTCAGTGCCAACTACAGGTAATTAGCTCCTTGTAGCTCTTGATTAATTTTCATTTGCCAGCGAGCGCTTTTCTTCCGTCAACTACCAGGGGACTCTACACCTGTTCATTTTTATTTGATGTTACCTGGGAGTGAAGTGGCCATGGAAGGATCGGGTACTTGACGGGGGAGTTGGTGCACTTGAGAGTAGGGGGTTTGAGGAGGGGCGCCGATGTTAAGGGGAGGGTTGGTTACTTAACGAAGTTGAAGAGCTCTGATGAATGGAATCGATTGAAAGAATCGGCAATTTTTTCTTCTTTTTTTGTCGATACTTCTATGTGTCGTCATTGGAACTTACAATGTAGCATGGAGAGCTCTAAATCAATGTGAAATAACTGAGGTTGTCTAAACAGACAGTAGGTGTGGGGTTAGTGGGTGTGTGCAGGCAGTGGGTGTGTGCAGGCAGTTGGTGTATGCAGGCAGTGGGTGTGTGCGGGCAGTGGGTGTGTGCAGGCAGTGGGTGTGTGCAGGCTGTGGGTGTGTGCAGGCAGTGGGTGTGTGCAGGTTTAAAGTATTAACAATGACGTCATTTGACAAGGTTAATGACATTTGACACGGTTAATGTCATTTGACAAGGTTAATGTCATTTGACAAGGTTAATGTCATTTGACAAGGTTAATGTCATTTGACAAGGTTAATGTCATTTTGGTCCAAGGCAAGCTTCCATAATGTTGTCAAAAGTCCATCTGCTTTGAAAAAACTGTATAAAGTATTGGCAGCCGGGGTGTGTGCAGGTGGGGGATAGCTTTGACATTCGCAAAGATAAGACTTTCTGTTAGTTTTGGGCAGGATTTGTTGAGCCATGTTGTCAAAGTTGTTGTTTTTTTTTTGCCTCACGGGTTTGGAATAGATATTAAGCTACTGAGAACGGGTTTGTACTCGGTTTGATATTTCGAAGTTAAGCACTGTTTTAACGTGATCGTCACTGCTGTTGTGACTGTTTCAACGTGATCGTCAGTGCTGTTGTGACTGTTTCAACGTGATCGTCAGTGCTGTTGTGACTGTTTCAACGTGATCGTCAGTGCTGTTGTGACTGTTTCAACATGATCGTCAGTGCTGTTGTGACTGTTTCAACATGATCGTCAGTGCTGTTGTGACTGTTTCAACATGATCGTCAGTGCTGTTGTGACTGTTTCAACATGATCGTCAGTGCTGTTGTGACTGTTTCAACATGATCGTCAGTGCTGTTGTGACTGTTTCAACATGATCGTCAGTGCTGTTGTGACTGTTTCAACATGATCGTCAGTGCTGTTGTGACTGTTTCAACATGATCGTCAGTGCTGTTGTGACTGTTTCAACATGATCGTCAGTGCTGTTGTGACTGTTTCAACATGATCGTCAGTGCTGTTGTGACTGTTTCAACATGATCGTCAGTGCTGTTGTGACTGTTTCAACATGATCGTCAGTGCTGTTGTGACTGTTTCAACATGATCGTCAGTGCTGTTGTGACTGTTTCAACATGATCGTCAGTGCTGTTGCGACTGTTTCAACATGATCGTCAGCGCTGTTGCGACTGTTTCAACATGATCGTCAGCGCTGATGTGAGCTTCAACTCTTTGGGAATGTTGAGTTAGTTAAATTATCATAACTGCGAACAGAGTCCGCCTTGGGAAGTTTTGTGCAAGGTCAAAAAATGCCCCCCCCCCCCCCCCCCAGCCCACGAAATCATGAATGTTCATCTGGCATGCATTTTTAAAAAACTAGTTTTTTTTTAGAATTTTCTCTTTAAAATTTGAAGTATAAGTCCAAATGATAAAAATTTGTAATCAATATTTTGATTTTAATTATAAGTAGCCTCACTTTACATAAACTCAAATTCTTAATAAGAGTTTTTATATTTAATAGTTGATTTCAAGATAAACATGGTTTGTCTTGCTTCTGAAAAGTAGTAGCAAAATTATACAAGTGTTTAGAGCGTATTATAATTTCAAGTTCATTTGGGAAAAAAAAAGAATTTTTTTTTGTTCGCTTTTGACGAAGATAACTGTTTCGGTCCTATACAACTCCTTTGAAATCTATGGAGTGAAACAATTCTGAGACACGGTCGAATTAATTTATGTTTTTGTGAGTTTGAGATTCGAAAAAGCTTCTCTCGGTATTTGCGACTGTTGTTGGGATCGCTAGTGATAGTCGAATTGTCACAGACACAGTTTTGAAAAAGAGCCACACAGCCCAATAGACACATAACAGTATGTAACATAATACATCGCTAATGCTTGATTTCTCTGTTATTCTTTATGATAAAGCAAATAGACCATCACAACGTTCTGCATGGGTGCATTAATGTTTGACAAACTGTTGCTTAGCTAGCGTTAGTGCCACTTAGGGGTGGGGCAATATTTTCCCACCCCTCCTCCTCCACTAAATAACGGACAAAACCAGTGTAGTTATTAGCTTAAAAGCCATCGGCGTATTGAAATGTGCTGTAGGCACGAATACAACCGAGAAGTCATATTTATGACAGTGACAATGTTTTCATTTCGTATTGTTATGTAGACGACGTGTTTACGTCACCTTTTCCCGTGAATGAACTCTAGCTGACCCCAAGTTCGGTACCGCATTTGGGGTGTGGCTAACTGAATATGCTCTCTCTTGACCTTGTTTACAACTAAATAAAATCTATAGTCTGTATTATTTAGAATTCTGTAGACAAATCTAGACAAATCAGGAAAGGAAAAGAATGTGTAAACCCGTTCAAGAAATGTCTTTGATACAGGCTATATAATTATATATATATATATATATTGAGTGACAGGAAGGACGAGGTAGAGATATATTTTTGGGCTATTGTTATTACGATAGAACTTTGCTTTACGAGACAGAGATTCTTTACAAACATTTGCTGTGTGTGTATAGATTTCCTTTTCATCATATTGCTTTTGAACAACATTGTATCTTCTTCAACATTGTACCGGTACAAGCCAATCATTATACTGTAAGTCGATAGCTTCAATTTTTCTTTTCTTTTTTAATTTGTAATTCATTATCAACTTAATAAAATTTATTAATTGTAATCAGCCCTAGTTTTGGTATCGCTTTCTTTGTTATTGCATTTACCATATTGTATCGTCTTTTGTTATGTTCTGTTTTGGAACGAGCCATATACTTAAATAAGAGATTAATTTCTCCATACGGTTAACGAAATTCCAAGATAAGATCCATGAATGATATGAATCGCAATGGGGAAAATGACGTCAAGGTGTGTTGAGTTAAGATCGCAGCATATTGGACAAAAACAAAAGCCGATATATTACTGAGATAAAAAGTAATTTTAAACTTCATGCCCTTTTAGCATTACTGAATTTGCTTTAAAAAAAAAAAAAAAAAAAAAAAAAAAAAAAAATAAAGGCTCTCAATTCAACCTTTTTATTACCACCTCCTTAGTTAAAACTGATGGCTTGGTTGGTCCCCTTGATTACAAGATTTACTCTAAAAATGCCCAAACCGACCCCTTCATATCCCAATGCTGCTGAATCTACTTGTCCGTACACTAATCTAACTGAAGGTCTGTGTATTTTTTTAAGAAGAAAAAATCAAATAAAATTTCCCTTGTTTTGAAAGTCCTCCTAAAATTGAAATAAATTCACCATCACATGGTAGCTGTAAAATTCTATCATAAACTGAATGATTTACGGTAACCAAATTTAGCTTAAAGTAAAATATATTTTTTTCTGGGTACAAAATTGAATCCTCTGGAAATTCATTGTCAAAATCCGTCGAAATGTTATCAGACTTTTGTGTTTATTTTATTTTATTTTACTGAAATTTGCCGCCCCTTAAAACAATTCCTCATTAGACAGCCGCTTATAACGCCTATACCTAAGGCCTTCACTTCAGAAACTCTATAAAACCTATACCTAAGGCCTTCACTTTAGAAAGCCTGTAACGCCTCTACCTAAAGCTGGCACTATAAAAAGGATATAACGTTTATGCTTAACGCTAACACTATAGAAAGCCTACATTGCCTACATACCTAAAGCCAGCACTATGGAGAAACAAAGGAAATTTTGTGATTAAAAAAATAATTAGAAGACAAACGAACATACATTAATTTTCTATTATCGGAAAGAGAATCACATTTCAAATGTCTTGGGCGATGGCAAGTTTACGACCCAGGAAATACGTGTTCAATTTCTCTATTAGACCGCAGTTATGATGTTAGCGGGACATGATCGGGGCGGACAAGAGAATCAACGTGTGTGAAAACCATAGTGGCATTCTGATGTGAACAGAGGTCTTGTCAATTATCGCCTGATATAAATCTATCTACGGTTTTTCGGCAGTTTAAATAAGAATAACTGTTTTTTCGCAAGTACCATGCTATCGGAACTCTAAACAAGGGGTTATTATTTTGTATAATCGGGGTAAAGGGGGGGGGGGGGTCGATTCTATTTCTCTTGACACGATATGTGGGGTGTTGGTTGGGTTGGACGAATATAGTTTGAAATAAAAGCAATCATTCATTTGAACACTGCACATATTATCATATATTATTTGCCCTACACAAATGGCAGCATGTGTACAAACGGTAGTATTTATTCAGATAATTTAAATTCATCTATGTCTGAGATGGTCACATTTTTAGCACGTGTTGTAAATCTGTAAAATAGTTTGACATTTCATGTTTGTAATACTTTCATTAACATCATCATCATCATCATGTCCCGTAGTTTTCGACCTTTGGGGCGCCACAGATGACCTGAACACTATTCTTCTCCATTCCTCTCGGTCTCATGCCCTATGCATAGCATCGCCTAGTTTTAATCCCGTCCATTCTTTGATGTTATCTTCCTATCTTTTTCTCTGTCTTCTTCTTCCTCCTCTAGTTGTGCCCTGCAAGATTTCTTTGGCGAGCCCTTGTTTTCTGGTCACGTGGCCATACCATTTAAGTTTGCGCTTTTTTACTTTAGTATCATATAAAAATGAATAAAAAAAAAATTTAATACTCTTTTTTTGAAATACCCCATTAAAGACGAGTTAAAATTTCTTTGCCTAATGCATTTTAAGAAATAGTAAATTAATTTCTACTTTTCAGTGCGTTTTAACACGTATTTAATAGAAAGGAATTTATAAGATGTTTCTAAGATGTTAGAACTCTCATGTGTGGGTGCTGGGTGGCCGAGTGGTCTAAACTGAGAAAATCTCAAATTGTTGGTCAATCTCCACCAAAATCCAGTCAAGCAAAAACATCCCCAGCACCCCGGGTGGATGATACTCGTTAAACTTGATCGGCAAGTCATTTAAGAGAAGGAAACTCCGAATTCAAAACCCGGAGATGGAGTCCCGAAAGGCTTGGGGTTATCCAGCGCGTGGAAGGGGGCGATTTGCTGTTGGGTGCCAGCTTATAATCATTGGCCTTTCGATTTCCACAATATATATTTATTTATTCTCTACTATTTAGTAAAAAAAATGTAAATTTAAAATCATCGACAAAGGAAGAGTTATTTCATTTTAAAAACATCGAGTGCTTACAGAATCCCGGTTAAATGGACTTTACCTGGGCATAAAACTACCCACCCGTTCTTTCAACCGCGAAGCATGCGCGGTCAACCACGATAGAAATGCAAAGTAGAAAGAAAGTCCAATTTTACTATTAGTAAAAATGAATTTGCAGTTCTTCAATGGATTGACAAAAGGAATTTCTTACTCTCTCACTAAGTTTATGAAATGGCAAAGTTTCATTATAAACCTCGTCCCGCTGAAAACAACTACGTATAATGCTGTTGATTGTTGATTCACATCATCAGATTAGGATTTTACTTTTCATTATGGAAAGTTATTTTTTTCAACATTTTCCCAAAGAGCTGTTGATGCACTCAAAACACAGTCTTCAAACATTCACTCAAAACACAGTCTTCAAACATTCACTCAAAACACAGTCTTCAAACATTCACTCAAAACACAGTCTTCAAACATTCACGCAAAACACAGTCTTCAAACATTCACTCAAAACACAGTCTTCAAACATTCACTCAAAACACAGTCTTCAAACATTCACTCAAAACACAGTCTTCAAACATTCACTCAAAACACAGTCTTCAAACATGCACTCAAAACACATCTCTTCAAACTCTACGATCCTGACTGATCCCCCCCCCCCCCAATTTTTTTTAAAACGATAAACGATACTGCTAGGTGCCGTCCATGGCTTGACATTTAAATAGTTATGGAATGTTGGAGTCAATACACATTTGTTTTCTTTTATTAATTAATGTATGTTAATTTTTAAGTTACTGATTATGTTTGTTAAATTATATGTACAGCGTGAGCCCAGCCCTAGGCTGGGGTACCACGCTATAGAAAACTACTACTACTACTAATAATAATAATAATAATAATATAAATCCGCTGAATAAATCCAAATAATGACGTGACAGATACAAACAACGGCATTTTTTAAAATTTACATAATGGGCCACTTAATTATTTTGAAGTTGTATCTGAGTTGATTTTCAATTTTATTATTACAAGGTCACCTGTTAAAAAATAGATAATAGAATTTAACAAGTCTTTCTATCGTGCTTTTACGAGAGAAGGAGTCAATGATTTTTTTACTTTGTCAAGCTTTCTAACGTGTTGCTCCAATGAATAAAGTTGTTGAATTTTACGTTTTTAAAGAGCTGAATAATATTTCTTCCTTTCACCAATCAATATTGATCTTTGTGTGTTGTGGAATATTTTTTTATACCTTATAGTAACCCTGGATGCGCATCGATTAACTAATTGTAATTGACCATCATCAGAACTTCCCAGTCCTCCTGTTGATTCTCTAGACTTCTCAGTCCTCCTGTTGATTCTCTAGACTTCCCAGTACTCCTGTTTATTCTCTAGACTTCCCAGTCCTCCTGTTGATTCTCTAGACTTCTGTCCTCCTGTTGATTCTCTAGACTTCCCAGTACTCCTGTTGATTCTCTAGACTTCCCAGTCCTCCTGTTGATTCTCTAGACTTCTCGGTACTCCTGTTGATTCTCTAGACTTCCAAGTACTCCTGTTGATTCTCTAGACTTCCCAGTACTCCTGTTGATTCTCTAGACTTCCCAGTCCTCCTGTTGATTCTCTAGACTTCCCAGTCCTCCTGTTGATTCTCTAGACTTCCCAGTCCTCCTGTTGATTCTCTAGAATTCCCAGTCCTCCTGTTGATTCTCTAGACTTCCCAGTACTCCTGTTGATTCTCTAGACTTCCCAGTACTCCTGTTGATTCTCTAGACTTCCCAGTCCTCCTGTTGATTCTCTAGACTTCCCAGTCCTCCTGTTGATTCTCTAGACTTCCCAGTACTCCTGTTGATTCTCTAGACTTCCCAGTCCTCCTGTTGATTCTCTAGACTTCCCAGTACTCCTGTTGATTCTCTAGACTTCCCAGTACTCCTGTTGATTCTCTAGACTTCCCAGTCCTCCTGTTGATTCTCTAGACTTCCCAGTCCTCCTGTTGATTCTCTAGACTTCCCAGTACTCCTGTTGATTCTCTAGACTTCCCAGTCCTCCTGTTGATTCTCTAGACTTCCCAGTACTTCTGTTGATTCTCTAGACTTCCCAGTACTCCTGTTGATTCTCTAGACTTCCCAGTCCTCCTGTTGATTCTCTAGACTTCCCAGTCCTCCTGTTGATTCTCTAGACTTCCCAGTCCTCCTGTTGATTCTCTAGACTTCCCAGTACTCCTGTTGATTCTCTAGACTTCCCAGTCCTCCTGTTGATTCTCTAGACTTCCCAGTACTCCTGTTGATTCTCTAGACTTCCCAGTACTCCTGTTGATTCTCTAGACTTCCCAGTACTCCTGTTGATTCTCTAGACTTCCCAGTCCTCCTGTTGATTCTCTAGACTTCCCAGTCCTCCTGTTGATTCTCTAGACTTCCCAGTACTCCTGTTGATTCTCTAGACTTCTCAGTCCTCCTGTTGATTCTCTAGACTTCCCAGTACTCCTGTTTATTCTCTAGACTTCCCAGTCCTCCTGTTGATTCTCTAGACTTCTGTCCTCCTGTTGATTCTCTAGACTTCCCAGTACTCCTGTTGATTCTCTAGACTTCCCAGTCCTCCTGTTGATTCTCTAGACTTCTCGGTACTCCTGTTGATTCTCTAGACTTCCAAGTACTCCTGTTGATTCTCTAGACTTCCCAGTACTCCTGTTGATTCTCTAGACTTCCCAGTCCTCCTGTTGATTCTCTAGACTTCCCAGTCCTCCTGTTGATTCTCTAGACTTCCCAGTCCTCCTGTTGATTCTCTAGACTTCCCAGTACTCCTGTTGATTCTCTAGACTTCCCAGTCCTCCTGTTGATTCTCTAGAATTCCCAGTCCTCCTGTTGATTCTCTAGACTTCCCAGTACTCCTGTTGATTCTCTAGACTTCCCAGTACTCCTGTTGATTCTCTAGACTTCCCAGTCCTCCTGTTGATTCTCTAGACTTCCCAGTCCTCCTGTTGATTCTCTAGACTTCCCAGTACTCCTGTTGATTCTCTAGACTTCCCAGTCCTCCTGTTGATTCTCTAGACTTCCCAGTACTTCTGTTGATTCTCTAGACTTCCCAGTACTCCTGTTGATTCTCTAGACTTCCCAGTCCTCCTGTTGATTCTCTAGACTTCCCAGTCCTCCTGTTGATTCTCTAGACTTCCCAGTCCTCCTGTTGATTCTCTAGACTTCCCAGTACTCCTGTTGATTCTCTAGACTTCCCAGTCCTCCTGTTGATTCTCTAGACTTCCCAGTACTCCTGTTGATTCTCTAGACTTCCCAGTACTCCTGTTGATTCTCTAGACTTCCCAGTACTCCTGTTGATTCTCTAGACTTCCCAGTCCTCCTGTTGATTCTCTAGACTTCCCAGTCCTCCTGTTGATTCTCTAGACTTCCCAGTACTCCTGTTGATTCTCTAGACTTCCCAGTCCTCCTGTTGATTCTCTAGACTTCCCAGTCCTCCTGTTGATTCTCTAGACTTCCCAGTCCTCCTGTTGATTCTCTAGACTTCCCAGTCCTCCTGTTGATTCTCTAGACTTCCCAGTCCTCCTGTTGATTCTCTAGACTTCCCAGTCCTCCTGTTGATTCTCTAGACTTCCCAGTCCTCCTGTTGATTCTCTAGACTTCCCAGTACTCCTGTTGATTCTCTAGACTTCTCAGTCCTCCTGTTGATTCTCTAGACTTCCCAGTCCTCCTGTTGATTCTCTAGAATTCCCAGTACTCCTGTTGATTCTCTAGGTGTAAATCCTCGACAAGCAAGAAATCTGAACGTTTTTACAACCCATCTCAAATTTGAATGCAGTAAATTCTTTCATTTTCCATTTTTTTGAAGAATATTCTGATAAAAAATTTAAGAATCTAGACTTTTTAAATAAACTAATCGTACAAGTTGTCAGTGAAAGTCTGTACTCGATTTCTTTTCAAGGTTGACAATTTTTTTTACAAAAACTGCTTGTTTGTAAGAGCACTTGCACTGCTGGGAAACTTGTTTCGTTTAAAAGCCAGCTATTTGATGATGACAACACCACCAATGTCTGGTGACGCCCCCCCCCTCGTGTCATGTGATTGTAAAGTCACAATTCTGATGAAATGAGACGAACACCCACTTAATATTTCTTCACGTGACCTGCCCTAAGTTCATCATAAACAAACAGCAGCTGGCACATGCGCAACAAGCAAGACGTTTGTTTAGTCACAACTAGTTGCAATAAGAAGTTATACAATTTTAATTTTGAAGGTGGGCTTGGTTTATCTCGCACTCCCTCTTCCTCAAGCATTTGGTGTAACGGCTGCTTTTATACATTTTTGGTTTATCTCGCACTCCCTCTTCCTCAAGCATTTGGTGTAACGGCTGCTTTTATACATTTTTGGTTCATCTCGCACTCCCTCTTCCTCAAGCATTTGGTGTAACGGCTGCTTTTATACACTTTTGGTTTATCTTGCACTCCCTCTTCCTCAAGCATTTGGTGTAACGGCTGCTTTTATACATTTTTGGGTAAATAAAAAAAAAATATTTTTTGCCGAAACCCGGGATCGAACCAGGGACCTTTAGATCTTCAGTCTAACGCTCTCCCAACTGAGCTATTTCGGCAGTTACGGCAATTGTTTTGATGACATACAAATTGATGCTTCACTGGCGTTCTCTCTTAATGATTTCATTGGGCGCTAGAACTTTTTATTTGTCGTTTCTTAACTACATTCTCGAAGTTGTCCTGTCAACTAACCAGCCAAGTACCTGATACAGTTGTGCTGTCAAGTCTAGTACCATAAAGTATAAAGTTTTAGGATCTCTCCGCAGACATATTGAGTCATGATCATGTAAGTGATATACACTAGCCAGCCTGTAGTTTAACTTAAGAAGTGGCCAATATCAGGAGTGTCCAAGAGACCAAGGCGCCGGCGTCAGGCTTATAACTGAAGGTATAAATCATGAAAAAACTCAAATGATTAACCCCCCCCCCCTAGAAGTATAGAGTTATTTATTCCTTTCAGTTTAATGCTTGCCATAGAACACAAGGCTGAGACTTAACTTCAAACGCGTATCATACTTTTCGCTTGGTCTTGTGTCTGAGTCGAGTGCCCAGTTTCCCCACATATTTTTTAATTGAAATATGTGATCTCATAGACATCAATTTCTATGACATTAATGAAAGTGACGATAATAGTTTAAATTGAACGATATGTTCTCGTTTTTAAAACAAGCTCAATATAGTTGTACGTTTAGTTTAAAATTAATTTAAGGCCTACTGTTCAAATAGGTGCACCAACAAATTATTATATATGAGCTTTAATAATCGACGCAGTTATTAGCTGACGTGGCATTGGCAACCTCAATATATCCTTCTATGTACAGTTGTATAGCTGTTCTCTCTCTCTCTCTCTCTCTCTCTCTATCTCTCTCTCTATCTCTCTCTATCTCTCTCTCTCTATCTCTCTATCTCTCTCTCTCTCTCTCTCTCTATCTCTCTCTCTATCTCTCTCTCTCTCTATCTCTCTCTCTCTCTCTCTCTCTCTCTCTCTCTCTCTCTCTCTATCTCTCTCTATCTCTCTCTCTATCTCTCTCTATCTCTCTATCTCTCTATCACGTCCCATCTACGAAGCAGAATCTTGTAAAACAATTTCACCCCATTTCTTAGCAATCCAGCGGAAAAAGGAAATGGAGTGGACCACGGTTATTCATCTGGCCGAGACGTCTTTTCCCCCCAGCGAAAATGGGATATCTTCAGCGCATTAGTAAAGTACAGATAACGCATTTCCGCCTGCAAAGGCGGTTACATTAAGGATGTAAATCAGGATGTGGCCCCCGGAAAGGCAAGGGCTACAACTGCGTGGCACAACTAGGAACTAAGCGTTGGACAGAGCAGACAGGTGAAAGCTCGAGCTGACAGACCATCGCTCACAGGAATGGAAGGGGTCAGCCTCCCAACGACGATTGATTGGAAACCCTGGCGTCCTCCCGTCCTTTCGTCACGCGATTCTCTCCAGGCCTGGCTGGAAACGAATGTAGGGTGATCTGCGTGTTGTACGCGGCGCCTTGGAATCGATACTATCCTTTTAAGTTTTATCTACACACCGAATCGATTCGTTCCTTTCATCTACACGTTGAAAACAATCTTTTTTTTAATTAAAGAGAGATCACTGGGTGAAACACACCCCCCTCCCCCGCCCATAACAGCCAAACAAGCTGCCCCATTCCCTACACCCCCCCCCAAAAAAAAAAAAAAAAAAAAAAAAAAAACAAAAACAAAAAAAACACAAACAAAGGCAAAAAACAAACAAACAAACCCATCAACCAGTATGTGACCGCATGACATTTCTTACCATAACCTTATTCCACACTAATCCACACGCACATTCATAGAAATGACTCCAGTCTAAACTCTGTGTATAACATGTATTGATAGATGACCAGTTTTCAGTGGATCTTCTCTTCACCTAATCTAACTTCGATTATTTTATGTAAAGATGTTTGGCCGCATATCGGCTGCGGTAAATGCAACATTGCGGTTTCATGTGAAAGAATCATTCATTGTTTGCGAAAAGTTAAAAAAAAATACAAATGAAATTTCGTTATTCTCGAAGGAATATACTTTTTTTTATCCCCATTACTTCTAAATTAAGTTATATTTAATTTCGCCCAAGCAATCAAAATAAGATTTCAATATGTTTTCTTTAAAATTAAATAATCCAAATTTCTGAATAATTTTTCACATGGAAAGTCATACATAACATTGCGAGCGAAACTTGTTTTCATTTATAATTGAATGAAAGCAACATGAATACAAATATAAATATGATTAAAAGAACCTAACAATATTTATAAAATAAATATCATTATAAATGTTGTTGATATATTTATGAATTAATTAAAAACTATTGCACGAATATAAACATTAATAAAGGTAATATGCTGCGCCCTTATGGAAATTATAAAGTTTTAAAAAATGTTTACGTAAATTTATAATTTGATCATATAATTTGCGTATAAGAAAATATCAGGAAATGTTAAAGGAATGTTAGGATCACATAATGGGGATCAAGCTATGTGGGTGTGAGGGGTTGTAGGGGTTTTAGGGGTTACAAACTAAGATAATGTCGAAGAATGTTCTAATAACAATTGGTTTTAGGTTGGAAGGAGACTCGTGAGAATGGAGACTTTGGTGGGGTAGGAGTGGGGTTGTAATGGGGTGCTAATGGGGTAATAGTGGGGTGGAGTGGGATGCGAGTGGAGTGATAGTGAAGTGAACAGTGAGGGTGATCGTTAATGTTAGGCAGTGGGTAAACATATGGCTGGGAATGAAGGACAGGATGGAATAAAGAATCAGTCGTTTACAAAGAAGGCCGAAAATAGAGCAAGAATTATTTTATTATATAGGGGCAACATTCATTTCGTTGGGGAAAAACTGTGTGTGGGGGGGGGGTGAGGGGGGTCGACACATAATTAAGCAACAGTAAGATATAGCTACTCTTGATCCACTTTCCTTTAAACAGACGCCACTTCGGCTGACCACATGGAGAAATGCCCCTGCGGTTTGAACTCGATGATAATATAATCCACTTCATTCACAAACGCATCAGCTAAATCGATTCTTGGCCCTCCCGGTAGAATCGTCCTGTTGGAATATCTCTCCCCGAGATCCCGAAAGATTGCAGTGAAGCTCCCCGTAAGATTGTCACGCAACCATTTCCACTCCACGCCCGTCCACTCCCTAATCATAAACTCATTGCGCACATTGGAACTGGGGGGAGGGGGGTCATCAGGCACCACCCCCACCACACCTCACACCGCCCCCACCCCAATTCCCCCCAAATTCGCAGTTAAAAGGAATTCTCAATTGAATTATCACAAGTTCATAACACGGGGAAAGCAAGTGCTCTGAGAGGAAGTCACTTTAGGTGACACGCCTACAGAGACAGCAGAACATTGGAGACAGCAGAAAATTTGAAACAGCAGAATATTTGAGGAAATAGGAACATTAAGTTTTTGAGTCACGGGCAAAGCCTAGGAGACTTTCAGGATTCTTCCAGTTGATGTCAAATAAAAACTGTATTTCGGATGTTGCGGTACAATGGATGCTTTTAGAAGAGATTACATACTTTTTTTTTTCTGTGTCGGACAGTTCCGGAATCGGCGTATATAATTAAATAGCAAAAAATTTAACCGCAATAAAATCAAAGTTACGAACAAAGACATACGAGCATACGATATATGAGCATACGAAAGCAAATTTAGTTTTATTGTGAATTTCATGTTTTTTTCGTTGGTTAAATCCGATCGTCAACAAAGTTTTCACATAGCAACTAGGTTGTAAAATTTCCTTATCCTTTCAGCTCCAGTTTTGTTTTACTAAGACTCATTTTCATGCAAACGAGGTCATATAAGTTATAGAATGACTCCAGTCGGATACAGTGGCGTAGTGAGGGGGGCAAGGGGGGCATCATGCCCCGGGCGCTACTCACAAAGGGGCGCCAAATGGTATATTTTACTATAATATTGTATGGTTTTCGTATGGGGGGGGGCGCTAAAAAGGTTTTGGGGGCGCTAATAAGTTATTGTGCCCCGGGCGTGAGTTAAGCTCGCTACGCCACTGGTCGGATACGGTGTTACTCCTGTGCGCAGCACAACGTGGTCGACTGCTACTTCTCGGATTTTTCTATTCTTGAGGCAGGAAATAAAAACAAGTGTAACAGTGCTGCATTCGCAGTGTAAACATTATATACAGATATGGCATAACCAGAATAATTGATTTTAAAGTGATACCCTCTAAGATTTAGTAATAGTTACGTTGTTAAATTCATGTCAAACTTTCGGGTACTGGTATACGAAAACACTTTTAGGCATTAGCGACGCTGTCCATAAATTAGTAGGAAATTAGTAAAACACAGTAAGGTTAAACCTGAAAAAAGGAACGCAACAAAACAACGAACGTGTCGACAGGAAGCCTTCAACGAACGTGTCGACAGGAAGCCTTCATTAGCGAATAAACAGAAAAAACGAATAAAATTAAAATATATCAATTTTTTTTTTTATAGCACTTAGCTGAGAAGTAATGTCCAAGAGGGCAGCAAAAGACTTGTGATAACCTGATTGCAGTCTTTAAATAGAATATGATGTAGTGAGCTTCTCGTCCATATTGTTATAATATAGGATTAATAATGATAATTGAAATAATGCGATTCTATGACAACATTTATTACAGTCCTTGTAAATAAGCGTCTTGCAAAATAGAATGATTTACTCTTTGTTAACTACATTTTAATTTTCCCCACTCTTCAACTTCATGTTTTTTAAAATATTTTCTGTAACCATGCATTCTTTGTTGTTTTCTGGTTCCATTATAATGTCATAATGATTCATTTAAATGTCTACAATTATAATTCCTCTTATGAATGTCCGCTTATGGCCTTACAAAAATTTAACCGAATGCTGTCATTACGAAATTTTGACATCAGATTTCATTTCTGCTGCTGCAGTCGGAGTGTATTTAATGTCATTGCCTGTTACATCATTTCATTTATTGAGAAATAAATGTGTCACATGGCCTTTGGTTGGCAGTAACCCAAAAAGGCAAGCCGTCGGTTGGATCTGGCAAGCCGAGCGTACACGCAACAATGGCCAAATATTTTTTATTTGTTCCTTTTGATTCCGCGTAAGGCTATCATCCTGTCAGTCGTGCTCATCCGAGGATCGCACGCCATGCTCACGGTCAAATATTGTATTCCTCACATTGCTCGGCGAGGTTGAATATCCTGTATGTCCACAATGTTCGGGATTTTTGAGAGCGTGGATATACTAACACTAATTAAGGAAAATATAGAAGAAACAATATTTCTCATAAGAACTTGGCTGGACTTATATGTCTCAGTTACGTTTTGGTTGAACTTTAAAAAAATAAATATCGGCGACGAAGTGAATTAAATTTACTGTGTAGCCCACCATAGTTTGCGTTGTGGTGTGGGGCGTGGAAAGAATAAAATATAGGACTAACTAATTAAGTTATAGCTGGTATAACACCATCTACAAAATGTCTGAATGTTGAAGCTCGTGAGATGGTAAAAGTGTGATCAGATACCGGATAAATTGCTGATGAAAGGCAATAAAGAAGAACACATCTGGTTAAACACAACGCCGTGAAAGCTACAACACTGAGGGTGTTCGGTGAATTAAAAACAATGAAACAATATAGCAAATTTAGAAGAGCATGGTTTCGATCAGCGCGCCCCTGGGTTATGCGCCCAGTACGCTTTCCATGCAGCACACTGCTCTATTGTCGGTAGTAAACGTGTAAGGTTATATTTATAGGTTCTTCACTTCATGCATATTGTATACGAATAACAGCAATTAAGTTAAATATAAAACAAAACGATCAAGCTGTGCATATGAACAACTAAACTATCAAAGACAAATACTCTAAGAATTTATTTCTTGGCCTACTGCGTACTACTAGTAATGATAGGGCCTTCAACACAAACAGTGTGTAACATGTTCCCCCTTACAACTATTTAAAATGTTTAATTATTGTTTATTTTTATGCTTTGCCACATACAAAAAAATATGTAATAAGTTAATTGTGTCTGTGAAATTCAACTAGTCATGAAAATATTATTGAGGTAAATTAAATTTATTTGGGTTGTATTAAAATTATATTTAAAGAATTTTTTTTATTGATTTCCTTTCACTTAAACATCATTTTCATTGGAACGAATTATAATAAAAAGATTAGCAGAACGTGGTTTCGATCCGCGGACCTCTGGGTTATGGGCCCAGCACGCTTCCACTGCGCCACTCTGCTGTTTGGTACTCTATTGTACAATACATCACATATCCAGACCTGTTTACCCTCAATCTCTTAAAATCGTACACTATCACCACAATCATTCAATACATTATCTTAAGTCTTAATAGTAAAAAAATAAACACGTATACATAATGTACAGACCTCTAAATCGTACATTGTACGCCAAAATCGTAAAAGTAAACAGGTCTGCATATCATTCATACTTCTAAGAAGCCTCACGCTTCTAGTGGGTTGAAGTTGTTCATGTTATTAATACATTTAAAAACACTTTTCGTAGATTTATGCAATGGTATTTGCTTTCAACGTACAATAAGAAGCGGTTGACAGCAAATACCACACGTTGTTATTATCAAATCTTTAGATTTTCAAATCAATTCCATTTTAATAAACGTAAGTATTCGGTTTTGTTTTGAACATAAACACTTACAAATAGCTGATTGTTTCTGTTTAGATTGAATCTGTATTCTGTATTAATATCAATTTATCTCAATTTAAAGATATATATATATATATATTGCAGAGGGTTACACAAAAGTCCTAAATAATTAATTTAAAAAAAAACCCACCAAAATGTTCTTCAAGGACAAAAAACGTTCCCTATTCCCAACCCACCTCATTGTATATTTTTAGTCTCCCAAAAAACCACACAACCCGAACCGTGACACGCTGCTATTAACAAAGACAATAACCCCCCGCCCCCCCCCCCCAACCCCCACAGATTGAAAAGTCCCGTGCAGAGACGACGTCAAGGCCCGTCGTAATGACTTCCTGGTACAGACCAAGCGTTTCCGGTCCGCTCTTTGAGCGCGTCCTGCTTGTCTTGGTCTGGGATTTTCTGTTCCTGTCTGCCTTGTGGAGTTAGCCCTGATGGGACTCGTTTTCTTTTTTACCAAAATTGGGACAGGTCCGATGGACTATATTCCAATGGATGTTGTTTTTTTTTTGGTCTTCAGTATCTTTTGTTGCTGTCCATGTCAATGCCATCAGAGTAGTCAGCTCGACTTTCCATCTTATATTTTCACCAATATACAATAGGCACCGGAGCCTTAACATTAATGTTATCGAACTTTTAAAAAAACAACAAACAAATAAATAAATAAACACATAAAACTAAAATATATTCATTTCCATTTATATCAATGTGTAATTTGTAGATTCCTTAACTATACACATTAACATTTTTTTGGCTTAAAGCCCCCTGAGATTAAATAGCCTCCCCCCCCCCCCCCAATTGGCCATCACACTATCGTAGAGTTGACGTACTATTGTAATAAATCTATTCTGGCAGCCAAACTTCTCTATTATCTCCCATAGGCCATCACGACTGACCGAGTCAAATACTTTGGACAGATCAACAAAGGTGATGAACAGGCCGCTGTTCCCTATGGAGCTGGCGTGTTGCCAATACCATGTCAGCCGTGTCCCATTCTGAACGGAATCCACATTGCTTTCAGGACATAGTCCCAGTTCAAGGTGTAGCTATAAACGATTAAGTTTAAAGGACTCTGGGTAAGATCTTCCCAGCTATGGAAAGGAGAGAAATGCCGCGATAGTTGTCACGGGTTTGGCATATTATATTTGCATCCTTGAATTGCTGAGGGACAGTACCATCTTTCCATATCGACTCAAACAGCTCTTTCGGTGTGTTTATCATCTTCATCAAACCAATCTTTATTTCTGCGGGTTGTTGGCCCGATGTGTTTTAGAGCAGTGGAGTAGATAGTATCTCTCAATTCAGACCATTTGGAATCAATTTAACACATTCCTTCGCTCAGTCTACGTTCAAAATGTGTGGAAAAATTGTCAGCCATGTTTGTACACTTGAGTCTGTCAGCCATGTTTGTACACTTGAGTCTGTCAGCCATGTTTGTACACTTGAGTCTGTCAGCCATGTTTGTACACTTAATGCTTTTAGACATCAAGCTTTGTTTTAAATTTCTGACCTTATGACTTTTAGTGGGTTTGAGATGAAACTTTGACTACATTAGTCGATGGTCAGTCCAGCATTCAGCGCCACACACATCGCCTTGGTTAATGTAGCATATTGTATGCCATTTTTTTCTTTTGATGACAAAGCCCACCAGGTGCTAGTGATTGGAACGCGGATATATTTAGGAAGTATTTTGTTCCCGTTATGAAGGGGGTAGTGCGTTGTTGGTGATAGGGAGATC
Organism: Omphiscola glabra; assembly: GCA_964017045.1. Taxonomy (NCBI): domain Eukaryota; kingdom Metazoa; phylum Mollusca; class Gastropoda; family Lymnaeidae; genus Omphiscola; species Omphiscola glabra. Next base: position 35,989,597 of record OZ024798.1, read on the forward strand.
ATTTGTAGTGCACAGGTTTAGGGGCCGTAGACACATTCCTTTGTCGTGACTTTCGATAGTCCCTTCTAATGTCTGGTGGTCAGTTTCAACTCTAGCACTAAAGTCCCCAAAGATAATGAGCTTCTCTGATTTTGGAACTTTTGGGATGACATTGTCTAGTTCTTCATAAAATCTGTCTTTTGTTTCTCTGGAATATTGTTGGTACATAAGCGCGTATGAGTGTGACTCCTTTATGTTTGAATTAAGGAACCAAAGTTTCACAAAACGGCCGTTGATGCCTTCTGGTAGCTTTGAGAGTGTGCGTTTGGCAGCGGCCACTCCAGAAGAAAGTGTACCCTCCTACAGGCTCTGAAAGTTGACTTTTGTCTTGTAGGCGTTGTTCTGATGGCGCTGTTATGGCGATATTGTATATTGCAAGCTCTTCGGCAACAAGTATAGATCACCGCTTTGGTCTATTTGCTTTGGGGTTATCCATCCTTGCCATCAAAGTTCGCACATTCCAGACACCAAAATAAAGTTGAGTGTTTTCAATTTGACCTACTTATTATTGCTGCGACCACTTCGAGGCAGATTTTGAGGGACGAGATTGGTTTCCTTTCATGCTGATTTATTGGGGAATTTGTCATTTTAATTCATCAAATAATTAATATAAAATAGACTACCCAGCCTATATCATCTATATCTGACTGAGTATTTGTTCATGATACATTTCTGTTATCTAGAGCTGGGGTCACCAAACATGCATGTTGAGATGGCAGTATTGTACAGAAACTTTGAGATTGCGGTGGCCTTTATTGGACAATCAAGTTGAGAAGGCAGTATTGGAGAGACTAATTCCCCTGACAAGCTGCAAGTCGGGGAGACATGTCACTGACGAAGACTTAGGCTGAATTTAATTTTTCAATCCGAAAATGGGAATAAATTTTGTAACTTGCTTGAGAACATTTCTTATTTTATTGTATACTTCTTATTTTATTTGTTGTTTAATTAAAATCACCTAATATTAAAGGATGGGGGTCGGCACTATATAAAGAATATACCTGGGGATTTTTTGGGTTTTTAAAAAAAAAAACGGTAACTTATTGTAGGTTACCGTTAACGGTAAACTGAAAAGTAACAGCATATTATCGCTAAATTACTGTAGGCTGATTACGATATGCTATCGCTTTCTCAAAGTAAAAACAGTAAGTTACTGGCAGCTTGTACACAGTAAGTTACTGTTTTTGAGGGGTACTTTTACGATAGATTATTAAGAGTGTGGGGCGGGGGCTGGATCCGACCCGCAACGTCAGTTCATACGACCCGCAGACGATACTCGAATTTGCTTGATACAAAATATGGAACACCTTTTGGTTTCTATGTGTCTTAAATTTACACTTTTCAATTATTGTATTTAAATTATCTTGTTTATTACAAATTCCTGAAAGCGTGCAATAATAGTAAAAAATCGTACAATACGGTATCTTAATAGTAAATAAATAAGCATACAGTATGTATAATGAATAAAATAACTACACGCATCGCAGTGCCTAGTGGCATCGAGTGAAACTGGCGTAAAAAAAAGTTAACTTCACGAAGTGGATGACCTACGTTTATATTGCACTCTGCGGTCACTTTTTTTACTGCAGACGTGTATTTGCTATATATATTAATTTATATTGAGTGGACGTACAGGTCACATTATCACAGTCTGTCACTGGTAAAAGTAAAGTTACTGTTGAAATTTAACATGGTTCAAACTTGAACTCAGAGATCAGCATAAAAAAAAATGTATTGAAATAAGAAATAATTAACAAACGCGCTCGTCATTTTTTACATTATCCCGGCCCGCGGTGAAAAAAAGTTTGGTAAACCCTTATGTCACATTAGGAAATGGCGTCAGCGGCCGTCCAGCTATTGCTCCTTATGCCCTCCCCAAAGCATCCCCCAAAAGCCCATAAAATAGGGTCAAGAAACGGCACGTTGGAGATATCCCTTTGCCAGGACGGCCCCCACCCGAGTCCGCTCGATCGAGATTTCTGCTGGAAGCCGCCCCAACCCAAGGAAACCCGGTCGGTCCGACACTGTGCATGCATACAGTGCACACGATCGACTTTCCTAGGAGTTGGGATGGTAAATTTACGTCCTATAATATCTTCCCCCGCCCATCCCGGGAAGCATCGGATAAGAGGGGTTCTACAGTGGGTTTCCCCTCGCAACTAGTTAGCGAAATAGCTGGAACGAAACGGTTGCCTAGGACTAGGAGAAGCTTTCTCAGGGCTGCATATCTAGAATCATCGGCCAGAGACTCCACCTCAGCCTCTCGCCTCATATCCTTAAACGGCAACTTGTAATCCTGATCCCTACCCTGCCACTGCCCATGTTCTGGAGTTCCTTTTATTATGGGACATATTAAATATTTTAAAGATTTATTTGTCACATTTATCAAGAGAAGAGTGGCGCAGTGGAAGCGTGCTGGGCCCATAACCCAGAGGTCCGTGGATCGAAACCACGCTCTGCTACTTAAAAAAGATTGTGTAATTATTTTTTGTCTCCTAAATTTAAACTAATATATAATTTTTATGAAGGGTACATCAATTACTTTATTTTTAAATTACTTTTTATATTATATGTATTTCTGACTCCTCATGATGAAAAGTAAAGAAAGTCTTCAGTTAAAAATCCCTGAATTTTAACTTCCGTCAAAATATAAAAAAAGAAACTAACTATAATATATGTTATCTACTATGTAGCATAATCGTAAAGATTATTATGACCTGTGCAATTAGTAAAATGATCAGAATGGTGATCGAGATTTGAATCCGAATGTCTACACATTTAGCAAACGAGCTGATTCAGATTGGCATTTCGGAGTTGTAGATAAATATATGTCTTCTATCTTGACCATCTTGGCCATCATTATTGTTTGTAAAACCCCGATTCAAAATTTAACCGCATGGCCATAGGAAAACGACAAAAAAAAAAAAAACAACAATAAAAAAACAAAGGACAATTAGGTGATGGGTATTTTGAGACTACGTTGTGCTTTTTTTGACTAAGTTGTTGTATTTTGAGACCAAGTTAAGCTTTTTGAGACTTGGCTGTGGTATTTGCGACTAAGTTGTGATAATTTTTGACTAAGTTGTTGTACTTTGAGATTATGTTGTGCTTTTTGAGACTAAGCTGTGGTATTTAAGACTAAGTTGTGTTTTTTTGGACTAAGTTGTTGTACTTTGAGACTAAGTTGTTCTTTTTGAGACTAAGCTGTGCTATGTGAGAACTAAGTTGTATTATTTTTTGACTAAGTTGTTGTATTTTGAGACGAAGTAAAGCTTTTTGAGACTAAGTTAAGCTTTTCGAGGCTAAGCTTTGGTATTTGAGACTAAGTTGCTGTATTTTGAGACGCAATTGAGCTGGGAATCCTGGGATCTAACAGAAAGACATCAATTAGGTCAGGGTGGAAGGATGTGGTGAGCCAGGCAAAAGCACTAGGTGGCCGTCACGCATCGGACACTTGTGTATGTCTTGGTCTGCATCGGACACTTGTTTGTGTCTTGTTCTGCATTATACACTTGAATGTGTCTTGGTCTGCATCGGACTTTCGTGTGTGTCTTGGTCTGCATCGGACACAAAGTGTTTTTTTTGTTTTGATTTCTATTTGTTTGATCTACTTTTTTCAAATTGGGGGCCGGAAATCGTTACGCTGGTCTTGAAAAAAGGAAAAAATACTTTAGCAGAGCGTGGTTTCGATCCACGGACCTCTGGGTTATGGGCCCAGCACGCTTCCACTGCGCCACTCTGCTCTTGCTTTATCTCATCTTTTATTCTTACGCAAAGATACTACATGAATTTATTTTCTATCAGGAATGTTTGGTGTGCCTTATTTAAACTCAAGTGTGTTGAAATCGGTAAGTAAATATGGGATTTGAAAAATGTCAATCTAGCTATATATCAAATATAATAATAAATGTCAAATCAATATATGTTAGAATTTAGTGTTAGTGGGTAAAGGCAAAGGTACTCCAGGTAACTACTACTACTACTACTACTACTGCTACTGCTACTGCTACTGCTACTGCTACTGCTACTACTACTACTACTGAGTACTACAAAAAGAAGTTTCGTAAAAAAAAAAATAATGGGACTGAATTCGATGTTTTAATTTATTTCTTTTTTATGAATTATTCTTTTCAAAAGAGCTACATAATTCAAAATTTACATATTGCAAATTACACAGCAGACATATAACTTATAAGGCAGCAGACACACAAGCAGAAGACCCATACGCAGAAGACACATTACAGACAGCCAATTTTGAACATTTCCCCTTAAATAATACGTCACCAATCAATCATCCAATTCACCATGACACATTATTAATTAATCATTGTTAAATGGAGTTGTTGAAACTCACTCATATCATCATAACAAATCATAATGTATACGTTTAAAATAGTCATAAAATTAGACTTATCTCCAAAATGTGTGATATAAGAAATGATGCATCAATCAGTGTTGTTATAAATACATGTTATTTACAAATATAATAAGAAATTCACAGTAAAATTATTTCACATTTTATATGTTTGCCAAATTAAGTTTATGTTCAATAAATGTGTCAATGTGCATGTTAAAAGACGATGATGAAAAACAATTGCACAGCTTTTTGTATGTATTAATATCACACATTACATACATATCTTTCAAATTTGAAGATACATTCTTCTTCTTCTTCTTCTTCTATGCTTTCAGGGCCCACGATCAATGCATTGATCATTATGGCTCCTTTGGTTCAGAGGGGTTCGCGATGTTAATGTGCGTGGTTTTTTAAGGGGATAATTCACTGGTTGCAAGACAGGATGCAAGAGCCGCAAATGTGTCAAATGTAGTCGCCGCAACTGTTGTTTTTGGAAGATTTTTCCATTCCTTTATTGTCTTTGGAAGCCTGTACTGAGTTCTTGTTTTTAAAAGTCGAAACTGTTTGTCGTGACCTCTTCGCTGTCTAGTGGGGAGATTGACGAGTTTCTGTTTGATACTAGAGCAGTGGACCAGCCCATTATTGATCTTGTACAACATGGAGAGCCTAGATAGTTGTCGTCGTTCTTCCAACGGTGACCACCCTAATGTTTCCAGCATGCTGCCAACACTAGAGGTGTTTATGTAGCGGTTCAGGACAAAGCGTGCTGCCCGTCGTTGGACGGCCTCCAACCTGTCGATGCTCTTCTGGGTAAATGGGTCCCAGACTGAGGATGCGTACTCTAACAAGGCTTTATAGGCTTTTTCTTTGTATTATTATTCAAATTCCCAGCAAATTTGAATTATAATACATCTTAATATATTAAGCATTACAGATACATGAATCTGATCTAGCACGAGTCACCACTAACCCAATAAATCATATTAAAAATTGTGGCAACAATTCTGACAGATGGCCACAATCAATAGATGATTGGGAAGGGTACGCGTTGATAAGGGGCTGTTAGAATTTATGTACCATATATGTGAAGATTTTTGTTAAGAAATTATAGTAATCAGTTAACTGTCACGAGAGATAGAACCACACACAAATGCGGCCTTGCTACGGCTACATCCTGGATAGAAATAGTTGAACAAAATGTAGATTTTTAAAGTTCCGTTAACTTTCTACGCTGTTGATTCATTGTTATGATTACAGATGTCAATGTGCCGATCCCCTGAAGTATTTGCGTCAGATAGAGAAAATAGAGACTACTCTCGGTTGAACTCATTCAGTTTGCAGTGTGATGTTACAAACAATGTTACAATGTGATGTTACAATCAGTGTTACAATGTGATGTTACAATCTATGAACATAATAATCATTTAAGGGACGGAAATTTTGTAAAGAAATAAAAAAAATGCAGAGTTTGTGTTTTACATGTAACGTTTCGGTAAGTGGTTTTCAGATGTTCAGCGTAGTGTTTCAATACTCTAGAGAAGCGGGTAGGCAAAGAATGGCTGCTTCTTTGTGCTTTGACGCTATATAACATACTAGATGTAAAATGGATATGCCAGAAAGTGCAAAGAGTCGCAAATGATTTTGTCAGATTGTAAAGATAATGCATTTTTAGACAGAGAGTGTGGATAATGTTTCTTTAGTATGACTGAGCCGGGTTCAGTTTTCACACCTCGTCCGGGAATTACAAAAAAAATAATTAGTTATCTTCTAATTTACTATAACGTGTTGAACCAAACGAGGATTAGTTAAAAGTGCAACAATATAACGAGAAGCGATCAAGAAGGCATCAAAGTTGTAATCCTAACCAAGCGGTTCTCAACCGTTTTAGTGCCGCGATCACCGTATAATCTGTGCCAAGTTGTGGCGTCCTACAAACAGATTTATTGGTGGAACAAATTATCATGTTAAACCTTAAAATAAAGAAAAGACAAGACAATTAAATGGATGTTTCGGCAAATTTAGTCAGTCAATCCCCAGAAAATGTTTGATAGGGTCACTCGTCTGGTTATAGCTGCCGATTTTAAAGATGAGGCAACTAAACAACGGTTACCGAAAATTTGTTTGAAAGAAATTTCGTCGACGGAAAATTGATCGACCGAAATTTGATCGAACGGAAATTTGGTTGAATCTTTTTTTTTCAGTTCATACGTTAAAATTTTCGTCAAATTTCTTTCTGAACGCACTATACTATTTAGTAAAAAAAAATGCATTATCACTGAATATAATATTTACATTTTAAAATGAAAACTCATATAAATTTTATACTCAACCACGATTTCCCCATTTTCAAAATTCTAAATTTCTCAAGCGACCCCTGACATTTTGAGCCCCAAAGGGGGTTGTGACCCACAAGTTGAGAACCTCTCACCTAACCCAAAAAGCGCAATACAGGATATAAGACGATAACATTTTTTAAGCACTCGGACCCGGTTCTGCTTTGCCGAGTCCCGGTGTGTGCAGGGTGTGCAGTACTCAACATTCTCGGGTATCCGTGGCAGTACCCGGCTTAGCCCTATGTTTTGACAGAGCGTTGGGGTTAATGCATGTTGAGATAGATTGTAAGGGTAAGGAATATTAGATATAGTGTAGATGTATTGTATGTTTCTTATGAGGAAAGGAAGAGAAATTGTCCAAAGAAGTGACTTAAGGGGAATGGTTAAATATTTTTTTTTCTGGACTGATGGAAGAGACCAGGCCCAAGGCGAAACAATATGTTCGCGAAAGTAACAATTGGACGAAAAGAATTAGCTGAACCCCCGTCTCCCTCCAACCTCCCAACTCCCAATTCCAAATGTAAAAGACAAAGGAGAAAACTTCAGCTGAGTGAAAGTCGTGTGTGTGTGTGGGACTAACCATGAATTGATTCACTACGGGTTGCCGGTGACATGCCGTGGTGGCTGACATTGAAGATAACCGTTCTTGCCAGCTGGCAATTGCTGACGGGTGTGATTTCCGTAACCTCCCCTTTAGCTCCTATTTAAACAGTCCGTTCAAAGCTCCGTGTGTCATCGGTCTGAAGCCCAACTCGTTGAGTTAACCAGTTTAGCCACGTTTAACCAGTTAACCAATGATCTCTTGTAATGACTGCCACATTCGTAGCAGGCATGGCAGCTTCAATATTGAGGTATAAACACCTTAGACATTCTGAATAATTTATATTAAAATAGAAATAAAATAATAAATACAATTTTTAATAAATATAATGTTCATAACATTACCACTAATGTTCATTAGAAGACACAGATTAACAAAAAAAAAAAAAAACCCCAAAAACCAAATCGAAACTTTATTAAAGAGATTTGTTTTTGTTAAATCAAAATAGTTTTAGGTATATAACGATCACACAGCGCCCATACCTCATTAAGTATATTACGTATAAACGTAAAATTGATTTTGTCTTAGGGGTCGACATTACTTTCATGCCAACGTCTTTAAATGCACATGCAACAGAGTACAAATAAAAAAAAAAACACACCAATTTACAGCATTATGATAAACATTCATAAACAAGTTCATGATACAATCAATACATGTTACATTAGAATTGTTGTGTTGTTTGTCTCAATGCCCCAGCAATACATGTTACATTAGAATTGTTGTGTTGTTTGTCTCAATGCCCCAGCAATACATGTTACATTAGAATTGTTGTGCTGTTTGTCTCAATGCCCCAGCAATACATGTTACATTAGAATTGTTGTGTTGTTTGTCTCAATGCCCCAGGTAAAAGAGAAATTATTAATTTTATAGAATACTATTTTTAAAGAACAAAACACGTCTAATAATGCACAACACGGACTTCAGTCGTAACTTGATTTAATTTATTGTGTAACGACTTGGCTCTAAGATCTCATGCGCACCATGTCACTAAGATCTCAAGCGCACCATGTCTCTAAGATCTCATGCGCACCACGTCTCTAAGATCTCATGCGCACCACGTCTCTAAGATCTCATGCGCACCACGTCACTAAGATCTCATGCGCACCACGTCTCTAAGATCTCATGCGCACCACGTCTCTAAGATCTCATCATGCGCACCACGTCTCTAAGATCTCATTCGCACCACGTCACTAAGATCTCATGCGCACCACGTCTCTAAGATCTCATGCGCACCACGTCTCTAAGATCTCATTCGCACCACGTCACTAAGATCTCATGCGCACCACGTCACTAAGATCTCATGCGCACCACGTCACTAAGATCTCAAGCGCACCACGTCACTAAGATCTCAAGCGCACCACGTCTCTAAGATCTCATGCGCACCACGTCTCTAAGATCTCATGCGCACCACGTCACTAAGATCTCATGCGCACCACGTCACTAAGATCTCAAGCGCACCACGTCTCTAAGATCTTATGCGCACAACGTCTCTAAGATCTCATGCGCACCACGTCTCTAAGATCTCATGCGCACCACGCAAAGACCATGATATTTTGAGACGACGTTTTATGTATACCCAAGAAATGCCCTTATATCGGTAATGGACAACTCGACCTGAACATTGCTATGTTGAGTCAGTGTTTGTGAAGGCGCCAGGATGAAGGTGAGAGTCAGGGTTGACTAATAGCTTTGAGCTTGGCCAGATGATTAGCAAGATCATCTCAATACTGAATTTAAAGCGTTGGGCAGAATCAATAGTGGCGCCTCTTACATTGCCTTTTGACGTCATGCTGGACTTTTCATCCATTTAGATTAAAAATATACCAGTAGAATCCGTTTAAATTAAACAGTTTCAATTACCTTTTTCCCCCCCTTACTTAACTAAAACCGAGGCCGAAGACATTCTCCAAATAAACTTGCTCGAAGAAGGTCCGAATGTGACTAGCATTGCGACTCCTATTGCCGTGTTTCATTGGGCATGTGTCCATGCAATGTATCTGTACGGATACAAAGTCTTGAAGGTGTGACTATGTTGCTTTGACTATATCGAACAGGGTGTTCCCGGGGTCTGACCTCGTTGATATCGTTTGACAACATTCAGTATGAAGAGGACGGCGAGATTTTTAGGCTTCGTTCCCATCGATGCGAATCGTCTTGATCTTTGACAGACCGCTGACCGCTCGTTTAGAATGCAACATTTTTTTTGTACCGGTCAGTGTGTTGAACTCATCAATGTATGGGTCATCTCCGAGAAGCTAAGTAAGGGATTATCCCCTCTTTCAAACACTTTTAATCCGAGATGCTGTAAATAAAAATTGCAAAGAATCCATATTAACAAGGACTTAAAAAATCTAATAAAATAATGTTAAACTTGGCCTATATTTTGTTTTGTTTTAAAACTAAATACAATTTTATTTAGTAGCTCAATGGAAGAAATATTAAAAATTATAGTTTACTGCTTCAGCATTAAACAGAAACTGGTCCCTCTCCCCCATAGACAGCGACGACGCCATGACAGGCAATTCCGGCTCATACCAGCGAGAAGCCAGTACAGGAACTGCTCATTCCTGCCAAAGACAATCAGGGACTGGAACAAGCTTCTTAACGGAACAGTTAAGGCGACAACACTTGACACATTTTCGTCTATTGCCTCAGGCCTTCCAACCCCCAGTGCATGATACCCTCACTAATTAACTCTTGCAACCAGTGAAATATCTTATCAACACCAGGCACAGAAACATTGAAAATCCTTCTACGTGCATAGGAGCCAGAATGATCAATAAATTGATCGTGGGCCCTCAATATATAGAAGAAGAAGCATACGTTGTGAGAAAGTCAGGTTTGATATAGAAGAAGAAGAAGTATACGTTGTGAGAAAGTCAGGTTTGATTTAGAAGAAGAAGTATACGTTGTGAGAAAGTCACGTTTGATTTAGAAGAATAAGAAGTATACGTTGTGAGAAAGTCAGGTTTGATTCGAAGAAGTATACGTTGTGAGAAAGTCAGGTTTGATTTAGAAGAAGAAGAAGTATACGTTGTGATAAAGTCAGGTTTGATATAGAAGAAGAAGAAGTATAAGTTGTGAGAAAGTCAGGTTTGATTTAGAAGAAGAAGTATACGTTGTGAGAAAGTCAGCTTTGATATAGAAGAAGAAGAAGTATACGTTGTGAGAAAGTCAGGTTTCTATAGAAGAAGAAGAAGTATACGTTGTGAGAAAGTCAGGTTTGATATAGAAGATAATTTTAAAAAAAACAGTAAAAGAAGAATGTTACCTTGACTGAATGACAGGGATCAGGAAAGATCACTCTCGGAGCTTTGTTGTAGTAGTCGTTGCTCCCACTCCAGTCCCGAGTGTCCGTCATGAGAAGGTGGCCGCCGCCGGAGAGGTTGCTGTTGCCGCCGTTCATAGTATTGGGGATGTTGTTGTTATTGTGGTTGGTGTTGTTGCTGGTGTGAAGCCAGGGAGATTGCTTGACGACAGAGACCGGAATTCCCGTTACTATTGACTCTTTCTCGTGGAGTCTGTTGGAGTGCCAAGTGTTCATGGAAAAAAAAAATAATAATAATTGTAAGCAAACAGTTTTAATGGCAGGGATACATCAAGAGGAACCTTCTGTCTTCGTTTACTTGTCGCCACCCCCATGGATATACAGGGCCACACGAAGCGGGGCGGCGATCGGGCACAATTGACCCCCCAGGCACGAAAATGAGGCGGCACTTCACACACCAAGGGTTGCCAAAGTCCTTAATTTACTCCTCCACCCCCGAGAGACACTGTTTTCTGTATATTGAGGGACGACATTGTTCTTGACATTGCCCAGTTATGTATACTGTGTACTACAATGAATAGCTTTCCCGTGTCCATGAGTCTTAATTTACAAACACAAATATTTCAATTAACTTATGAATATGTGTAATGATTATTCGAGTATGTCTCGTCGGACTATTTTGCTTTGAAACTTTTTAAAGCAAGTTTTATATAATGACTAATCGAATTCGAAAGTGTGTGATAAAATTTACTTCCATGTGCGTGATGTTGAACAAAAAGTATATTTACGACATCAAATAAACAAAGGTGATTTAAACCAGCGTTTCCTAAACTGTGTCCCGTGGTCGGGTACCGATCTACGAGGAGTCTTACGTTGTCGATCCCCACAACATAAATATTTATGGGCAAATAAAAAGAAAACATAATTGATAAATTTGACATCGGTCCGTGGTGCAATTTTGAAACTTGTCTGACTGTCTGTCCAACTTAAAAGTTTGGGAAACGCCGATGTAAACCGCATTTATTAATGTATTTTCTCATAAAAAATTTTATGAACAATTTATGTAGATTTTATGAAGAGTATAATATGAAAGAATTTGTTTTTAAATACCCTCTTTACCCGCAAATGCCACTTTATGGTCCCAGATATAAAATGATATTTATCTCAACCCAGCACAGTGAGTCTCTGGAGACGCGGTCATCACTTAAACCATTGGTCTATACATGTACATACCTCAGTTGGTTCTCGTGACTTTTAATCAGTTCATCCCCGCAGTCTCCACCCCGAGACGTTCCATCAGAGCTCGTGTCCGGGTTACTCCTGCACTTGCTGTTGACCAGATCCCCGCCCTGTGGGGTCGACTCCACTGACGTCATCACAAGACGCTCGTTCAGAGACTTGCTGCAAGAGTTCCATGGGTTCCTGTCTCCCAGCTGGTGGGACAGGACATTCTCCGAGTCTGTCTGTGGCAGAGGGTGTGACATATTGTGGGACGAAGACATTAGGGCCGAGGACTCCGAGTGGCGCGTCGATTTGATGACAGTATTGTGAGGAAGTGAGTTGGCCACGTCAAAAGGCATAGTTAAAGGCGCGGTGTCCATCGTCCCCAGTCCCGGTCCCATTTTGTGCAGCTTTGAACCCGATTGGTCTTTGTTGTTCACGTGGTTCGAATTCGGCAACGGCTTAAAAACGGAGGAAGCCGAACAAGGGGACGAAGATGCGCATGGCGCTTCTACGGTGTTCATAAACGAGTTTGAGCCGAAAATCGCCGCAGGGTTCCGGAGATCTACGGCGTCTATGGACGAGACGTTGAGGCGGCCGGCAGGGAATCTGTCGGCTGAGTGGAGGGATGTGTGATCGAGATGATGGTAAGACGGATGGTGATAATCGAATGCGTATCGCCTAACATCCGGGTGAAACTGGGATATATCCCCACACTCCACACGTTTGCTTAAATCCAAACTGTAAGAATCGAATCCATATTTCGGCACGTCGTAGCCGTATTTCGCCGGCGGCACGAAGTCGCTGTAGCCGTTATTCGAATACGGCAGCGACGAATGCTGGTACTGTCTGTGATCTAGGAAATATCCATGCTTATCCACATCCAGCCTGCCGTATGGATCAGAGGATGGGTACACGGTTGGAGTCAAAGAACCATACCCCTGACTTCGATACATATCGGTTTCAAACCCGAAATTATTCGTAGCGTACGGGTACATCGGGTCGGGCGCCTTCATCTCCCCCGAGCCCCCGTCGTAAGCCGTGAACCCCGTTGGGTAGGAGCAGTAAGGCGGTATCCCTCCAATGATGCAAGCCGTCTTTCTCTTCTTCCCGTTCTGGTAGTCTTTTGCCGTGGTGCTCACAGTGGCACTGAAGTTGGTCGGGGTGCCGCTGGCGGTACTGCTGCTGGTGTTGCCTGGACTGGCGCTGCTGGTCTTCTTCTTGCTTTTGCTTGTCTTGGATTTGGTCACGAGCTCGTCATCGCCGAATCCGAAACCCGAGCACATGTCGATGTCCAGAAGTGGGTAGGGAAGTTTGAACTCGTTGCCCCGTTTACCGTAGAGGTCGTTGCCTTCGTCTTCACTAAAATGTATGAAGACAATGAAAGATACAGTTAACGACAAATAGATACATTAATAGGTTAATCGTTTCCAAAGCGCGGTTTAATTCAACACCCAATTAAAATCAAAACGCTATCAAATATCCCCCCCCCCACCCAAATGGAAAACGATAAATTGGGACAAGTGACGCACGCACCCGACAGACACCAACTTACGTCAGTTGCCGGTGTGTACAAATGATGAAGTCAGGTTTGCTGTTCTTGTAGATGACTTTACAGCTTGACTGCAGCCACAGCCAGTGCTGGTGTTTGGTCTGCCAGCGGTATGAGATTAAGCCCGAGCTGCCTGTTTTGATTACTGGAAATGACGAAAGACAAGAGGTTAAAACAAAACTTAATTTGAAATGTATGGCATACAGGCCCACCTAATTTCGGTTTTGGTTTTCTGCACCCAAAAGTTGCCATGTGATCACTTTCGGTGTAGTTTCAGTTTCGACCGAAACAGAAAATTAATCTTTCGGTTTATTTTCTGTTTCGCGCGAAAGTGGTTGAGGCTTTCGGCCATCTACCAGAAGTCAGACTGTCACTCTGTCTGTCTGTCAGCCGGTCGGCAATGTTCATTATTGCTCGACTTCTCGCTGTCATCTTATAATATACGACTAATCCTCTGCGAACATTTCTCGAATCTACACGATGGCCCACTTGTCCGATACTTCCAAAAATTAAATTACAGTTATAGGCAAAAGTAAATAGTTTTTGTAAAAAAAAAAAAAAAAAAAAATTAAGGGAATGGTAATATTCAAACTATTATTTTTCTCTTAACATACTACATTAAAATACATTTTTAAACATTTAATTAATATTGATTAAAATGGTAAAAGCGAAAGTATTAATTAAATGATAGTCTCATTTTTGAAATAAAAATTACATAAACATTGATAGTTTCCCCAACCATTTTTTTTGTACCTACGCAAAACGTATGCGCAAATGAGTATAAAAATATCTAAATTTTTCGGCTTCGTCCGAAGGTCACGTTAAGCTTTTGGTTTCGGCTTCCGTTTCGACCGCAAATCATTTTAACCTTTCGGTTTGTTTTCGGCTGAAAGCAGAAAATCACATTCGGTTGATCTCTAGTCTTGATTTACTCATAGGTCAATTACTGAACATAAAATGTATGACTTGCAGGTCTTAATTTACTCATAGGCCATTGTCTTGGAGACTAACATTTCAAAAATAATGTAGACGTCAGATTAAGTCAACAAAAGATACAAATGCAAAATAAAAAATATTCAGAATATTCTTCAGTCTCTATGCATCGCTTTGAAATATGTAGAAAGGCGGAACAGACTAATAGTACAAGTTTTGATTTATTACAATTTCTTGTTTAGTTAACTTTACAAGAAGCCTCCATAGTTTATACAGCTTAAGCCCGGGGTAAATTGCCCCAAATAAAATAAAAATAAAAACACTGCGGGTAATTGGCACAGTATAAATAAATAAAATGATATATAAAAGCATAAAGGAAAATCAGAGAAGTGGATTATTAAACCAAAAAGGGAAAATACAGGTAAAGTTAAGGCAAATTAAGGTAAAATCAAGTAATATACGGTAATTGTGAATATCAAAGAACATTAACTTACATTCTTGGTGGGCAGACGAGAAGTAGTTTAAGTCGTCTGGGTGAATGAGATCATAGCCAGATTTGGTGGCTAGCTCCTGGTCACTGTATGCAAACATCACCTTACCCCTGGAAAAAAACACACTGATTAGTACCATCACAATCTTGCACATGCATTTCATAACAATAATAGGATGTGAAGTGTTTTAATAGATATAACACGAATAATTATAATCTCATATTTATGCGTATACAATATTACTATCAAAATATAACAACCGCTGTGCACATAAGATCATATTCTCCTTGCACGCCTGACATCTAAACCAATACGCCCAGAAGGCTAAAACTCCAAACAAGGATTACACTATTACATTCGACATTAACTAATCAAGTGGCAAGAGTTGTTCGTTAACTTGTAGACAAGCTCGTAAACGAAATACACGCACGACAGTTGTGTTGGAAATTCGGTGACCTTTCACCCACGAGAGTTGTGTTGGACGTTCGCTGACCTTTCACCCACGAGAGTTGTGTTGGACGTTCGCTGACCTTTCACCCACGAGAGTTGTGTTGGACGTTCGCTGACCTTTCACCCACGAGAGTTGTGTTGGACGTTCGCTGACCTTTCACCCGCGAGAGTTGTGTTGGACGTTCGCTGACCTTTCACCCGCGAGAGTTGTGTTGGACGTTCGCTGACCTTTCACCCACGAGAGTTGTGTTGGACGTTCGCTGACCTTTCACCCACGAGAATTGTGAACGGGAACCTTTTTGGGTCACATGTCATAATGAGTGATATGACTGTCATTTTAGAACTACTATTGATTTTTTTTTTGCTTGGTAGCAGAGCAAAAGTTGATCTAGTCAGACACATTTAAATGCTTGTGTTTCAAATTTATCATGCTTTAATTAAACGAAAATGATAAATGTTCTGGGGGGGGGGGGGGGTCCCTGGTTTAAACCCCCTTGATTAAGGTTTAAGACTCACTCGCACGTGTCAAGTCGGTCACCAAACTCAACTTTTTTTTAGTTCAGATTTTCCTTTTTTTACAAACAAAAACCAACATATGGTATCATGAAATATTGATATGTAGCATAAACATGACTTCAACTCCTTACAGTTGTGTTGTGTAACCCGGACCTTCATACTAAATGTAATTAAAAAAGTCGTGGAAGATGAGGCGTTAATGAAAAAAGGATATTCCTTTTATCAGGGCTGGGTTACAACATGATCAAGGTGAAGCTAGATATCGGCATCTCACTTCACCCCTAACAGTTGGCCAACACTGACGTTAGACAATTGACTTCATTTATAAAATATTCATTCGCCACCGCCTGCCGACAAAGGACCAATCAAGGGGGTGCATTTTTAAGTCGCCAGATTTTTTATTTAAAAAAAAAAAAAAAAAAAATATTTCAATGCATTCTGGCCACACTCTTTCTTGCCTTTGCACAGTTTCCAATTACGAGATTTCTTCATAACGACTTTTCAGTTGAAGTATTTTAATACCAAAATTATTTGCGAATAAAACATTTAAATGCAATTCACCAAGAAATAACACGATGAACACTGAATGAGTGAACAATCTTTTTTTCTTTTCTTTTGACTTGCCAGTTCGGATTTTTTCTTTTTTCCATTATTAGTCCACAGCCACTGTCTGGTCGGTATCACTCCGCGCCATATGTTGTCGTGTTACGCAGATCGATCCGTGCCATAATTAATTGAGTTAATCAGGCAATTGAGGTCGCCATAAAGGTAATTAGAATGGGGCAAGTGACGCAGCGGCCT
This sequence comes from Omphiscola glabra, assembly GCA_964017045.1. Classification (NCBI taxonomy): domain Eukaryota; kingdom Metazoa; phylum Mollusca; class Gastropoda; family Lymnaeidae; genus Omphiscola; species Omphiscola glabra. The sequence goes on from OZ024798.1 coordinate 36,006,162, forward strand.
CAGCGATGTCAGTGAAACAGAAAACGGAGTGCGGCAATGTTTGAAGTGAGACGACTTGGAGCAAGGGAAGGAAAGATCTAATCAATTGTGTAGCAAGAATAGGTAATTTATTTAAAGGCAGTGAGGGTAAAAAACGATATTGTATTATTCAGCGTCCCATGTGGGCCTACCAATGCGATCGCGTTGGGGGGGGGGGGGGGATAGGCAATATCAATAATTGAGAGCTGGCATATGTGATTCATAAATCATGATTTATATTCAAATTTTAGAATGTGTGGTATGCCTCAATATTTACCGGTGACGAAAACTGAGTGAGCAGTTGCTTAAACTGTTAAATCCTGTTAAGTGCTCGTTTTATTTTCCAATTGTTAGGAGAATTTTCTTTACAGATAATGGCATCGGTGTTACATTCATTTACCCAATGACTTTATAAAGCAACCATTAAGTAAAGTAATGATTGCTCTCTTGTTTACTGTCTCCATTTCTTTTCACCAATGAAAGATGCATTCAAAACCAAAATATATAAAGCTTCGTTGTTATTATTATTGTCCTGTGATGAAGACATTTTTATGGGAATCTGATAAGCTGATATCGTTAGTCGAAAGACATTGGGAAACTATACGTATATGGCAGATATCTCGTTCCAAAATTATAAGGTATTAACGTAATTAAAAAAAATATTACAACTTTTAAATGATACGTAATGACGCTGGAAAGCTTTTCAGCGACAAAATCTCATAAGTGAACTTGTTCAAAAGATGAACCATCGTTGGTTGCCATCTTACCTGTTGTCAATAGTAACGGGGGAATAATCCATTTTGTGTTTTGTCTTGAATGTCATCTCCCTGGACGGTATGTCGAACAAACTGAGGGGCCCGAACGGGGAGCATGTGGCAAATAGGGCCAACTGTGGCTCCTCTGACCTGGGCCCTTGCCCGTGCAGGATTCGTATCCATCCATTAATCTCTAAAGTCTGTAAGGTATACATATCCAATGAATGATACAAGAATAATCGACTACAACAGTTAAGATCCTATAAACGAATACATTGTTATGAAGTAAATGGTTGGCGGGACTACACTGAATACACAAACGTCCACTACATGCAAATGCCCTCTTACTATAAATCCGGAAGTATTGTCCAGCAAACATCGGAATCTGACAGTGAAAGACCGGTGTAGGTGATTCATGTTTTCTGGAATAATTTAAAAAAAACCAAAAAAACAATCAATTAAAAAACATTTATAACTATTGCATTTTATACACACCATTTTCTCTCGTTTCAGAAATAAAAAAGATTTTCAGATATTCACACATGTAGAAACTTTAAATTCCTTTAAATACGATCAGAATGTTTAAGAAAGAACATTTGGATCAAAAAGCTACCGCGCCTTTTAGCTGATTAGAAATAATGAACTGAGAGAACTGAGAAGTAAAAGAGCTACCGACCTGGAAGCATGATTTCATGGAGGGCAAGTCCAGCTTTGTCTGGGGGCAGCATGGAGTTCCAGGTCAACTGTCTTTTGAACTCTTCTCTGTCCTCGGAGTGGATTAGCTCCATCACAGACTGGTGGATTATGTCAGACTGTGGGAAAAAAAAAAGGGGGGGGGGGAGGAGAAAAAAATGTTGAAGTTGTAACTGTTTTGGTAGAGCTTCTTAACCAGAAGATATCGTATTACGATAGCAATTTATGATGGTTAACACTAGAAACATAAGGAGGTTAAAATTTCTAAAGTCTTTTCCCTTTCACTTTAAAAAAAAAATATTTAAAAATAAAAAAAAATTCCATAGTCTTTAAGTTATCTTATATAAGTAAAAGTACTTCCTATGGCTGTCTTAACATTGGTCATTAGATCTAGGTGTTTATCTGAACAATCGTCATTAGATCTAGGTGTTTATCTGAACATTCTTCATTAGATCTAGGTGTTTATCTGAACATTCTTCATTAGATCTAGGTGTTTATCTTTCGTCATTAGACATATGGGTCTATATACATATATCCTAACATAAATTTGTGTCTGTGTGATTTTTAGTTAGGTTTTTTTTAATGAAACTCGATATTTTTTGCCTTTCAAAAAACTAAATTGAATGGAAAATAATAAAAGTTTTAAAGTGATATCTAAGACGTGCAACGTGAAATTCAAGATTATTATCACATCTCGAGGATTGTGTACAATTGGACAAACTCATTTCTAGTGCAGAGTCCGGTCAAGAAGCGACGTGAATTTATTTTCAAATTATTTTCGTTTCAAACTAGACAAACAAAAAATCAGGTTAGATCTAATAGCAAATGACGAAGATAAAATTGTTAACAAGAATTGATTCACCTATATATATATTTTAAACAATAAGATTTTGCGATCCATCACAGGCCCCCCTGTACACACATCCCGCGTCCACTGGCGTTTTCATGATCCCATTCCCACAATGTATTGCACTCAGACACGCCAGGTCTGTTAGCCTCTGAGCGTGACAGGAACTCTTTGTTATGAGAACGCACAGCCCCGATCTACTAACAAAACAATATGGTTAAACACATCCACCATTCCATATGTTCCTAATACCAGAAGGTGAGCTATTTTTAACTTTATTATCAACTTTAACCAGTGGTATAATAATAATAATAATAATAAAGTTCATTTGAAAAATCACGCTTCATCCCCAAAGGCTCGAAGCGCGGTACAAAAACAAAACTGGGAGATAATAACTAGCCGGAAAAGATGGTCGACAACTTCACCCCATAAGGTGTTTGCAAAATAGATGAGTTTTTAAATTTGTCTTGAAGGACTCCAGCATCTAGCTGTGTCTGAGAGCGTAAGGAAGGGTGTTCCAAATGGTTGGGCATACCTAGGGTATGGCAGGTAGGACAGACGCCATGGGCGCCAAATACCATAGGTACGCCCTTGGAGGTAATATCCGTTAAAACTTATTTCAGAAACTATATAGTTGGAATGTGAGGCATTAAATTAAATTATTGTTTCAAGTAAATTCGTTTGTGCCGTAGCTAATGAAGTTGTTATAATCCGGAGTACAAACCGACCCTTCCTGATTTGCCGTATTTTGAGGTTAAAGGATGCAATGTCCGCCATTTTCTTTTTTTCCTCCGACTCGCAAGTCAGCTGACATTAATGACCGCCACTTATTGCCATTAAATAAACTGTCATTTAATAACAGTGGCAACCCTCAGCAGTGACGTCATTCATGGTGACCAGCCTGGGGATGCCCGAGGGGGTCGGGTCTGTCTGCGGTTATGTTCGGGGCAAGGATCGTCCTAACTACCGGCTGTCCACTTCTGTCATGGGGGCCGGTAGTGCGCCTCTTCCCTCTTCCCTGCTATTATGTTAAAATCTGGTCCAGCCTTCTGTAGAATTACTCGTCCCCCCACACACACCAATGCCCCCTATCTCGTACACATCGACACACACACGCACTCTATCTGGTACACAGTGACACACCCACGCTCATTCACTAATGGCTAAAAATATAGCGATAGCTTAGTCAGCATCCTTGTAGTTCTTATAGAGATGGTAGATATGAAGGAATTTGTAAAAGTCTGAAACAATTTGAATGTGGAACACAATAATCAATAATTTTATAATATATATTTATATATATATAGATATATAGATTAAGAAAAGAGACAAATTGCATAATGAAAAGTTAAAACACCTTAACTTATGTCATGTCGTAATCATTCAAGTATATTTTAGATGATTAGTTTTAAAAACCTGTAAATATGTTTACATTGTCTTTGTTTAAATATTTATTCAACTAGTCCTTGATTAACTAATTAGTCATATAGTCTTTGTTTAACTAATTAATCATATAGCCTTTGTTTAACTAATTAGTCATATAGCCTTTGTTTAACTAATTAGTCATATAGCCTTTGTTTAACTAATTAGTCATATAGCCTTTGTTTAACTAATTAGTCATATAGCCTTTGTTTAACGAATTAGTCATATAGCCTTTGTTTAACTAATTAGTCATACAGCCTTTGTTTAACGAATTAGTCATATAGCCTTTGTTTAACTAATTAGTCATACAGCCTTTGTTTAACGAATTAGTCATATAGCCTTTGTTTAACGAATTAGTCATATAGCCTTTGTTTAACGAATTAGTCATACAGCCTTTGTTTAACGAATTAGTCATACAGCCTTTGTTTAACTAATTAGTCATATAGCCTTTGTTTAACTAATTAGTCATACAGCCTTTGTTTAACTAATTAGTCATATAGCCTTTGTTTAACTAATTAGTCATACAGCCTTTGTTTAACTAATTAGTCATATAGCCTTTGTTTAACTAATTAGTCATATAGCCTTTGTTTAACTAATTAGTCATACAGCCTTTGTTTAACTAATTAGTCATATAGCCTTTGTTTAACTAATTAGTCATACAGCCTTTGTTTAACTAATTAGTCATATAGCCTTTGTTTAACTAATTAGTCATATAGCCTTTGTTTAACTAATTAGTCATATAGCCTTTGTTTAACGAATTAGTCATACAGCCTTTGTTTAACGAATTAGTCATACAGCCTTTGTTTAACGAATTAGTCATACAGCCTTTGTTTAACGAATTAGTCATACAGACTTTGTTTAACTAATTAGTCATATAGCCTTTGTTTAACTAATTAGTCATATAGCCTTTGTTTAACTAATTAGTCATATAGCCTTTGTTTAACGAATTAGTCATATAGCCTTTGTTTAACGAATTAGTCATACAGCCTTTGTTTAACGAATTAGTCATACAGCCTTTGTTTAACTAATTAGTCATATAGCCTTTGTTTAACTAATTAGTCATACAGCCTTTGTTTAACTAATTAGTCATATAGCCTTTGTTTAACTAATTAGTCATACAGCCTTTGTTTAACTAATTAGTCATATAGCCTTTGTTTAACTAATTAGTCATATAGCCTTTGTTTAACTAATTAGTCATATAGCCTTTGTTTAACGAATTAGTCATATAGCCTTTGTTTAACTAATTAGTCATATAGCCTTTGTTTAACTAATTAGTCATATAGCCTTTGTTTAACTAATTAGTCATACAGCCTTTGTTTAACTAATTAGTCATATAGCCTTTGCTTACTTTTTATTCATTTTTTAAATTATTTTTTTTTCATCAAAACTAAAATTCAATTATTTGTTAGTCACTTAAATTGTGTTGCTAGAGAAAAAAAAAATTGTTTTCTTTTTTTTCATTCTTTCATAAACAGATGCAACTAGTTGTTGTTGGTAATGAGTGGTGATAACAGTGGCGTAGCTAGGGCCAAGCTTTCCCTTCCACGAAAACAAACTCTGCGAATTCGCGATTGGCCGAAAATCCTACCCATACAACATAAAGCTTAACCTGCCGCCGGGGACGTAGCACCCCCTCCGCACTCCCTTACTACGCCACTGGGTGGTAATATTGTCTTAGGTAGTAAGGCGTAGCGCCCTGTGTACACCTTGTTTACTCTCGACTGTCCTGGCCGTGTGAAGGATGTGATACCCTTGTCTACTCTCAACTGCTCTGGCCGTGTGAAGGACGTAAGACCTTTGTCTACTCTCGACTGTCCAGGCCGTGCGAAGGACGTGAGACTTTCTAAAAAATACATCCAATTATTTTTCTGAAATCTTTTCTTCTACAAATTTGTCTTTGTTAAGCGGTGAAATGTACAACAGCTAATAAAAGCAATGTAGCCACAGAGAACTATAATGAGCGTTTATACATTTCTAGTCGCAGCACTCTGTTTATTCGTGAGTATTGGTTCAATACTCGTGAATGTTCGTTGGTGAGTAATGTGGTAACATTGTAATGAGAAAACGATCTTTCTCCTTCTGTGCTACAAAACAGTGGAATTCTCTGCCACTACACATCCGCAATATTCCAAGCACCCAGGTCTTCAAAACTGCACTCAAAACACATATCTTTAAACTCTACTACCCCGACTGATTCCCTCCACCCCCCTCCTGACCAGATAAACGATGCTGCTGGCTGCCGTCCGTGGCTTGATATGTAAAAGTTCTGGGGTGGGTGGGGGTGAATATACATTTGTTTTTGTTTTTGTCTCTACACAGCTGTTCGTTATTACATAAATGTATTTTATTTAAATATCACGATTATGTCTCTTTTGCTAATATTCTTTCTATGTACAGCGCGGTAAGCCCAGCCCTAGGCTGGAGTACCACGCTATATAAGACATCTTATAATAATAATATTAATAATTATATTTCAATCCTCATGATTGTTCTTTGGTGAGTAGTGTTTCAATACAAATAAATGTCCTGCTTTCTCCTCCGTGTTGCCAACCCTTGATTGACCGTTAATTGGGGGGGGGGGGGGTTGAGTGTCTAACCACCACCCTTGATGTTTGTTTTCACTGGATGTCCACCCACTGATATCATGATGACCAAGTCGTTACATGAGCAGATCCTGGACCTTAGAAATGTCAGTGTACTTTAAACAGCGTTGTACGCACAGCTTTTTGTGTATGAAATAAATTGCTGTGTTATTTAACACGAACTTTTACAATAATAATAATCATCGAATCATAATCATAATAATAATCGATGTTCCCTTCGGTTATCCAGCAGCATTCTGAGAGGCGATTTGATGTGAAGGGAACCAGCTTAAAATCCTAAAAAGAATAATCCCAGACTTGTTGTATTTCGTCCAGCTAGTTCTACACCATCGTCAAAATTGTGACAGATCTACACCATCGTCAAAATTGTGACAGATCTACACCATCGTCAAAATTGTGACAGATCTACACCATCGTCAAAATTGTGACAGATCTACACCATCGTCAAAATTGTGACAGATCTACACCATCGTCAACATTGTGACAGATCTACACCATCGTCAAAATTGTGACAGATCTACACCATCGTCAAAATTGTGACAGATCCACACCATCGTCAAATTGTGACAGATCCACACCGTCGTCAAATTGTAACAGATCTACACCAGCGCCAAATTGTGACAGATCTACACCATCGCCAAATTGTGACGGACGGTTGCCAGGAAAAAAAGAATAATAATAATAATAATTATAATAATAACACTCACATTATTTTGATCTCTTCTTTCTTTTATAAACACTTTTCATTGTCTACTTCCTGCATTTTGATCTTTCTATTTTAAAGTATTTCTGTCTTCAGTGATAAAATATTTCAACATTTATTTATCCTGTAGACTGTAACTCGACTAGCTTCATCTCCTTCACTATCTCAAGATTTGAAAGTGGTTCTCAAACGTAACTCTCTTGTAAGATTTGTGTTTGATAAAGATGGTTAACGGAAATTTGATCGAAAGAAATTTCGTCGACGGAAACTTGATCGACGGAAATTTGATCGAACGGAAATTTGGTCGAATCTTTTTTTCAGCTCACACGTTAAAATTTTCGTCAAATTTCTTTTTGAACGCACTGTAATAAATAGTAAAACAAAATAATGCATCCAAAAATAAATTTGAAGCAAAATCTTAACGTGTGGACTGAAAAAAAGATTCGACCAAATTTCCGTTCGATCAAATTTCCGTCGATCAATTTTCCGGATACGGATAAAGATATTTCATTTAAAGCAAAATTCATTTTTTTTTTTAAATTCGTTTGACAGTGAGGTAAAATTTATATCCCCGGAAAAATCCACCTTTCTTGCTGTAAACTTATCCAAAACTCTCCTGTTCAACCCTTCTCTGAGATGAAACCTTTCGACATTGACCTTAAATCAATAGATCAATTCATCAATCCATTAACCAAAACATCTATATTTACAAAATTTGTTTGTAGACTCAACATAAACGTGACGCCCCACCGCCCCCATCCCACCCACGTCACGTTCTGTGTTTTAATTGTCGCTGTTGTCACTCGGGCGCCATCTCGAAAAGCTTGTTTGGCAATGTTAGGACTCCCCCCCGGGACACCGATACCCTTAACTCCAGCCAAACTCTGACGCAGAACGGCGCGGAGTTATGGCTAATTAATTGCTGCTATAAGGGCCGCCCATTCAGGTCGCTCCGTGATTTTATAGTTGTCTCCCATAAATCATATCTTACCGAGATTTGCGTCTATTCTAGAAGTGTTCCAAGAGATTAGACCTGTTTCGGGGGGGGGGGGGGGGGGGGGCGTAGACAAGTTCCTGTAGGGCCCGTAACTCCCATTAAGATCGGCGTTGGATAGGAAAGGGGTGGGGGCTTGTTGTAAAAAGCTTTGTTGCCTCTTTGGCGGGTCGTAGAAAAGACGTTTTGTTGGCCGAGAAGTTCCGTCCAACAGTGTGCCAGGGCCCTCCCAGATTGAGTAATTTTGTCGGTTAGAGATTAAGTCAAGAGAAAACGCATGATGCGCACCTGCCTATCATTAAGTACGCGGACAAAATATTTGGTGGTGAAAAAAACAACTTGGGCACCGTGCATTGATCTACTCCAGTTACCGGGGATTCCCGATTACGGTGACAAGTACAGCGTTGTATTGTGTTTTCATCGAGTACCGGTGCCAGTGAAATAATGCAACAATGGTCGGGCGGTGATAGAAGAAAAAGGACGCAATAAAGTTTTTCGTTGGAGAGTTTTAAGGGTCGATCAATTTTGGAGGTAGCATGTGTGTGTGAGTTCGTGCGGATTTTTTAATTATTTTTTTTGTGGGGGAGGGGGGGGGGGGTTGATGGGTAATAGGAGTTCGGTCAGCGTAAGAAATGGCGGCTTATGGGTGGGAATGATATATACAGAACAGGATTCGCTGAGTAATATGGGAGGTATACATTTATTTTGACAAGTTTTTGGTATAAACAATTGAACAAACACACAAACACATCATGAGGTTATAGTCTCAACTAGCAGAACCAGTTTGATCATCTTGACAGACCAGGGTCCATGAAGTGACGTAGTGCTGGAAGTGCTTGAAATATCCTCTATAGTGATTTAACAAACAGTTAACGCTAAGAGCAGGGGTGGTGCGAAGGGCCACATTGACAATCGGAATGTTATTTGGGGGGGGGGGGGCGCATGTATATTATGTCAAATTTTTACATGTCGATAAACATTTCTCTGTATCAAAATCGGTAAATTCACATTTTAGCATTACATGACAAAAGTCAAGTATTGTTTTTAAAAAAAGTGGATAGAAATTTGATTTAAAAAAATGTTAAAACAACATAACGGTACATGAAATTCTGTAAAATTCAATAAAATAATTTAAAAACAAGGCTTTGCCTATTGGTACCCGGGTACCAGAATTGAGAGCTTGGGATTAAAAAACGATTTAAAATATTATTGTTGGGTTTGTAAGACCAAATGAGGTATCAGATGAAAGATAATTGAATGTACTATGCGTTTGTAATCTTATTTCTTCAGTTTTACTAAAATAAACTACCACAAATGACATCCGAATAGCATTGAGTCTAATGGTACCCGGGTGCGAATGGCGGCGCTGCGTTTCTGGGTCCATCTTGACTGATCCTATTCGGATGTCATTTGTAGTAGTTTATTTTAGTTAAAATGAAGAATTACGTTTACAAATGTATAGTACATTCAATTATCTTTCATTTGATACCTCATTTGGTCTTAAAAATCCAACAGTAATATTTCAAATCGTTGTTTAATCCCAACCTCTCAATTCTGGTACCCGGGTATCAATAGCCACTTAAAGACAAAGTAATTTTTAAAAAATTCTAAATGCCTTCGAGGGCCGTATAATATCAGTTGCCGGGCCGCATGCGGGCCACGGGCTTTAATCCCCCCCCCCCCTGTGCTAGGTTATTTTTTTGTTAAGTGTCCAGTGTGTAACGTTTTAAAATCAATTTCTTAAAATATATTCTTATTGTCAGTATAAAGGGGGGGGGGGGATTACGTTATGTAATATAAAGGGAAAAGTTTAATTATCATTAAATCTGTACATTAAACAATTATATTTGGACAACTGTTTGTAGTTTGTATTTGAGCGGTTTATTCAAAACATCTTGCAGGGCACTACTAGAGGAGGGAGAAGAAGAGGAAGACAAAGAAAAAGATGAGAAGATAATATCAAAGAATGGACGGGATTAAAACTAGGCGATGCTATGCGTAGGGCAGAAGACCGAGAGGAATGGAGAAGAATAGTGTACATGTCATCTGTGGCGCCCCAACGGTCGAAGGACTACGGGACCTGATGATGAAGACGATGATGATTCAAAACATAGTTTTGTTTGGCCTGACATCACAAAGAACTGCGTATAACAATTATGACATTTAGTACATAGAACTCTGGGTTGCGTAAGCGACCGCGTCCTCGAAGAAATTCGGGGGCGTCCACGTGGGGTTTTGCCTCTTCGCGGCGTGGCGGACTAGTAGGGGGGACTTGTCCACCCGAAGCTAAAAAACCCCGGCCAAACGCATGACTCCCAACGCAACGGGAGCTGCCACTAACATGATTACTAGTTGCTGTTAATGGGTATGAGGCTTGGGTGGCCCTCAAAAACCCATGCCGATGATTTTAACTACGCGGCCGTGAGAAAGCCGCCCCTAGGCAACCGTTTCGTCCCGCCACTACCAACGTCCCGACCGAAAGACTCCCTGGGCGGTGGGGGTTGGTAACGCAACACCAAACCACCGGAGTGGAAGCAAAGCCGTCCTGACCCACAGAGAGTTAACTGCGGACGCTTTAAACGCAGCGTCCTCGGTCGACCGGGCCTCCTCTAGGTCAAGGGGGAGGTTCCCGGCGCCCTCCCGCACGGGCTGGAGTCGGGTTAAGTCCTTCAGTGCTCTGGTTTGTGTGGGGGAGCGCCGGGGGGGGGGGCATTAAGAGCTCACGCTCGACGGCCCACCGATTCCATCTCTTATGCGACATTTGGAGTACATAGAACTTAGTGTTAATTGTACCTTGCACTAAGACCTGGTCAAAATTCGACGGAATTGATCAACCCTTCCATTAAATGTTGATGGTCAGGGGTTGCTTTGGACAATGAAAACAATATACGGACGTTTCAAAGTCAGTGAAATAGTAGAACAAAATATGTTGAAGCTTGAACCAATTGACAGGACAATACGATTTGAACGTTTCGGTTTGGAGCCTTCTTCAGCGAACAAGTCAAATATAGAAGTAAGACAAGACTATAACGTTTCAAAGTCATCACGTTACGATGCAAATTAGGTCATGTCTCTCTTGTACGCCACAATTCGAAATGCCTTTATTTCTCTATTTAAACACTTCATTTCTACATTTAAACACTTTTCTATTTATCTATTTAAACACTTAATTTATACATTTAAACACTTTATTATTTATATATTTTAATACGTCCTTTCTTTATTTAAAGCTTTATTTCTCTATTTAAACACTTTATTTCTCTATTTAACAACCGCAGTACGATATTTCAGCTTTGAAAACTGAACGCTTGGAATAATTTTTGTGCGTTTATTATTGCGTCTATTTGATGTCCTTGTTAAAATACTTTTTTTCTTATGATGAGGAACTGAATATATTATAGTAAGTTCATCCATAACAAATGTAATTTAGAGTTTCTCTTGCTAGATATTTTTTTTTCTAGAGCATCCACAGCCTTGTTCCAAATATCGTATCCGGAAATTTGATCGAAAGAAATTTCGTCGACGGAAAATTGATCGACTGAAATTTGATCGAACGGAAATTTGATCAAATCTTTTTATTAGTTTACACGTTAAAATTTTGCGTGAAATTTATTTTTGAAAGCATTTTTTGTTTTACTGTATAGTGTAGTGCGTTCAAAAATAAATTTGACGCAGCCTTGTTTCAAATATGGATGAAGTCTATTTATCTTCCCAAATCCCACACACAAGAAACAGTGAAAAGTCTCAGCAACAAATAATATAAAAAAAATGTCAATCTAGATACCATAATTTTATGTACATAACTAATTTCAATCTTAGATACGCATTACCCAATGATGTCATACAATTTATTTATTCTCCCGTTTCTCTTTGCCATATTGACGCCAGAGTTGGTGATAGTCTTCTTGTTCGCATTCTAGCTGAGAAGAGAGAACCGTTGACTCCGACTGATGGGTGTCATTGAAAACGATTTGTTTTTTGTGTTTTTTGAGCAACTTCCGGTTAGGGCGTGTCGACGCCATCTTGTCAGTGTCGTATGACGCCACGTGTAAACGTCGGGCTCAGATAATGACCTCGTTGTGTTGCATCACATCAGTGAACGATGACGGGAGACTGAGACAGGGGACAGTGACTGGGTAAAGTGTTTGGGGGGGGGGGGCAGAGGCGGGGAACATGATCGGGGACAATAGTGGGGAACAGGAATGTGGGGGCAGCGGTAGGGGAAAGTGGTGGGGGAACCGGAACAGTTGACAGTGGCGGTGAACAGGAACGGGGGACAGTGGTGTGGAACGGAGACAGAGGACTGGAGTGGGGTACATTGGCGGGCAAACCAAGACAGTTGACAGTCGCGGGGAACAGGGACGGGAAAGTGGGCCAAGGAACAGGGAAGGGGAACAGTGACGTGAGATAGTGATGGGGAACCGTGTCGGATTCAGAAAATGTGTTTATAAAGGAGAGTGATTGAGATGGGCATTACTTAGAGGAAAGTTACCTTTTATTTGCAACGGGAATACTTTATAAAAAATATAAATAATAATCATATGCGTATACTATCCTAAAAAACAACCGTATTTTTGTATATATATATATATATATATATATATAGATAGATAGATAACATATAAATTTATAATCTTAAAAAATAGTATGTACATACAATAAAGTTAGGATAAAATGTTGCAAACACCACTCCCCCCCCCCCCCCCCGGGTAGTTTTTGTTTCAAAGCATCACTCTCAACTGCAATGGCGGATCAAATTGTAAACACGTTTTAAAAAGCTTTACTGACGCTACAATTATATGTGTATCTCATAACCAGAGTGTGTTAACAGGCCAGGGGAGGTGTCGACCACATACGCATCGCACTGATATCTGATGACAATGATTCAATTACAGTAGTGTAGGGGGTGAGGCCATTATGTCGTAAGTGGAGTGCATTGCCGATTTGAATGTCAGCTCGGAGTGTGTTGGCCGAGGTACTGCAGACGACTGGCTTAATTAACGAAGGTATCGCGTTCGAGTCTCGATCATCCGAATCATGACAGTTCTTTCGTAACGATGGGTACCCGCTAGCCCCATCTTCCCCAACCTCTCTCCCCACCCCATCCTCCAGCCCATCTTCCACGCACTTTGCCCGCACTCTCATCTCCCCCCACCCGCCCCTATAGGTAATCATTCTTTATTTTTAAACTAATTTTGAAATGTGGAGCCATAAAGATGCAAACACGCGTCATTTGTACTGAATATAAAATTGCGCTATTTTTTTTTGTCTGTTTTGTTTTAGTGCACGTATATTTTTTATGTAAAATCATTTTAGAAACCTCTTTTTAGAGCGATTCGCTGTTTTGACGATTAGTTCATGACGAGCGATGCGGGTATGACATAATGAACCAACGTAATTCACATTGCCTTTTAATGAAATAATTCATTGAAATATTCCAGACCTTTGAATTTATCGTGTGTCACGATCTGTGGTCACGTCTTTGGTAGGCTGGCTACAAAATGTCTTTATCGTCTACACACTGATTCTACATTAAATCTACCACCTTGGAAGTCACCAATTCTGATAGAGTCTACCATCCTGACGTCACCAATTCTGACATAGTCTACCATCCTGAAACCACCAATTCTAATAGTCTACCATCCTGAAGTCACCAATTCTGATAGAGTCTACCATCCTGAAGTCACCAATGAAGTAACCAATTCTGATAGAGTCTACCATCCTGAAGTCATCAATTCTGATAGAGTCTACCATCCTGAAGTCACCAATTCTGATAGAGTCTACCACCCTGAAGTCATCAATTCTGATAGAGTCTACCATCCTGTAGTCATCAATTCTGATAGAGTCTACCATCCTGAAGTCACCAATTCTGATAGTCTACCATCCTGAAACCACCAATTCTAATAGAGTCTACCACCCTGAAGTCATCAATTCTGATAGAGTCTACCATCCTGAAGTCATCAATTCTGATAAAGTCTACCATCCTGAGGTCACCAATTCCGATAAAGTCTACAACCCTGAAGTCACAAATCCTGGGAGTCTACCATCCTGAAGTCATCAATTCTGATAGAGTCTACCATCCTGAAGTCACCAATTCTGATAGAGTCTACCACCCTGAAGTCATCAATTCTGATAGAGTCTACCATCCTGTAGTCATCAATTCTGATAGAGTCTACCATCCTGAAGTCACCAATTCTGATAGAGTCTACCATCCTGAAACCACCAATTCTAATAGAGTCTACTCACCCTGAAGTCATCAATTCTGATAGAGTCTACCATCCTGAAGTCATCAATTCTGATAAAGTCTACCATCCTGAAGTCACCAATTCCGATAAAGTCTACAACCCTGAAGTCACAAATCCTGGGAGTCTACCATCCTGAAGTCATCAATTCTGATAGAGTCTACCATCCTGAAGTCACCAATTCTGATAGAGTCTACCACCCTGAAGTCACCAATGAAGTAACCAATTCTGATAGAGTCTACCATCCAGAAGTCACCAATTCTGATAGAGTCTACCATCCTGAAGTCACCAATCCTGATAGAGTCTACCACCTTTGAAGTCACCAATTCTGATAGAGTCTACCACCTTTGAAGTCACCAATTCTGATAGAGTCTACCATCCTGAATTCACCAATTCTGATAGAGTCTACAATCTAGGAAATCACCAGCTCTGATAAAGTCCTTCTCACACACTTCACAGAAAAGACGCGGCGGGAAAACAAAATAGCTGGCCTTAAAAAGAGAACGATCACCGTATGTTCATTTAATGAACCAGTCACAACCGTAGCAGAGTGATGTTTTAGAGGCGTCTCAAAGAGAAACATGACACTGCCGTAGCTAAGAGATACAACGGGAGAAGTTGGGTGGGCTTTTTGAGGAGGTCATTGTGTGTGTGTGTGTGTGCTGGAGAATAAACTATTTTACCGGGAAAATAGCCCGAGGTGAAGTCATGTGTTGGGATATGTATTTACCTCTGTATGTGACCGTGAAAGTAATTCTTTGTATGGTAAGACGAAGAAAGGTTAACATCGATTTTTATGCTCTGATAATTTCGAATTAATTTGTCTTAACATGGCAAGTGATGTGATTGTTAAATGCCATAATTGGTGTGTTTGTTAAATGCCATAATTGGTGTGTTTGTTAAATGCCATAATTAGTTTGTATGTTAAATGTCATAATTGGTGTGTATGTTAAATGCCATAATTGGTGTGTATGTTAAATGCCATAATTGGTGTGTTTGTTAAATGCCATAATTGGTGTGTTTGTTAAATGCCATAATTAGTTTGTATGTTAAATGTCATAATTGGTGTGTATGTTAAATGCCATAATTGGTGTGTTTGTTAAATGCCATAATTGGTGTGTATGTTAAATGCCATAATTGGTGTGTTTGTTAAATGCCATAATTGGTGTGTTTGTTAAATGCCATAATTGGTGTGTTTGTTAAATGCCATAATTAGTTTGTATGTTAAATGTCATAATTGGTGTGTATGTTAAATGCCATAATTGGTGTGTTTGTTAAATGCCATAATTGGTGTGTATGTTAAATGCCATAATTGGTGTGTTTGTTAAATGCCATAATTAGTTTGTATGTTAAATGTCATAATTGGTGTCTTTGTTAAATTTCATAATTGTTGTACTTGTTATTGATATCGATCACTTATTGTTTTTAATATCATTTGGTTCTCAAACCCTGGCTTGTACTCACCTGGTGGAACCCCAGGTACTGCTCAACGGTTCTTGATGCAAAAAACACTTCGCCGTCACACGTGACAACAAAGAGAAATCCGTAGAGCGCCTGAAAGACAAAATCAAATCATACAAGGAACATGTTCCCCGGATCAACAATATGTGGGTCAAAACAAAAAAGATAAGGTACAGAATTTCAACATATGTGTCATTACAAAATAACGACACTTATGTCATATGTGTCAGTACAAATAGCTACAATGTGTGCGTTCAAAATAACTACACAACATATCATATGTGTCAGTTCAAAATAACGACACTTATGTCATATGTGTCAGTATAAAATAACGACACTTATGTCAAATATGTCAGTACAAAATAACGACACTTATGTCATATGTGTCAGTACAAAAAAACGACACTTATGTCATATGTGTCAGTACAAAATAACGACACTTATGTCATATGTGTCAGTACAAAATAACGACACTTATGTCATATGTGTCAGTACAAAATAACGACACTTATGTCATATGTGTCAGTACCAAAATAACGACACTTATGGCATATGTGTCAGTACCAAAATAACGACACTTATGTCCTAATAAAATAAAAATATATTCCAAAGTTTCATTCCTTTTAGTGACAGTTATGTTAATCTCCGAGTAGCTTCATCGCTGCTGAACAGTCAGTTTGAAGGGAGTGTGTGTGGGCAGTGTGTGTGGGAAGTGTGTGCGGGGAGTGTGTGGGGAGCTCAGTTAAAATATTCAACTTTGTATACACTTTTGATTGATTGATTGATTGGATATTTATGTAGCGTTGGTATCCATGCTAATTTAGCATGCTCACTGCGTTCTGATTTTCATAAATCTATTTAAACAGGAACCCAATTGGGTCATGTTTCTAGATGTTTCAGGCAAAGTGCCTAGCGTGGAATGTCTCGTTTGAATTGACCTTCAGATAAACTTGATTCAGCTGAAAATACATCAGCTTCATCTGGCGAGCTATGAATCATGATGGCACATTTTCCTTCATCTGGCGAGCTATGAATCATGATAGCATATTTAACATTGTACCAGCTCCGTCCTGTGCATGTGTATATATATATACGTCATAACATATTGTACCCTGGGGTATGAATGAGACACCTGGGATATCATCAATCTAAACAATTATTGTGACAGCCTTACAGTCGCTTGGGCCGCAAGCTACACACTTGGCGCCCTTAACTTAATTGCATTATCGACGTCCATGGCTGTGTTTCAAAGTGTTTCTGGATTAACTGGGTGTTATGACGTATTTTACTATTGTGCGGCTTAACGACTGTTTGAAGTTCATTAACACCAGAGGTCGCCGGGCTCTTTGTCTGTCAGTATCAACCTTTGACCTCTGACAGCGTCACGTTATCTAGATGGATGGCTCGTGACTCTAAGGCCATCTCAATGAAAACTTTTCGACGACTGGAAGCATTCGTATGACGTCATTTCCTGTTCCCCCGAACATGGGCTTAACTTATTGATGTCAAGGCGGTATGCGGGCACGTGCTCGAAGAGATAACTTCTGAGAACATACGAGGAATAAAAGCTAAACAAAATGTTTTATCAGCGGCAGACGACTTTGACCTTTCACTCACCTGCAGAATGCTCTCCCCCTCGGAGAACCCCGGCTCGTGGAAGAGATGCGATCTGGACATGAGATGGCTCTCAATGCCATACCTCACTGGCAGCACGCCTGGAGAGTGTGAGAGACGTAAAGTGAACATACAATTGTAGTCACGTGACCAAGCTAAAAATAAAAACCTCTCGTATCGTCTATTCTTTTTCTAATTAAAAAAAAGCTCTCAAAAAAGGTGCAATCACAAAATAAAATAAGGCGCATATTTCCTGTTCCGCGCTCTGCAGTAGATTAGATAGAATCTTGTATATATTCCGTGACGTTATTAAAAAAATATTATATATATATTTATCACATTTAATGTAACGACAACAGCGTGAAACAAATTGTTGAATGTATAAACATCTTTTTTAGGTTGAAAATGAAAATGGCAATCTCCAAATGTTAGGAAGCTTTTGGTCTGGACATTTAGAGCACCTCGCAAAGTTTTTAAAAGTCAGTCATTGGTTCTTTATCTTACAACCTCAACATTACAATAGTCAGCAAAGGAGCAACATTGCCTAACTGGGGCGGGGGGGGGGGGGGGGGAGAGCGAAAACAGCTAAACAAAATCCTTTGTAAAAAAAAAAAAAAAAACCTCAGAAATTGATGATATGAATGTGTGTCTGCGGCACACCGTTTTGGCGACGATTTATCTTTGTCAGCATAAAATTAAAGTGCGTGTATACAGTTTTTACTAGCACAGCACTGGCCCGTTTTAGTCGCGAGTTGGAAACAGTATATATAAGAGTGGGCTAGGCTGACCGTAACGCCAAAAAAAAAAAAAACGAAGAGATTTAAATACGTTCGGATTCTTAAAAACAATAATAGTTATTTTCTATCATTTTACGTAATAGAATACATTTAAAAGCACAAAAAATATTTTATGTCCGCTTTTATTTCAGTGAACGTTTAATTATTATTATTATAAATTAAAAATACATTTTAAGTATCAGCAAAGTTACTATTTTACGCATTTTATATGCGTTTGAAAGTTATGTAAAAATAATTGATGAAAAAATTATAATCAAAGATTTACATCGTATTTACATTTATCTGGAAAACCCAAAAATTTTTTAGTGCGTTGTTAATATTGCGAAATAAAATTTAAATTAATTTGTTTTAAAAAACCTGCAAATTCCGTCATAGCGTGAATTACCTATTTTTGCCGAAATTATAAGTTCTTTGTCACGCGTGACAAAACTGATAATGTATTTTCCCCTTCTTAAAAGTAAAATTAATAAATATAATGGATTGCTTTTTAAATTGTTAGCTTTGTAATTTATTTTACCATTTTATCAGTTTTAATAAAAAAAAATAATTCCGAAAATATACTTTCATTAAATTTATAACGCAATAAAAACGTAACCTTTAAATGTACTTTTAATAAGAAAATGACGTTTAAGTAAATCAGTGCAGCGACACTCCATAGTAAAATAGCATTCACTAATGCCCTTATCACTTATCCAAGTAATAAAACACAATATGAAGTGCACAAAATGTGTGATTGCGTATAGAGTAGACTACTATCCGGGGGAAGGTTTTATTAAAATCTGGGGGGGGGGGGGGTTGTGTGTTTGATAGATACTTACATTTCGCCTCAGAATAAAGGAATGAATTTGATAAATAATTAACGTTTTTAGCTACATGCATATCGGGGGTAGGAAATATGATGTGTATATTTTTACGTGGATGACAATAAGTTTAAATCCTATGGTATTACATTTGTGGAAAAAGGAGATTACATTCTCTTGTAACAAATAAACTTATGTTTACTGATGAAGAAATCCAATGGCGTTAACAAAACTTGGGTAAATTTACATAAGTATGTCCATGAATGAAAAATCCATTCATTTTACACAGTTGAAAATTTAATTTTTGAAAAATGGAGATGAGTTCATATTTTCTTTCAAAAAATTATAATATATTTTTGTTTTTACATTGCGAAAAGTAAAGTGGATGTGTACTTTTATGAGATTAAAATTTAAAAAAAAAAAGCGGTTGCCTGAGTCTTCATTACATAAAAGAATTGTTTGTTTTACGATTTTCCTATAATGTATAATTAAAAAAACCAAGGCAAAATTTGGTTAATCTTTTAATAAAGATATAAATATATCAAATTCCGTTGTAAATTTAAGATTATGTTTTCACAATTTTGGAGAAAATAAATTGTAGTTCAAGGGCACGAAAAGGGATAGGGTAGGCCCAACATTTAACAATTTAAAAACACGTGACACCTAAAGTATTTCTCTAGCGTAGAAATCGTCCCTCAATTAACTTCCTTAGTGACAATAATGATATGATTAGTGATAATTTAGATTTGGTAATTACGTCATATTTGGGAAAGAACGTAGTTATAAGGCGTGAAAGGGGATCGATGGGCGTGTAATATATAGCAGATAAACAATTCTCAAAACTTAATGATGTAGAAACGTAAATATCATTACATAGATACTTCTTTTTAAAGTTAGAAATTGTAATGAGTCTTTTCAATAGCAGGTAGAAATTATCGCAAAAGACCTACCAATATAATTATGAACTCGAAAACATCGGGTCATATATTCTAGAATATATATATAATTATGTTTACATGAAAAGTTGATTTCAAAAACAAAAAAAAAAGAAGGAAAAAAAAAACGGCAACAAACGATTTTAAATGCCCAGGTTTTAAACTGAAGACAAGTGGTCAACTTTTATCAAATTTAGTGGTCCTCAATTTTAAAACGACTTAGGTCCAAATTATATCATACATGTGCATCACGTTGTTGTGATCTGGTGTAAAGTCCAAGCAGTGCAATGGGGAAGTACACACTGAAACTGCAGGACGATTCAATTTCAAAGTAATTAAGACATTTAATGTTCAAATTGATTATTGATACATTTCATTAAGAAGATCTCCATAAGAGAAGGTAATTAATTCCAGGATGAATATAAAAAATCAAGACACAAGCAAACAAGCTTAAATGCACAAATACCAGAGTACAAAGAATGGGTCAATGGCGCATGAATGAACTGCCCGTTTGTTTCAAGTAGGGCCTCGAGAAAGTGCCCCCAAAGCTCTTTGGAGCCTCGGTGAAAGCCAGCTATTTACTATAATCATAACAATAAAAACACACACCGGACCGAGCACGGCCGTGTTAATTACACTGACCGAGTACTGCCGAGGGCAATCCGACTGTCAGAAGACTCGAGGAAACGACGGACGCCATTTCCTGGCTTTTAACTCCCGGTGTCGGGTGGCAGCCGGGAACAGCGGCGGCACGCGGCCGGCCCGTACGGAGGAGACCCGGTCGAGATGGACCGATGATCGAAAAGTGATACAAATTGCACGAGATCGGGCCGGGGCCCCGTTAATGTGGAGCCGGTTCCGTAATTTTCCTATTAACTTTCAAGCATTTCCAGCACTCTGTTTCCAGCGTAGATTCCAGAAATCCATCCCAGCCGTTGAGTTGTTTTTTTGCACCCCCATTTTCTCTGCAACGCGATACGCAATGTCATTTTGCGACAGTGAATTTTCCCTTCAGTAATGGCGTAGGCGAGAGTTCTGAAATTGGGAGCGGTCAAAGCTCATTTGAAGGGGGGACAATCTGGATGTAGCGCTTTGGTGATTAGACAGTAGAGCTAAAAATGGACACTGTAAAAGAAGGGAGAGGGGGGGGGGGAGAGTCCTTTCAGAGAAGTGCGATATGATATCCATCACTTGGACATCCTGCGATATCCATCACTTGGACATCCTGCGATATCCATCACTTTGACATCCTGATGGCTGGAGCCTGGTTGAGATTAAAAGGAAATCCTGATTGGAGACCGATCTCCCATTGAATTATTCTTCTAAATGTAGGTACATAAATCCTTCAAGGATGAATCGGTTTTCACGGCAAACGAGATTAACGTTCATGAACCAGGAAAGTACATTTTGGGTAACTTTGGATTCAAGAGTGAACCCATTTCCGCTCCATGGAACTGATCAGGATGTGAAAGATTTAAACATATTTTAGTGATATTTCTCGTGGGCAAAATGTCTACCGGAATAAATTCATTAACCATGATCTGTATCGTGAAAACCAAAATTAAATGAATTCCATGTTTTATTTATCTTTATCAGGAACGTAGAAACCAACTAAACTTTGTATTTCATTGATATCTAAGTTGGATTGGGGGGATGTTTATAATTGGAATGGTGGGGGGCAGTAAGGGTGTGATTATGGGGAGTCAAATAGTAAACTCCAAGAGCTCAGCGGGCAGCCTTGATAAAGACTTCCAATGGGAATAACGAATCCATCTGTGGGTGTGTTGTCTGGTCTAATCTGGCGTTTGTCACGTCAAACTAAACGATTTCGACGGTAATTTAAATCTTACACCATATTTATTACAAATCTTACATAAAATAACTTTAGAATGTATAGTATTTTGATACTTGGATTGTGGTTAGAGATAAGTAAATGATGCTATATATGAGGGACCGCGTTCAAGACGTGTGAAGGAAATGGTTAAAAGAAAAAAAATGTATGCTTGAAGTCAATAGACAGGACAATGAAAAGGATGTTCGAAAATCTCAATGAAGTCAGGTAGCCCTATGTTTAGAGAGTAGTCCAGAAGTCAGGTAGCCCTATGTTTAGAGAGTAGTCCAGAAGTCAGGTAGCCCTATGTTTAGAGAGTAGTCCAGAAGTCAGGTAGCCCTATGTTTAGAGAGTAGTCCAGAAGCCAGGTAGCCCTATGTTTAGAGAATAGTCCAGTTATGTCAGAGCCAAATGTATATTTTCCTAATAAGGTAAGATATTGGCCCCCCCCCCACCCACAAATGGATGAAGATACACTCGCGTAAAATGATTGAAGAAAATATAGAGAATGACAGATTGTGATATAAAATTGAATCTGCTTTTCCCATTATTTATTTAAATGAGATGCCACAATTGAAACGTGTCATACTAAGCAAAATCAAAATACATAACGAATATTTGTCTCTTTTTTGGTTACATTGCACTGTTTCAGTGACCTAGATACTGGTAATTTCCTTTCACAACTTAATAAATTTATGTATGCCTATTATGAATGGAGAATTGAAACCGGGAAACTGATAGCCCAGCTGTAATGGATGTTGGGTGAAAAATACAGCGGGTATTTGCACGAACCAGAAGCCGTTACCATGGAGATAATTCAATTCATTTTCTTTGCCACTTAAATGTCTCCGACGTGCACTATCTTATGTCGACATAAACTAGAAACTATCATTATGTCACTTACATAGAAATAGGAAGGGAAATCTAATGAATTGACAACGTATCGTGACGTATAACAATTACACATACAACAATGGCACGTACAACAATGGCACGTACAACAATGGTACGTACAACAATGGTACGTACAACAATGGCACGTACAACAATGGCACGTACAACAATGGCACGTACAACAATGGTACGTACAACAATGGTACGTACAACAATGGTACGTACAACAATGGTACGTACACCAACAACTTGGTAAAAATTAAGACGTAAAGCAAGAATGTGACCCCCCCCCCACACACACACACAAAAATAATAATAAATAAATAAATACGTGTATCGACCCATGATGACCCAAACAAAAATGACCCAACAAAAATGACACAAGTAAAAATGACAAAACAAAAATGACATAAACAAAAATGACACAGACAAAAATGACACAAACATGACCAAGACGACACATGCATGTCAAAAATCAAACATACGTGACGCAATATGACACATAGATGACAAACATGCCACATACTTTGCATTAAAGTGGAATACAATGGCATTAAAACGTCACAACTATCAAAGATGTCTTTTGTTCTTGGAAGGGCTGTTCAACAATTGGAGGGCGGGGGGGGGGGGGGGGGAACGCCCTGACTGGGTACACGTCGATCCACGCAGACGCAGAGGCGTAGCTAAAGTGTTTGGCACCCGGGGACGAGATTCATTTTAAAGCGCCCCTTTTGTATTTTTTCAACCCTCAAACCCATTATTTTAATCAATAAAATGATATCAAAGCACATTTTGGCGCCCCTAACTAGCGCCCCTGTCCCCCCTAACTAGCGCCCCTGTCCCCCCCCCCTTCGCTACGCCTCTGCGCAGACGGCAACCTGGGCACACGACGAAGCAGAAAGTTTACAGGGAGTCATTAAGTTCACCGGCCATCACCATGGTAACGGCCACCGTCGGCGTCAGGTTTTATCATCTACCGATGTCTCGGCATCACTTTTCATAGTCTGATTTATCGATGATATTACATTGATTTCATTGAATTGTGCATCTGTCTGTTCCATTGTTTCATCCTCCAAACTTAATAGTCTATATTTACTAATCACGTTGTCTCGCGGATACGATGAGCTTGGGAAGATAAGCTGACCTTTGAACTCTCATAACTTTTTATGCGCCACGCATACGCAGATAATTTTAAAAATAATAACAATATGCCATGCTCGCGGCACAGTAGTATATTTTAACATACAAATGTATGGTGGTTTAGTAGTCAGGCACCGCCCCCCCCCCCAAACCTCCGAACGCGCATCATACGTGACAATCCGCCTGACGTGCCACCGTCTGGTGTAGTAGACAGACTTAGTAGACAGGCGTAGTAGACAGGCGTAGTAGGCAGGCGTAGTAGGCAGGCGTAGTAGGCAGGCGTAGTAGGCAGGCGTACTAGACAGGCGTGTAGACAGGAATAGTGGACAGGCGTAGTAGACAGGCGTAGTAGACAGGCATAGTAGACAGGCGTAGTAGACAGGCGTAGTAGACAGGCGTAGTAGACAAACGCTAGTGAAACTTAGGGAAGCGACAGCGTGTACTACAGGTGGTAAGGGGGTCAAAATTTAAAAAAAACAAAAAAACTCTTATTAGAAATTGTATCCTTACTTAAATGATTTTTAAAACAAAAATGGTTGCTTGAAATCGGTAACCCGCGAATGGCCTGTTTAGTAAGTGTAACCTCGGGTACCCTTGGACTACCCCAGAGGCAGTAGTCATCCATGTTTGTATTTGAATGATTATGATGGAAATCTTGTTTCCTAAAAACTCATGTTCTGTCCTTGCCAGACATAATACAAAACTAAAGATCTGACAGATCGAATCAATGGTTTTATAACTCGATACGCTCCCACCCTTATGCCATCGAGTTATTAACGAATTTTTTAAATTTCACTCATCGCCCGCAACATCTACTATATTACCACATGAACCCCGCCCGCCCACCCCACTCCACCTGCTTTCAATGTCCTACCGCTGGTATCATTATCTCCCCTTGCCATACGCTGGTACAATGATATGATAAATGTCCCACCGTGTTAAGCCGAGATGACACAAAGCTCAGATGACCATAAGTTACTGCAAGAACACCCCGCCCCACCTTTTTTACCACGTGCACCCTCAGTCATTACAGCTTGCGGGGGAGGAGGAGGGGAGTGACCACAAATGAAAATTTCATCTCAGTGTCCTTGTCCCTTTTAGGGTTTCGATCCCAGGAGCCCGCATGATTTGTTTTTTTGTGAACAAAAGACTTCCCGGGAAATTATCCAATCTCGGGAAATCCCGGGTACACACTTTTAGAATACAGTTTTCTTGTTTACTATTTTAAGTCACCGATTGTCACAGATTGTCACAAATTGTCACTATACGACAGTACCTGTAAAATATAGTTAATTGCGCTGAATTACTAAGCTAAGTATTTATATCTCGAGTACACAGGTTCTCAAGCGTTTTCAAGTCACGACCACATGTGTATAGTAGCAAAGTGACGATTACCACGATATTTTGGAAAAAAATGTTTTTTTTTTAAACGAAGTGGCTATTCGCACCCGGGTGCGAAGTGAGAGGTTGGGATTAAAAAACTATTTAAAATATTATTGTTGGGTTTGTAAGACAAAATGAGGTATCAAATGAATGAAAGATAATTGAATGGACTATATGTTTGTAAACTTAATTCTTCAGTTTGACTAAAATAAACGACCACAAATGACATCCGAATAGCATGTAGTCTAAATGGACCCGGACACGCAGCGCCGCCATTCGCACCCGGGTCCCATTAGACTCAATGCTATTCGTGAATTCAATATATCTACTTTCTTTAGACATTTAATTAGAAACTCAATCAAGAGTTAGAAAAGTGTTTAAAAAATATAGGAAACAAACTATAATTTAAAAATAAACTTGAAAATATAAAAATTATTTTAAACTAATAAACGTTTATATCTTTTTGAAACCCTGGGACAAAGAAGACATGACAATGACACTGGTGTTGCTCCTCCCATATGACATTGGTGTTGCTCCTCCCATATGACATTGGTGTTACTCCCACATGACATTGTTATTGCTGCTCACACAAGACATTGGTGTTTCTCCGAACCACATGACAATGATATTGCTCCTCTCACATGACATTGATATTGCTCATCGCACATGACATTGATATTGCTTCTCCCACATGACATTGCTATAGCTCCTTCCACATGACATTGACATTGTTCCTCCCACGTGACATTGACATTGTTCCTCCCACATGCCATTGGTGTTGCTAAACCGCGCTAGCATCCGTCGGTCGAGCCATGCGTGTGTAGAGAATGTAATACCATAATTAGTTGGTATCTGTTACCATCGCGTGGCTGTTTAAATCTGCTTTTCTGTTCTCATTTTATCCTCATCACTGGCTTTCTCATGGACACTGGAGTCTGCCGTTACATGCGCATTAGATTGAAAATAATGGCTTTCTCCCGCTTCCTTTAATTCCTTTTTTGGCGTAAATGAAACTTTGTTACTTAATTTGTGGAATGTTTTAATCCACTTCCGACAACCTTACGATCAAATCCAAAACCGATGAAGTCACTGAGATATCAATGAGATTCGACAGAGATGTTACAGAGACGCTGGCGAGACGTTACTGAGATGTCACCTAGATGTTACTGAAATGTTACCTATATGTTACTGAGATGTTATAGACATGTTATTAGATTTTGCCATGATGTTACTGGCTTACCCCACACACTTCTGTCTCCCGATGCCATTGTTGTTTTGGGGGAAAATAAATATTCAAAAAGGCTCGTTACTTTACAAAATTCTTTCATATAATATTTTGTGTGCGTGGTAACACGAAAGCCTTGATTCTAGCGAAAACTGTATTTAGATGTTCGTGCCAATCAGGAAAATTCAAATAAAATTATATGTCTTTATGTCCATTAGGTTTTTATGTTTGTTTTTAGAATTTATCAAACTGGTGTTGGACTAACACATTTTTTTTCTTTACATTATTTTGTTGTGTGCTCGCGTGTTTGGTGTTGAGAGTATTTGTGTAGCTGTTTCTAATATTTGGGTATGGGAAAAGACGTTGGGTTTTTTTTATAGCTTGTATAGCAGCGTTGGAGTAATTACATAATGGAGTGTTCGAATTTCTGAGTTGTTTTGTTTGATAAAGAGATATTTGACATGAATCGATGGTTTCTTAAGTAATTCAATTATCCCCTAGACAACGAAGCTATTGGACTGATAATTTCCAGTTCGTATCAAATTCATTTAAAAAAAAAAAAAAAGAATAGTGTAAGACTGGATGTCAATTGTGTGTGGCGGTGAAATGGCGGTGAGAGTGACAACCGTCTGCACTGCCCAGGGGTTCACAGCGTCTCTCGACAGCCCAACATTGTCACTCACAAAACGCACGCGCGAGGTCACGGGAAAGAACTGAAAAGGGCGCCAACGTGTGGACACAGGAGCCGGTCTGAAGTCAAGGTGCACCATTCCGCATGGGCTGCTGATGAGTTGTCTCGCCTCGGGAGCGGGTAATGCGTTGAGACATGTGAAATCCGACTGAATGACCTTGCTGTCTCAAAGGTCAGACCTAGCTAGCAGCATGGCTTGATCTCCCCGCCCCATGTGCTAGGAAAACCAGTTCGAACAGCCAGGTGCTCGAGCTCATTTGGAGACGTCATTTCGAAGTTAAGTCATTAGAGTGAGCCTTTGAACAATGGATTTAGTACTCACCAGAAAACCAGCAAAAAAAAATGTATTACAAAGAATGGGGCAATAACTGGGGAGTGCTTCTTCAAAATAAAAAGTTATATTTAGGGCAGGGGCGTAGGCAGGGGTGGGAGTGGACGGTGCCGTCTGCCCGGCCGGCACTATTTTTTCGTGTGGGGGGGGGGAGGATGACAAAAATCTTGGGCCTCCCTGATGGTACTAACCATAACTTCGCCACTGGAGTGGGGATAGAAACAAAAAATCTGTTTGGGAATATATATGAGAACTAAACCAAGTGACATTATGCTGT
This sequence comes from Omphiscola glabra, assembly GCA_964017045.1. Lineage (NCBI taxonomy): Eukaryota > Metazoa > Mollusca > Gastropoda > Lymnaeidae > Omphiscola > Omphiscola glabra. The sequence goes on from OZ024798.1 coordinate 36,033,818, forward strand.
GACATTATGCTGTGACATTATGCTGTGACATTATGCTGTGACATTATGCTGTGACTTATGCTGTGATATTGTGCTGTGACATTATGCTGTGACATTATGCTGTGACATTATGCTGTGACGGGCGGGCCCCCATGCCAAATATTCTGGCTCATGATGAACATTCTGGCTCATATCAGAATATTTGATTGTCTAAGGTCTTCTGATTATGTCAATTATTTCACCTGGTCTATATTATTCCACTTCAGAACAACTGTCTCTCTCTGATAAGATAAAGCAACACTGTCCAAAGTACACTAAGAATACTTTATTCCAGAGGTTGTACAATTCATAGTATTCCTTTGACATAGTATCAAATGTGCAAGTAGATATTCACAGCTTGCGATCACAAAATCAGCTACCACACAGTCAATCCGTTTTGAGAGCCAAAATCTCACACGACCTCTCAAAACCAAGTTATCTCTCGTAGTCCTAAGATAGATCACTCTCAGTCCGTGAATGTAAAAACAGCACAGCTCCGCTCAAAAATAGTTAACTCCCATTTTATACCTCTAACAAACCATTCACCCGTCCGTGACATGACAATCGCTCACCTCGCTCACATACCCCATTTCTCCCAAAATCAACCCACCCACACTGCCCTGTTTCCATGACCTTGACAATTATGCTGTGACATTATGCTGTGTTTCTGAATAACGTAATTTTTTTTTAACAATTCTAATTAAAATCATACATATTTTCAAAAAGACTTTTTCCTAGATGTGAACACGTGACAGTCGTGTGACCGACCCCCTAAAAACATAGTTGTTCGTATAAATTCTTTATAAGATGTTAGATCGAAAAATTGATAGAATGTGCTGTCATCGGCTGCGACTCTATGTGCCAAGTTTCAGCTCGATGGGTTAACGGAAAGTGGGTCAATTACGTGTGCGAAGATTTTGTCAGCCAGCCACCCACGAACAAAAGCGAAGTTTAATATAAATGATTTAAAACTTCGTCTTTTTTTAAAAACATACGCCCTTATAGAGAGAGATGACGAACCCATAAATCTATATTTAGATTACAACCTTTTAAAAGCAAAGCTTACTCTGAAAGAAACTTTTTGTCCGCAGGTAAGACACGGCCAGGCGTAGGATGGAGAGTTTGTCCAGCTTCGAGATGACGCTTTGTTCGAAGGGCAGCAGGGAGGCCAGGTGGTCAAGCTCTCCGTTCAACCTCTCCCTGTGGCGTTTACTGGGGTTGCTCTTAGGGGGTTCCTTGCTGGGGGTCTTTACGCTGTGGATAAGAAAAAATATTGAGATAAGTAACATACTGTTAATTTCCTGATCCAAATAATATAAGCGACAAGGCGGTTGTGGCTCATAAACTGAAATATACTGTTAAGTTCCTGATCCTAATAATATAAGCGACAAGGAGGTTGTGGCCCATGAACTGAAACATACTGTTAAGTTCCTGATCCTAATAATATAAGCGACAAGGAGGTTGTGGCTCATAAACTGAAACATACTGTTAAGTTCCTGATCCTAATAATATAAGCGACAAGGAGGTTGTGGCTCATGAACTGAAACATACTGTTCAGTTCCTGATCCTAATAATATAAGCGACAAGGAGGTTGTGGCCCATGAACTGAAACATACTGTTAAGTTCCTGATCCTAATAATATAAGCGACAAGGAGGTTGTGGCTCATAAACTGAAACATACTGTTAAGTTCCTGATCCTAATAATATAAGCGACAAGAAGGTTGTGGCTTATGAACTGAAACATACTGTTAAGTTCCTGATCCTAATAATATAAGCGACAATGAGGTTGTGGCCCATGAACTGAAACATACTGTTAAGTTCCTGATCCTAATAATATAAGCGACAAGGAGGTTGTGGCTCATAAACTGAAACATACTGTTAAGTTCCTGATCCTAATAATATAAGCGACAAGGAGGTTGTGGCTCATGAACTGAAACATACTGTTAAGTTACTGATCCTAATAATATAAGCGACAAGGAGGTTGTAACTCATGAAGTGAAACATACTGTTAATTTCCTGATCCTAATAATATAAGCGACAAGGAGGTTGTGGCCCATGAACTGAAACATACGGTTAAGTTCCTGGTTAAAATAATATAAGCGACAAGGAGGCTGTGGTCCATGAACTGAAACATACGGTTAAGTTCCTGGTTAAAATAATATAAGCGACAAGGAGGTTGTGGCCCATGAACTGAAACATACGGTTAAGTTCCTGGTTAAAATAATATAAGCGACAAGGAGGCTGTGGTCCATGAACTGAAACATACTGAGAAATAAAATATGGATTGTCCAATCAAGTCAGCTGTAAAAACCAGGTTACTGTGTAGGAAGGTCACTCAAATAATCTGTTTTTTTCCCCCATCTAATTATCATATGTTTAAATAAAAATGTGAATGTTTTAGTTGAAGACAAAAGCTTAAGTCAGTGGTTCTCAACCTATGGGGTCGAATAACCCTTTCACAGGGGTCGCCTAAGGCCATCGGAAAATACGGAAAACAAATATACTCTACAGTTAAGAAGTAGCAACGAAAATAATTTTGTGGTTAGGGGTCGCCACAACATGAGGAACAGTATTAAAGGGTCGCGGCATTTGTATGATTGAGAACCACTGGCTTAAGTGACCGTCCATGCTGATTAGTTTATAAACATTTACGATGTGGTTGAGATTTTTTTGCTATTAAAAAAAGATGTCACTATTATTTGAGATTATAATTGTCTCATTGCTACTGTCACCCAACTTCAGCTGGGATTGAGGCAAAAAATGACTGACAACACAATGCGATAAGATTTGTCACTTCACTACCATTCACAACATTTAGAAACTTATTTATTTCATCAATGTCATCTCAACACGGTAAGTTAATCAACAACTTTCTTGATGGCATTCCACCGAGATTCATACAAACACTGTCACCATTCATACAAACACTGTAACCATTCATACAAAAACTGTCACCATTCATACAAAAACTGTAACCATTCATACAAACACTGTAACTACTCATACAAACACTGGGACCATTCATACAAACACTGTATCTGCAACAACAAAATTAAGAAACAAACCCTCAACGCGTCACGTCACTCCAGCCTCCCCCCCTCCCCCCCCCCAATCACAACTATAAAGAGAAGGACGCGTCTGTGTAAAAGGGGGTGGAGGGGAGGGTTTGACCGACACCCCAATGTGATGACTTATATCCTCTGACCAACGCTTCGGCGTAAGACCGAGGACGGGCGTTAACTCTTCGTTTAATCCACGGGCTCGGAGGGAGAGACCTCCTCCCGTCATAAGGGCGGAGAAATAAATCCGGGTAGCGAAATGCGCTGCCACGGGACAAGCGTGCGTTACTTCCCCTATCATTACCTGAGCAAAGGGACATAACCCTCGCCATCGTTACACTCCCACCCCCCACCCTTAACCCCGGTCCGTACCATGATAATGATAGGATAATGGCAATTTTCTCTCCAAGCCAGTGGTCTTTTTTTTTTTATGTGAGGAGACGTCACAAAGGGGCTACCACTGCCAAATTAAGCTGTTTTCTCGTTTGGCGTTCTCTCCCTTTTCATTCCCAATTAAGTCTGCAGTCTGACTATTCCGAGGATAGACGCGCGGGCAGCTGCAAGGGTAGCATCCTTGTCATTATATCAGGGCCGTAGCCTCTTTGTGTGTGCTCTTTACTGCTATGCATGTTATACTTCATTAAATAAACAAGACAGGAAAGAAGGGCGGAGAGGAATGGGGGGGGGGGGGGCGGAATGTACACCCTGGATTTCTCATGGGGAGGGATGGTTTTGGTAGGGGTCGGAGGATATGGGAGGGGAGGAGAGAGACGGTAAAATACACCCCATAAATCCCCCGTGGGGGGAATTCAGCGTGAAAAGGGGGCGTTGGTCAAATAGTAAAATATACACCGTGGGTCCCAAGTGAGTAAATGCTGAACTTGTTATTGAACGAGTTCTGACTAAGATGTAAGCGGACATCGTGACTAGCCACGGGCTGAATGGACGTTTGGGGGGGGGGGGGGGGGTCAGCGACAGGGTGGTGAGAAAAATAATCAGATTCTTTTGTGTGCATTGTCAGGGTGTGGTTTCCTTGTAACAAGCTTTTGTATTTGTTGTCAGTGTCAGTGCAAAAGATCACAAGCTTCTAAACCATTGTTAGAATTTGATGCTCTCTCCAAATGTTACACGCACTCCCCCGATGTTAGATGTACTCTCTCAATGATAGATGTACTCTCTCAATGATAGATGTACTCTCTCAATGATAGATGTACTCTCTCAATGATAGATGCACTCTCTCAATGATAGATGTACTCTCTCAATGATAGATGTACTCTCTCAATGATAGATGTGCTCTTTCAATTTCAGATGTCCTCTCCCAACGTTAAGTGTACTCTCCCAATATTAGATGTCCTCTACCAATGTTAGGTGTCTTCTACCAATGTTAGATGTCCTCTCCCAATGTTAGATGTCCTCTCCCAATGTTAGATGCCCTCTGCCAATGTTAGATGTCCTCTCCCAATGTAAGATGCATTCTACCATTGTTAGATGTCCTCTCTCAATGTAAGATGCATTCTACCATTGTTAGATGTCCTCTCTCAATGTAAGATGCCTTCTACCATTGTTAGATGTCCTCCCCCAATGTTAGATGTCCTCTCCCAATGTTAGATGTCCTCTCCCAAAATTAGATGCACTAGCCTAATGTAAGATGCATTCTACAATTGTTAGATGCACTCTCCAAGCCAACGGCTTAAGAGCTAGAATCGTGAAACCAATTCGCCTTAATTTCTCCATCTCTCTATTTAGTCTTTAAGAGAAACTATTCCACCCATGTATGGCTTTTTACAACATTTACATTATTAGTGGGATTTTCTTTTCAATCACTGTGAATAATATGTTTTGGCGTAATCGTATGTTAGACTCCACAAAATGCGTTCTAAAAATATGCGTCTTTCTCCCCAAAACACGCACGCTTTTCAACGCTATTTTAATTAATAGGGTTATATTAACAACACCATTTTTTTCCCCCCTCTTGTCAGCTATTTTAAGAATGAAATTATAATTTTATCAGAATTATTGCAAAATTTGGTCAAGAAAATACAGAAGTCCAATTGATGACGGATCTTAAATCCAATTGAGACATTGCCCACGCAATAATCTGATGAAGTGGGGCGCTGTGCTCAGGATCCAACCTCCAACACGGGCGGTCTGGTCTGGCTGCGCGGTAATTAAGAACAATTTAGGGCATTCGAAATAAAAGGAGACCGCAAAATGGAAGAACAATACTGGGCAGATGGGAGTTCCGTGGGTTTTGTCGCCAGGGTTCGTTCCCCGAATTTCAAGGGTCAAGGCAGTTAAGTGTTTTCTTCTCTGGCCACCAACTCAATTATTTCTAAGAAACTCCAAGGGGAGAGCACTCCACCGGGGAAACCACGTTTGTATTTATCGAACTTTGCTTGATTCGCACATTTTACTCAGCTTCTTCAGACTTCTTGAGATTATTAATACATGTCATTGAAAGAGACTAATAAATATGTTGAAATTTTACTAAGTATGTCTAAAAAAAAAGGTGTAAGCATTGTTCATCGATTTTCGGAATTTTTTGTGTGGTATATTACTGTTTAAATGTTTGTTAATTCCAGTATTTAAAAAAATATGTATATATTATGTTTTTTACTCTATGGAAATTTTTAAAAGATCAATATTTTCATCAAAAACAGACAAAAGTGTCTCCAAAAGTTTTTTTTTTTTTTTAATGTATCAGAGAGACGTACTATAATGAAATATGAAATTATGTGTTTCCATCAGTGTGACGCTATACGCTATATGACGTCAAATGCAATAGTACTGCAGAAGTCGATGACGTATGTACTGACTCCAACTGACTTCTAGAAGTAGTCTCAAATAACAAGTTACACATTTAAAAAAAAAAAAAGTGAACAATACAGAAATAAAACATAAATTTAAAAAGAAAGAGATATTCCACAATTTTAGTGAGTTCAGTATGAGGCTACTATTATTAACCTGAGTATCCATGATAATTAAGCAGTTAGATCACATTTACAGGACATTTGAATGATGTATTAAACAACCGATGGACACTTGATAAGAGTCAATTGATTAAGTCTGAGGCGGGGATGTGGGAAAGGAGTGGTGCTGTCGGCTGCTTAGCCTTAGGAAAAAAAATAAAATGTATCTTCTTTATTCCGACTTTTAGAACCATTTGAGAAAGTTGGATTAATTATATTGGCATCAAGTTTGTTCTTATATGTTGATCACAATAAATTTTAAAAGTTATTTATATTAGCTTCGCATTTTTTCCCGTGTATTTCTGGCTGGGTGGCAAAATCTTCGGACGGCTAGTAGACCCATTTTTCGTCAACCTTCCTAGCTAAGAACGTGGCACATAGACTCATTGCCGATGAGAGCACCTTTTAGCAAATTTTCAGCCCAACCCCCCCAAAATCATTTTGTTCTTGTCTTTCAAGTGGAAGTTTGAATGAAATATGATGTCACTGATTTGACGAGAGATAATTCCCGATACGCACATTCAATGATATTCTTTTTTTTTTTTAATGTAGCAAGTGCGTTTGGTGCGTAATAATTTTGTTTTTGTTTTTACGTTATAGTCGGTGAAATAGCATGCGTTGTAAAATCTGATGGGACATTAGAATATTAATATAAAATAAAATAATAACAAAATGCTTATACAGGATTTAAACAAACAACTTTGTGTTTAGGGTTTGTTTAATTTGATCTCACGCTTCAGAGTCATTTTTTAAAAAAGAAATAAGTTTTTATTTATTAATTTTTTAACACATTATATTCTATCATGGGTAAAGTGTAAAGCTAACTTTAAACACTTTGCTGTGTTTAATCATTAGATGAGCGTGGATGAAATGGATATTCTTTTTAAACTAAAAAAAACTCTTTTTTTTTCACATACGGGTATCTTGCTGGGACAAACAAGGAGTGTAAGATTAGTCAGGTGACGAGGGTCCATTGTCTCCCAACAAAATATTACTGGACGACCGGTGGAACTTCATAACTAGCTCCGGGGGTGGAACTTTATCACGCCTGTCACATTTCAATTCCTGATTTATGGTCCGGCAATTAACTGGCCACTCATGTGTAATGAGTCCGGTGACATCCGAGTAAGGCCCTATGGTAACACTAACTCGTCTGAGACGCAAGTCAAGGGGGGACCCTCAGTGCTCACTTTACAGTCTGGCAAGCGGGAATTCCCGTATGACCAGCCGCGCCGACCACACAAATCACAGCACGACATAATGGAGAAGTCAACAATGGCTTAAATCAGTGTTTCCAAAACTTTCGACATTTGTGTACCCCTGTCTATAAATTTCGTAATACTGAGTACCCCTCGTTTTAAAAAAAAAAGCATATACTTTAATTGTAATAAAAATTTTTTACAAATTCATCTCAGTGCTCCCCCCAACCAAACTCTTCCCTTATCTCCAGGGGTACGCGAACCATACTTTGGGAAACATTGGCTTAAATGATTATGGTGGCCACAGAGAACTTTCTCTGTCGTCTCAATCGTTCGGTGCGCATACAGAAATGGGTAAGTAGTAAAATCTCCACAGAGAAAGAAAATGACAAAAGAAGGAGTATGCTGGTGAGAACGGAAAAGTGGATGAAGGGGGAAAAAAAAACAACTGCTGGTTGGGGATATGAATGGGATTAGAGATGGATATTGGTGGTTACAATGATGAAAATATGTTAAAGTTTTGTTTTAAAAAATATTTTTTTATGACAGTGTACCAAATAAAACAACAAATATCGAATGCCATTAAACAAATAAGTGCAGATGCTTAAACGAGGTAATGTAACATTAACAAATTGATGTAACATTAAGAAACTAATGTAACATTAACAAATTAATGTAACATTAACAAAAATGTAACATTAACAAACTACTGTAACATTAACAAACTACTGTAACATTAACAAACTAATGTAACATTCACAAACTAATGTAACATTAACAAACTAATGTAACATTAAAAAACTAATGTAACATTAACAAACTAATGTAACATTAACAAACTAATGTAACTTTAACAAACTAATGTAACATTAACAAACTTTTAGTGCGTGTTCGAAAGTTCTTGTAATATTTTTTTTTACCTGATCAGATTTTAAATAAAAATTGAAAAAAAAAACAAATGAACCAAGTAAATAGCAAAACAAAGCATTGAACAATTAACTTAAGGACGTATGTTCGTATGTATATGTCATTGTGCTTTATGGAACATCTCATATCACGCAACAATCACCCCCATTCAGTGCTCGCCATTCTAATCTAGACATCAAATCCAGGAATTTTGTATCAACCTAAAATGCTCGCCCACTGGGTAGCAATCCAAGCCATCAACGTGTGCAGAAAATTAATTATTATTATTATTTTTTTTTTAAATCAATAATCTTATCCAAATTTTGTCATACATGAAAATCATAATGCTGACTGAGCACGTGATCACGAGAAACAAATAAACTTTTTCAAAACATTAAACCGAAAAATATTTAAAACGGGTTATGTATAGGGCCTATGTATTGTTGTCAAAAGGTGACATTTGACAGTGATTTGCCTGGACGCATGAAAGGGCTTGGCGAGCGGAAACTGGGGGGGGAGTAGGGGAGGAGGTCTAAAAGTGACGTTCAAAGATTTGGACAGCAGATAAAGGTCACAGGACTGACACACCTAAAGACAAGAGTGCGCCGCTAGGCACGTGCCGACACGTGACTCTGAGCAGTGCGTGCGCAGCTCATTTCAAATTATTTTTTTTTCATGTTATGCCTTGGCATATGAACTTTATAATTCAGGTTTGCTCGCATTGTGTTATTATTTTTACATGTTTGGATAAAGTTGACAGCTGAATAATGTATATGGGTTTTGTTGATAGGCAGGGGGCCGCAATAAATAGGATTTTGTTATGCGAAGATGTAAACGACCGGAGCAAACACTGAAAGTGGTTCACTAAGTCTCACTAACTCTCACTAGCTCTCACTAACCTCACTAGCTCTCACTAACACTCACTAACTCTCACTAGCACTCACTAGCTCTCACTAACTCGCGCTAACTTTCACGAACTCTCACTAACTCTCACAAACACTCAATAACTATCACTTACACTCACTAACTCTCACTAACACTCACTAAATCTCACTAACTCTCAGAAACTCTCAGTAACCCTCACTAACACTCACTAACTCTCACTAAATCTCACTAACTCTCACTAGCACTCACTAGCGCTCACTAACTCGCGCTCACTAACTCGCACTAACTCTCACGAAATCTCACTAACTCTCACTAAATCTCACTAACCCTCACTAACACTCACTAACTCTCACGAACTCTCACTAACTCTCAGTAACACTCACTAACTCTCACTAACAATCACTAACTATCACTAACTCTCACTAACACTCACTAACTCTCACTAGCACTCACTAACTCTCACTAAATCCAAATAACTCATTAACTCTCACTAACTCTCACTAACTTTCACCAACTCTCACTAAATCCAAATAAATCTCACTTAATTCATTGCAAGTCCACACAAATTTCGCGGCCAGAACTCTCAGAAACAGATCGATAATGTCGATTCTTGAAATCAAAGAAAAAAGATCATTTTAATCACACTGCATGGCATCACTTCATGAGCTTTCAATGTTTAGTTGGACATCTCATATCCCCAATGTTTAGTTGGACATCTCATATCCCCAATGTTTAGTTGGACATCTCATATCCCCAATGTTTAGTTGGACATCTCATTCCCTATTGTTAAGTTGTACATCTCACATCCCCAATGTTTTGTTGTACATCTCACATCCCCAATGTTTAGTTGTACATCTCACATCCCCAATGTTTAGTTGGACATCTCACATCCCCATTGTTTAGTTGGACATCACATCCCCAATGTTTAGTTGTACATCTCACATCCCCAATGTTTAGTTGGACATCTCACATCCCCAATGTTTAGTTGGACATCTCACATCCCCATTGTTAAGTTGTACATCTCATTCCCCATTGTTAAGTTGTACATCTCATTCCCTATTGTTAAGTTGTACATATCATTCCCTATTGTTAAGTTGTACATCTCATATCCCCATTGTTAAGTTGTACATCTCATTCCCTATTGTTAAGTTGTACATCTCATTCCCTATTGTTAAGTTGTACATTTCATTCCTTATGGTTAAGTTGTACATCTCATTCCCTATTGTTAAGTTGTACATCTCATTCCCTATTTCTAAGTTGTACGTCTCATCCCTATTGTTAAGTTGTACATCTCATTCCCTATTGTTTAGTTGTACATCTCATCCCCCCATTGTTTAGTTGTACATCTCACCCCCTAATTATTTAGTAGTACATCTCACCCCTCCCATTATTTAGTAGTACATCTCACCCCCTAACTATTTAGTAGTATATCTCACCCACTCCCATTGTTTAGTTGTACATCTCACCCCCTATCATTGTTTAGTTGTACATCTCACCCCCTCCCATTGTTTAGTTGCACATCTCATCCCCCATTGTTTAGTTGTACATCTCATCCCCCCATTGTTTAGTAGTACATCTCATCCCCCCCCCCCCCCCCCCAATTGTTAACTACGGTGAACCATTTGTCCCAGTAAAAGCTAACCGCCTTTTCACATTAACCCGACAGTCGCTGACTGGTATCTGAGATCGTCAGCACGTCTCTGATCACCGGAGCATAACGTTCCTACTAACGGTACCCGTCTCTCCTTCTGCACACATGACAACTTCATTTTTTCCGCCATTTTACCCCAAAATCAATCGGAACCGGCCTTTTGACTCACCGGGCGCCGGATCTTTCAATAAATGGCGCACGGGACTTATCTTCGACATGATCCGACAGAAGGGGGGGGGGGGGGCACCACGTGACACAACATGATCCGAGAGTTGCGGGGAGGGGGGGCAGCACGTGTCACCAACTTGATCAATACAATCTCTCGGTTTTTTCCCCCCTCTTGTTAAAATACACGTCATTTCCTACGGACAGGTAGTTGGTGACGCGCTATCTCTGACAGGTGACTTTCTAAAACAAAATAATTATTCTGTCAAAAATGTTCTTGTTACTTCATGTCACCGTACACCGGTCTGTCGTCCGTCGATAATTACAGCTAATGATGCCTTCATGTTATTTTCTTTTCGCGTCTGATTTTCTTTTGTAATTTCACCTCACGATTACATGACAAGTTGGGGATCCGTTTGTTAAAATAAAACACACAAATACTGGATTATTGGCTGCCTGGAACAGATTCATTTAATGCACCCGCCTGACGAATTTCCTCCATATTCTGACACGTCTGTCATCGCGTCCATGTAGCACTATGCAAATGCAGGCAGCCGAATGTGGTCGGTCCATCAACCGGAACGTAACGACCCTAGAAGGCAAACAGCACCGACATAACATACAACTATTGCTATAGAGCAGGGGTGGGCGGCCCTAGGCATGCACGCGTGTCGTACATTGCACGCAGAGCGACTTAATGGCACGCGAAAGACCAAAATAGTTATAAAGTGACACTTGTAGGTGACACGCCGAGTGGAGTAGGAGTCCTCGTTTGACACAGTAGGACCAAATGGTTGCCGACCCCGGCCAGAGATAATGGATTGTAGTATGTCCAAACAATAGGAGACATTTTAAATGTACAAACAAACAGAGTTATCGTCAGTTTACTCTCTAAGGCAATGATGCGAATACACGACTTACGTCATTGTCAGTGGCGTAGCTACAGAGTTTGGCGCCCGAAGACAAGATTCATTTTAAGGGGCCTCCCTTACTTTTTTTCAATTCTCAAACCCAATATTTTCATCAATAAAATAATATCAAAGAACGTTTTGGCGCCCCTAACTTGTCTGGCACCCAGGTACATTTGTCCCCCCCCCCTTAGCTACGCCTTTGGTCATCGTGCAACTCCCTTGCAGTGAGTAGTAAGATTACGATCGTGTTTATTTGTGTGTCCTCATCTATTCCGTAAAAAGCAGATATCGATTAATTCATTCAGCTCCATCCACAGTTGTCTGGCCAAATCCAGGAATCCCATTCTTCAGGCCTATGCTTCCAACACTGGATCAGGAATCCCATTCTTCAGGCCTATGCTTCCAACACTGGATCAGGAATCCCATTCTTCAGGCCTATGCTTCCAACACTGGATCAGGAATCCAATTCTTCAGGCCTATGCTTCCAACACTGGATCAGGAATCCCATTCTTCAGGCCTATGCTTCCAACACTGGATCAGGAATCCCATTCTTCAGGCCTATGCTTCCAACACTGGATCAGGAATCCCATTCTTCAGGCCTATGCTTCCAGCACTGGATCAGGAATCCCATTCTTCAGGCCTATGCTTCCAACACTGGATCAGTCATTGAACTTTAGTGTTTCGGAGTTTAAAAGAGTCTCACCCGTCCTACCTAAACAAAACAAAACAAAAAAAAAAAAAAAAAAAAGTACACAAAAACAAATACAGAAGTCCAACCAATAAAATACAAAACAATTTATAAAAAAAAAAAACAACAAAACAATAAACAATAACTCATTTGGTCTGAGTTCTCGTTAGAAATGGGGCTGTGATTAAACTCCCAGAAACACACAGACACAGTATGGCTTTTTTCGTTATCTCGTTCTAGTGTTAAATGGCCTCCTCTGCTCATACATGGTCTCCACCTGAACTAATTGTTCATGTTGTCCAATCGTGCTATTACTGCAATCGGACGTTCTTCCTGGATCCCCCCCCCCGGCCACCCCCCCTCCCCCCGGCCCAAAAAAAACCTCAACTTTATTTAACTAGCAAAACTCACCCAAACTCACTTTTAACCAGGAAATATGAGAAACAGGTTGTGGGGAAACGTGGCCAAAGGACGCAACAAAATAACGAACGTGTCGGCCAAATGCCTCCTTCAGCAAACAGCCCAAATAAAGAGTAACACAACTATACAAAATAAAAACCTAACTTAAATGTTGTTTCCCAGAGTACATCAAGAGTTCAGCAAGAGTACAGCAAGGGGGCAGCAAGAGTACAGCAAGGGGGCAGCAAGAGTACAGCAAGGGGGCAGCAAGAGAACGGTAAGAGGACAGCAAGAGTACAGCAAGGGGCAGTAAGAGAACGGTAAGAGGACAGCAAGAGTACAGCAAGGGGGCAGCAAGAGTACAGCAAGGGGGCAGCAAGAGAACGGTAAGAGGACAGCAAGAGTACAGCAAGGGGGCAGCAAGAGAACGGTAAGAGGACAGCAAGAGTACAGCAAGGGGGCAGCAAGAGAACGGTAAGAGGACAGCAAGAGTACAGCAAGGGGGCAGCAAGAGAACGGTAAGAGGACAGCAAGAGTACAGCAAGGGGGCAGCAAGAGAACGGTAAGAGGACATAAAGTAATGATTTATGAGAAAGGTATTCGTATAAAATGCGCCAAATAAACCTTAAAAGTAAAAGAACATATAATATGTACAATATAAATAAACATATAATATGTACAATATAAATAAACATATAATATGTATAATATAAATAAACATATAATATGTACAATATAAATAAACATATAATATGTACAATAGAAATAAACATATAATATGTACAATATAAATAAACATATAATATGTACAATATAAATAAACATATAATATGTACAATATAAATAAACATATAATATGTACAATATAAATAAACATATAATATGTACAATATAAATAAACATATAATATGACGTTTGCAAAAAGAGCCTGAAGGAAGCCAACATTGAAGTCAACAAATGGGAGATCATTGCCGAACAACGTTCCAGCTGGCGAACGGCAGTATACGAAGGAGTGAAAAAGGCAGAAGATGTGCGGAACGAAGCCCTTGCAACAAAAAGAACAGCGCGGAAGGCCAAAATTAACCAGGAATCATCATTCTCCTGCGTGAAATGCAGACGAGATTGTCATTCCAGGATTGGCCTAGTGAGCCACTCGTCGAAGTGTAGGACTACAATATAGCTACTCCATCGTCTCGTGAAGACGGAAGGATGCCATATACACATAATATGTACAAACGAAAAATGTTTGTGTGTCCATTGCGCTGAACAAAAAGAAAAGCATGTTTCTGAAAGTCAGTTAGTCTTGTATCCATGAAGCGTGCAGTGCGTATAAATAGTCCGAAAGGCCTACCCATAAACCCTGTGGCTCAATTAGAGGGATTAAGACTAAATTTAAGGCTCTTTCTGGTCGTGCGGTCTCATTAGGTGAATCCCCAATCGGCTTAGTCTGTGACTGTCAGCTTAATTGGCAACGCCAATACATCAGCCGAACTTGTTCTGAATCACAAAAGTAGCATCAAACGTGATAAAAAATCTGGCCAACTAATACGACCGTGTAAAATAGAGGACCGGAATATGAAAACCAAAAAGAGTAGGGAGAGCGGGTTTGTGTGGGGGGGGGGGGGGGGTGTTGCAAAGACGGCAAAGTCACTCTTTTAAAAAAAAAAGTTTTTTTGCTCGACATGAAATGAATTTTAATTTGAACAAAGTAAAATGTTACTCGTTACTAGTCAATTCTTTTACGATTAATAGGATGTGTTTTGAAATAAGCTATAGGAGACCCATTTAGAAACATGTCCATTTTTTTAAATTTTCCAGGGTGTGATATCCAGCCCCACCCACGGGGTTGGTTGCCAAATAGTGTTGAGTTGATTGTCACATAGTGTTGAGTTGATTGTCATATAGTGTTGAGTTGATTGTCACATAGTGTTGAGTTGATTGCCACATCGGGTTTTAGTTATTTATTTACTTCCGTTTACACATCTGTGTTAAAAAAAAATAAAGTAATTTATAATCTGCGCTGCTCAGGTCACTTATCTGAAATAATAATATTTCTACACTGTAATATGTAGACTAATTGTGGGCTTAACATATAACAAAAACTATCTTTATTATTCTTCTCTTTTGTTGACTTAAGTATTGTAAAAAGAGTGTAAATTATAAGTAACTAATCCGCTGAGTGACGCTTCGATTCACCAGAACAGAATAATATTTATTTCTTTATGTTACATTTTAATAAAGTTATGACATTTTAAACGTTTTGACTATATGTACACATTCGAATGCAATACAGTCTGTACACAGAAAAAACGCAGAAGTTTTCTTCGTGGTTGAAAATTTGATAGGAAACAAAGATTATATTACTTCATCAAAAAGTATGCTCACACGGAGTGCAAAATAAAACAAAAATAATTGAACAACCTCTCTAATCATTCTAATGTAATGTTAATATTTTCGATGAATCAGTAACTGATTTTTAAATATAAAATAAATTATGGAACTACTGAATTGATAAAAGAAACATAATTCGTATCTTTAACTTAAATCGTTGTAGTAGAAAATGTACTTAACATGGTAAAAAAAAAAAACAGAAAAATCTCTATATCTTTTTTTTTTTTTTTACACGCTTAATATGTTTGAAATCGAGTATGCAGAGATCATTTGTAGTTGTGCATTCAGCTCGGCATTTAAATATCTCGCAACTTTTCTGGTATTTAAAAAATAAGAAGCGCTGAGACAACCAGCTTGCGAGACAACCCCCTTGCGAGACAACCCGCTTGCGAGACAACCTACTCCTCTCTCCCCTAACATAAATAAAAAAAGATCTCGTAAAACTTAAATTATATATTTTTATTTATAGTTATTTGTAAAAATAATATAGTATAATTATATTGAATTTATTGTATGCCATTAAAATTTATATCTGTTTCTCGATCTTTAATATGTAAAGAACACTTATTTAGACACTTAAATTGCAGATACCCTTGCATATAAACACTTAAATTGCGATACCCTTGCATATAAACACTTAAATTGCAGATACCCTTGCATATAAACACTTAAATTGCAGATACCCTTGCATATAAACACTTAAACTGCAGATACCCTTGCATTTAAACACTTAAACTGCAGATACCCTTGCATATAAACACTTAAATTGCAGATACCCTTGCATATAAACACTTAAATTGCAGATACCCTTGCATATAAACACTTAAACTGCAGATACCCTTGCATATAAACACTTAAATTGCAGATACCCTTGCATATAAACACTTAAATTGCAGATACCCTTGCATATAAACACTTAAATTGCAGATACCCTTGCATATAAACACTTAAGAAATACGTTTGAAAATGATTTATGACGTTTTATTTTCAAAAATCACTTTTTAAAAAAAATTAAAACACTTGCGAAAAAAATATTTAGAAAGCATTTGTTAAAAAGACGTCCTTTCGAAAAGGAGTTGAATCGCACGAAAAAGTAGAAAATAATGTTTTTGAAATCGCAAAAAATCATTTTCCAGAGAAACTCTATGTGCAGAATGATAATAAGGCAGGATAGGAAGCCGAGGGATTTAAACTAAATGCAGAAGAAACGTATTAATATTATTTTAATTTTTTTTTTAATTTGAAAATATTTCCTGCATAACCTTATACACAGACTCTCTTTGCATAATGAATTTTAAGTAACCATGTCATAACTCAGATGCGACCTGACAGCTCAGCACTAGAAAGACTGTGTCAAGCGAGCGAGAGTCGCATTGTGACGACGGAAAAATTATGGATTTGCGAGCAGAAAAAAGGTCTTTAAAAACAGTTTTTATGTATGTTTGAGAGAGAGAGAGTGTGTGTGTAAATATAAATATCACCTATACAACTCGATAATAGGTAATATGCTACTTATATAAAATCTTTGTGTGCCCACGATAAAGGAATATCATTGACTGAGACTGAATGCTATATAACAGGGAGAAGTTTTTCACTTAAAAAAAACAGATTAAAAAAAAACAAAAACTTCGATACACCAACTCCAACTTGAATATTTAAGTTAATTCTGTAACATGATTTTGTTGTTAATATATTCAAGTAATAGTTAAAGAAGATTATACTATGGAAGGAGTTGAAATTTGTGTCATGTTATTCGAAGTATCTTCATATTTCTGTGAAACTTATTTATTATTGTGAATGTCCATATTGAAATTGATCACTGTTTAATCACATCGTCTCTGATTTTATTTATAAGGATATATAACAATGACATCATCCATCCATCCATGTGGCGCTACAGCCCATGTAGTATTTTTGGCCTATCTCACTTCCTTCCACTCAGACCTATTATAATTAATGCCTTTCCATGCTTGGATTCCCAGTTGTTGTAGATATTTTTCCACATCATCCATCCATCTAAGCCTAGGTCTGCCTTTGACCCGTTTTCCTCTGGGGTTTTGAAGGTGCACCCCTCTTCACTCCTCTGTCATTTGGCATTATTTCGAAGTCCTGCCCAGCGTAGCCTACCCTTTTTTATTTCTGCTACTATTGTGGGATCCTGAAATAGACTGTACAATTCATCCTTGATTCGTATTCTCCATCCATATTCATTCTTTGTTAGTCCATATATTGTCCTGAGAACTTTCCTCTCCCATGTGTTTAATAAGTTTTCTACCGTTTTTGTTAGGGTCCATAACAATAACACCGGCCAACAAATATATTTTTCATTGATTTTTATCTAGAATAGCTCTAGTCTCTAGATCTTGCGAACCAAACAAGTCCACCTTCCGCGATACATTTTCTTAAACCAACCAGCTGGTATCCGTTATATATAGTTATTATCAATAGGTTTGCTTTTTATTGTTATGTATCATGCACCAGTAAACTTGTTCAATAATGTCAATCAACTGAGGGCAGTTCTTGTCCTGGCTCCAAAATTACATTTTGTTTAATTATATAAAAAAATCTTGTCAAACTCACGGTGAGCCTTTTGTGACTCGGCACCATGTGAACAACACTACCAGAATTCAATACAAACAAGCGATCTACCGAATACTTCACTGTCTGGACAACTGTCTCAACCATTGTTGCCGGTTTAGACAAAAAATTTGATGCGTCACCGGATGTTTTGTCACCCCCCCCCTTTTTCCCCCTCTATGAAATTTAACATTAAAAAAAGGAATAAATTAATTTAAAGTTATCTTTTGTGTATATAGTTCTCATTGTTAACTGATAGCTATTAATATCTCATTGAAGTGCCAAAATAAGGGAACGAAACTTTTATGAGAAAAGGAATACTTGAGTAACAATGGTACAGTACATGCTCATTTTGAAGTTAGGCCATATAAGGCAATGTATTATAGTACACAACTTCACCATGGTTTATAAAAACAAGCCTCGTTATAAATTAATTTTTTTTAACGCGTGTTTTGTTCTTTCGCTTTCGTTTAGAAATTTGACAGCAAAGTTAGAAATTGTCAAAAGAACGATACTAAGCCTAGTTTCGGTGATGTTTGTGAGTCCCCTTGAGAATATATGGGACGTGCAACAAACTTAAGTACCGCAAATCAGAGATATTATGTAAGCATTCGGAAGTTATAACGCAATCAAAACACACACACACTCGCACAATCACTCAAACACACTCACGCACCCACACATATATTGCTACGTAAAGCCAAAGTTGGCGAACAGCCGGTGAGATAAAAGTTGCCCATGAGCTAAGATTGATGAAATGAAATTGATTGCGCAAAAAAACAAAAATGCCATCCAGGAAACGAACAATTATTTATTTAAATGCTCCAAGTACGTAGTTTGTGGTGCTATTGTGGGTGCTTTGTGTGTAGGGCGTTCTGAGTTGTGCGTATTGTGTTGTCTGTAGTGTGAAATGCGTTGTGAGTAGTGTGTGGTGTGTGGTGTGTAGTGCGTTATGAGTAGTGTGTAATGTGTTGTGTATAATGCGTTGTGAGTAGTGTCTCTCATTGGTGTTTCATATCGATGAGGAATTTATTTTACTAAAAAAGAAAATAAAATGAAAGAAATAATAAATAATATTAGAATTTCAGTGGCTGAAGCAAGACCAGATGAAAGATAAGTTCCACTTCTGGACGTGTTGCCGGGATATTATTGATCATACAAATCACGATCAATGTAAACGCATAGTGATATCGGAGATGTTGCCCATCTCGTAATTTATCAACTAAATATTACCATTCAAAATGACAGATCTGAGATACATTTCTTTCAATAAATGAATATGTTTACATGATATGTAGAGCCCACCAAGTCATGACATATGCGTATACACAATGTACATATATTTTACAGTGCAAACACTTAACTAATACATATTTAATACATTTTAAAATTCTATTTATCCTGTGGACTTGTATCAACACATAGAGCGCATCTTTGACTTGATATCAACACATAGAGCGTATCTTTGACTTGATATCAACACATAGAGCGCATCTTTGACTTGATATCAACACATAGAGCGCATCTTTGACTTGATATCAACACATAGAGCGTATCTTTGACTTGATATCAACACATAGAGCGCATCTTTGACTTGATATCAACACATAGAGCGCATCTTTGACTTGATATCAACACATAGAGCGTATCTTTGACTTGATATCAACACATAGAGCGTATCTTTGACTTGATATCAACACATAGAGCGTATCTTTGACTTGATATCAACACATAGAGCATATCTTTGACTTGATATCAACACATAGAGCGTATCTTTGACTTGATATCAACACATAGAGCATATCTTTGACTTGATATCAACACATAGAGCGTATCTTTGACTTGATATCAACACATAGAGCGTATCTTTGACTTGATATCAACACATAGAGCATATCTTTGACTTGATATCAACACATAGAGCATATCTTTGACTTGATATCAACACATAGAGCGCATCTTTGACTTGATATCAACACATAGAGCGTATCTTTGACTTGATATCAACACATAGAGCGTATCTTTGACTTGATATCAACACATAGAGCGTATCTTTGACTTGATATCAACACATAGAGCATATCTTTGACTTGATATCAACACATAGAGCGTATCTTTGACTTGATATCAACACATAGAGCGTATCTTTGACTTGATATCAACACATAGAGCGTATCTTTGACTTGATATCAACACATAGAGCGTATCTTTGACTTGATATCAACACATAGAGCGTATCTTTGACTTGATATCAACACATAGAGCATATCTTTGACTTGATATCAACACATAGAGCGTATCTTTGACTTGATATCAACACATAGAGCGCATCTTTGACTTGATATCAACACATAGAGCGTATCTTTGACTTGATATCAACACATAGAGCGTATCTTTGACTTGATATCAACACATAGAGCGCATCTTTGACTTGATATCAACACATAGAGCGTATCTTTGACTTGATATCAACACATAGAGCGTATATTTGACTTGATATCAACACATAGAGCGTATATTTGACTTGATATCAACACATAGAGCGTATCTTTGACTTGATTTATCATGAAATAGTTATCACGGCGCTCCGTCTCATTTACAATAATTAATAAATTCAGAATTTCCAATTCTCTCCAAACACTAAGACTGTGATCACAACTGGACGAAATATTACAATTATAAATATGTTGGACCACACTTCTGACTCTGGGATGAGACATGAGGTTGAAGAAAGCATTGAACTAGCCTTTCACCACACTTCGGTGGTCCTTTCACCACACTTCGGTGGTCCTTTCAACACACTTTGGTGGTCCTTTCACCACACTTTGGTGGTCCTTTCACCACATGCGTAAAATGTTTTTATGGTTGCCCATGTTTGGGTTTTTTATCATTAAGTAAGTTATCTATGTATAAACCAGTACGGCATCTGCCTAATATATTTCACTTAAAAAAGATCACTTCAGATCTACACATCAGGCAACAATGCACCATCTTATTTATGGTGAGATATTTCAATTGACGAATTTGACATAGCGAGTGATGGTAATTGAAGACAGTACTCTCTACTCGCATATACACAGATAACTATATAGCCAAACACCACGTGTGGGACATGGTCGTCCACAGAAGACCCCTCGCGATCAAAGCCCGTCAAGTGTCGCTTAAGCCTCGAGCATCTGTGAACATGATATTGTTGTTAGTCTGAGGAGCAGGGGCCTCTCCCCGGGGACACGAGGCCTTTTATCAGAACCAAACAGCAGGAAAAAAGGCCAACAATTATGCACAATTTTATGAGATCCCGGCGCTGAATGGAACAAATAATCCGCGCTGTTAAGAGCGTCATCTCGAGATTTTCCACGGGTCTTCGCGACGACCTACATGGGTCTGGGCGTATCAATGCCCCTACAGGCGTAACAATGTCCCCACAGACGTAACAATGCCCCTACGGGCGAATAAACTTCATTTTTACAACTGTGTTAATCTTGAGAAAAGATGGAGCGGGCGATCTCTGGAGATACGGCGCTCAGCGCAAGACACGCCTATGGGGACTGGGGTGGAGGAGGAGATCGGTAACTCTCGATAAAATCCGGAGACGACTTCAAATGTTTGAAACCATTCCGATTGGATATTGAAAATTGTATCGGCGTCATCGACATTTTATGATTGTATCGTCAAGTTTATAGTTATACTTATGTTTACACTGAAAACATTTATACATATCTACGTAATGAGTCATTTTAGTGAATATGCATTCTGCTGGTGATTAGAGAGCGCGTCTTTGAGATATAATATACAAAATAGCGAATGGAAGACGTTTAGCATTGACTTCAATAAACCCATACAGTCTTTTCTCTAGGAGATGAACATTTAGTCAATCTCACGATCGACGCATTTGTATCCGATAAGAAAGCATTATAGAAATAAATATCGAAATGGGTAACATTGAAAATATTTGTTTTTAAAGTACATCCATCCCTGTGGCGCTACAGCCCATGTAGGGCTTTGGCCTGCCTTACCACTTCCTTCCACTCAGACCAACCATCCATCCCTGTGGCGCTACAGCCCATGTAGTATTTTTGGCCTGCCTTACCACTTCCTTCCACTCAGACCAACCATCCATCCCTGTGGCGCTACAGCCCATGTAGTATTTTTGGCCTGCCTCACCATTTCCTTCCACTCAGACCAACCATCCATCCCTGTGGCGCTACAGCCCATGTAGTATTTTTGGCCTGCCTCACCACTTCCTTCCACTCAGACCATCGAACCATCCCTGTGGCACTACAGCCCATCTAGTATTTTTGGCCTGCCTCACCACATCCTTCCACTCAGACCTGATACATTTCTTTCCCATGCTTGGGTTCACATCTGCTGTAGATCTTTTTCCCCACATCATCCAGCCATTTTTTTACAGTGAATACATAAAATATGTACCAGAAGCCATTTTTAACTTGCGACACATTGAAACGGATTCCATCAATTCTTTGACAAACCAAATAAGCATTTAAGAAAACTCTCGACGTTATGATAGTGACGAGGATCGTGGTAGGATTTCTTATGTCGAATATAATGGAATATTTTAGGTGCCATTAAAATCAAGGATTACGATTTGCTTTGTACTTAAAATAATGTCACAAACATTTTCTTCATTCCTAACAAAGTGTCACAATACATAGGTTGAGAACCCACCTTTATAAACTTTGGATTACATTGTCAGCTTAATTTAAAAGGTCTAAATGCGGTGATATTAGTTTTGGAGAATGCAAGCTATTTTTAATTTTTGGCCCCAAATTGAGATTTGGCTAGGAATATAAATCGTATCCGGAAATTTGATCGAAAGAAATTTCGTCGACGGAAAATTGATCGACGGAAATTTGATCGAACGGAAATTTGATCGAACGGAAATTTGGTCGAATCTTTTTTTTAGTTTACACGTTAAAATTTTGCATCAAGTTTCTTTTTGAACGGATTATTTTGTTTTAACGTATAGTATAGTGCGTTCAAAAATGAATTTGACGAACATTTTAACGTGTGAACTGAAAAAAGGATTCGACCAAATTTCGGTTCGATCAAATTTCCGGTAACCAATATAAATATATAACTAACGATGTCAAATATAATTAGGAGAAATGTAAATGCGAAAAATGAAACACATAATTACTCCTAAAAACATGTAGTTTATAAGTGTGTCAACATATTCCTTATTTCATGACATTGGCGACATCGAATTTCTCGTGTCGTACTTCTGTTTTATCATCTATGGCTATATAAATAGTGTTGTGTAACGATCATAAGTATACACTCTGTAACTCTATACCCCCCTCTCTCTTTTTCTCCTCCTGTGTGTGCGTATGTCTCTCTCTCTCTGTCTCTCTCTCGCGCTCTCTCTCTCACTCCTTCTCTCGCTCTCTTTTTCTCCCTCTGTTTGTGTGTATAATGTCTCTCTCTCTCTTTTTCTCCCTCCCTATCTCTCTCTCTTTCTCTCCCTCTGTGTGTGTATGTCTCTCTCTGTCTCTATCTCCCTTAGTCTCCCTCTCCCTCACTCCCTCTCTCTCTCTCTCACACACACACCCGCACACACCGAAACACTTACATATAGTGATAAAATGCTAACAGTAATGTGAATAAAATAGAAATAATTTATAAAAAGTAATACATATTAAGCTCAAACATACAATGGAAGATTCCGATTACCGAACATTTGTCCAAATGTATGTAATACCAAGTGAATTTTGTTTCGAAGGACATTTTTTTGTAAGGAAATTAGTTTGATTTTTTAAAAACTCTTTTCTAATCATTCATTTACTGGTAAATTTAGCTTTTTAAAATTAAAAAAAACAACTCCATAAGTTAAAATTAAGGGCATACTTACTATACATTTTATAACATTGTGAAATGTTCACTTGTAGCGTAACGTGGCTCCTTCGTACAAATTAGTTTCGTATTAATCTCCGGCTACGGAATCTTCGAGAAAGTTTAACGTCCGTGCATAACTTCAGGGAATGGAATACAAAGACGCTGCATTATATCAAAGCAAACGATCACTCATGAATCTACAGACTTAAAGGAAAGACGTCATGTATGGTTCACCAGCGAACAGCAAAGTGATGAAAGACGTCATGTATGGTTCACCAGCGAACAGCAAAGTGATCAAACCAATCGCATTGACGTCGGGGCACACAACGGGGCACACAACGGGGCACACAATCTAAAACTTACTTTGTTTTGGTGGAAAAAATACAATTTTCTCAAAACTAATCGATATACATGACTGACTCAATCACATTGATCAACGTTGATTGTATAATGCATTCAAGATATCATATACAGAGTTTGAATGATTTTTACAACTCTTTCTCTTTGATAATCACAGGACATGTCACGAAGTAAGCAACCATTAATGAACGAAAAACAAAAAGTGCCGGAATTTAAGATGAATTTAAAAATCCCTTAAAAACAAAGTAGTCGATTTTTTAAGTATATAAAGTTGAATGTATTTGATGTTGACTACTTTACATTAATAAAATAATCGATTTCTATTGTTTAGGGTCCCAAGGATTCATATGTTACCGCCTATTTAAACTTTATGTTTTTTTAAAATCCTTTATAATCAAGGCTGGCAGTGAATGAACTGACATTATTGGAGAGTCAATATTTTTACCAATAGTTAATGCATTGTTCGATATTTGGCGTTATAACCGATAGTTATTTGTTATAAATTAACACTTGAAATACACTTCACATAATCACTTTTATGGCCAGAATTATGTGAAAAAAATAAAATATGCGTGGGGAAACACACAACTGCTCCGTCCGAGAGTTGAACCTAAATCAGCTGTGTGGTAAGTCTTCAACCTGGTGCAGATAATAGACCTGGCTTCCGGTTACGCTATTTCTAAGGATTATATACTTATACAAGATTATTTGCCAAAATAGATTCTTTCTCACTGTAAATCCACGCATTAAAGCTAACACTAACATCCATAAATATAGATACAAAATAATAAATAATTATAAATATCCTACCCGGCTTATTGGTCAGTACATTGTAATGGATCCTTAACGACTCATTTCATCAATATTGACATGAACTTTCTCCTCCCGTAGACGGGGCCGGCTCAGTGTACAGGCAACTCGGCCAGTCGATCGGGGCGCCATCAACGATTTTTCAAAATAGGGAAAAATGAGTGCATGTGGGCGCCATGGAAAAATAATATAGAAAGTGCAATAAAAAGATTTATTAGAAAAAAATGTCATCGGTAGGTTAATTGTTCATGCTGTCTAAATACAAGTTAAGAAAGACAAGATCATTCTTCATTTTTTGTTTTAACAAAACCTAAGTCATGAATCTAACACTCAGTTTTTTTCCTTGCAAAAAATTGTATGATTATACTAAAAAGGGGCGCCAGAGTTTAGCTTGCCCGGGGTGCCAGCAGCCGTAGGACCGGTCCTGCCCATAGGCTTTACGTGCGCGGTTGGTCATTATATGAGTGAGTAAATTATGAAACTGTGCTATAGCAAGACCAGGTGTAAAGTGCATACATTGATATGAAAGAAACCGCGCGATATTTAAAAAAAAAAAAAGACATTAGAGCAATAGACTGAGTGAGTGAGTAAAGACAGAAGTAGACAAGTATGCGTGAGAGAAAGAGGAGCGGAGTGAGTGCGTGTGTTTGCACGTGTTGTGGATAAGAAATGGCGTTATAAATATATCCCATTATCATAATGTTAAAGCTGAAGTTAAGAAGTTTTAGCAAGTCGTAATACATGATCAGCCGTGTGTGTTTTTGAATGTAAAATAAAGACCCACGTTTGTTGGTAATTGTGTGCACCAAAGCCAGATATAGAAACTATACAGATTTAAGAGAAAGTTACGCTGACCTCTGCTTAAAAGTTACATATCTTTGTTTGAGTCTGCGTCTTGATAAAATTCATTTACAAACATATCAGCATTTTTATTTTAAAATCATGTGTTTAAATTCTTGGGAATATCTGTTTAAATATGTGTTTAAATTTGTTGAAATGTGTTTTTAGTTACACTTGGTGTTAAACACTTCTTTTTGGTGTGTGTGTGGGGGGGGGGGGCAGGGCTCTGCGTTGAGACTGTCAAAGCAAAGAAAGCATATATAAAATAATAATCATCATAACTATGTTCATCAATACGTTATATCTTTTGGAGCGATACATACCCCCCTCCCCTTTGCCTGTAGCGGCTTCTCGTTATTTTATAATAATGGTTCAAAATACTTACATAATGCAGTGTTAGTCCATTGTTTATTTTGAAAACTTTGTTACAAGTACATGTTACATTCCACTGCTTGAATTCAAGCTTCGGAAAATGCACACACAAAAAATCACCTTTTAAAGACAGGCATATACGCTTTAACGGAAGTATATATCATGATTTCTATGGCTATAACTATAAATCAATATTTCTATAAATTGCTATAACTATACATCTTGGAGTATGTTCCTATAACTATGTATCATGAAATCTCTGAATAAACAAATTACTATGGATTAATTCATTAAAAAATCTATATATAAACATTTGGTTCATCATTGTGTCTGAATTACTTGGCGCTATAACACAGTTACCGAAACGTGATCTTTGTAAACATTATTCCCAATCACAGAACAATTTAGTCCCGCGAGTAAAGTTTAAGTAACCTAAAATTCAATTTAGGTAAAAATTATAAAACAAACTTATTTCTATTGTTACCAAAAGGTAACAACCTGTTTATAAAACAAGCAACAACAAAAATATCTTAAAATAATCGGTTTGTCACAAACTCTGAAGGATGAATAGAACCAAAAATATGATGTCACGTGATCACGTCTGAACAATAATTAGTTCACTTGTTTAGTTCAAGTTTTGTTTTCTTCCATTCATTATTTTGGTAACGCTGTGTCGATCTGTTTAATGTAACAAGGGAGACCGGGAAATGTAACAAATAAGTTTTATTTAGATAAATAAATTTTCTTGCAGTGGTTATTTGTATCAATGAAAAAGTTTCTATGTCGGCCATTGTTAGATAAACACGACAAGAACTGTGAAGGAAATATGCCTGATTTATATATGTATATATTATTATATATCTATTTATTTAATGATAATCTAGAACTCTAGGTTAATTATAAATGAGGTACCATAGCGGCGTTGCTGAGTGGAAGGTCTCGTCCTAATGTCTTAAAGCTCTGACGTGGAACTTCTATTCGCCCTGATCTTAAAATAATTGGTCAGTTGAATGGTTGTCTTGTTTGTGAATGTTTGTTTCAATGCTTGTGTTTGTTAATGACGGCGAAGTTGATGGCCTTTAAAATATCACGGATCACGTTTTTCAAATTTCTATCGTGTGACAAGTCCACCTGCAAGTACGAATTTTAAAAAAACAAAAGTACTAATTAACATTTTCTGGGGAAATTTGTAATGTTTAAAATGGTCTTAACCCTTTCATCACGGCTGGTTTTGGGGGTGGGGGCGTGCGCGGCATCGATTTCTGCTGACTCGGCAATTAAAAAACTTAAAGATGAAACTTTCGGTACTTTGTCATTCTTTATCCGATTCGCTTATTAACTTCTCTATATTTTAACGTATATATAGCATTGAAATATGACGTCGAAGTGGCGTACTTGGTATTTCAGAAAAGTTCTTTGCCCCTTTGTTATGACGACAATGTGACGTCCTTGGTAAATTAAAGTGGGTGATCTTGACGTCGCGTCGACATCAGCGGTAACGAAAAAGTTTACGCAGTCCGATAAACGTGATCAAATTTATGTAATAAAATTAACGTTGAAATTACTTTGTATACGAATGGAGGGGAGACGCAATGAGGTTTGTATTGAAATAACATGATGGGGAGCATACATTGAAACGATCAGTCATTATATATTTGAAATGAGACACATGAACAACAACCTCGATGATTGCAGCAACCGGTAATTTATTATTATTCTTATATATATTATTAGGTGGTTTTATGTAGCGCAGTACCCCAGCCTAGGGCTAGGCTCACTGCAGTACCCCAGCCTAGGGCTTTGCTCACTGCAGTACACCAGCCTAGGGCTTTGCTCACTGCAGTACCCCAGCCTAGGGCTTTGCTCACTGCAGTACCCCAGCCTAGGGCTAGGCTCACTGCAGTATCCCAGCCTAGGGCTAGGCTAACTGCAATACCCCAGCCTAGGGCTAGGCTCACTGCAGTACCCCAGCCTAGGGCTAGGCTCACTGCAGTACCCCAGCCTAGGGCTTGGCTCACTGCAGTACCCCAGCCTAGGGCTAGGCTCACTGCAGTACCCCAGCCTAGGGCTAGGCTCACTGCAGTACCCCAGCCTAGGGCTAGGCTCACTGCAGTACCCCAGCCTATGGCTTGGCTCATACAGCGCTTCACATTTCCGATACATTAAAATAAAATAAATTTATAAAAGCTTCTTGCTTCATTTATTAAATTAAAACGTATTATCAAAATTAATGTCCCGCGTATGCAAGTTGTCTGATAGAATTTGAATACAAATTATGCTCCATTGGCATTGACAGCTAATTGATGAAATATAGAATTATTATGTTACGGAAAATAATTTTAAAATGCATTTAAAGACTTCATATGTGTGATCATGTAAAATTTAGGAACTCAAAATATTGATCGTCTTTTTTTTTCTTTTTTTAAAATAAAATTTTTGCAATGTGGCGCAACTATTTTTATTTTTTTAAATTTGCTTTGAAAATGCAAAAATACTTTTGCGGGTGAAATAACAATTACGAAATATTAATTTATTAATATATAAATAAAAAAATGTGTACGTTCAATAACGTTAATAATTTAAAAAATGAGAATTTAGTTTGACACACTTGAACATACCACCGCTAAAAACGTAACTTGTTCTCGAATAAAGAAAGAAAATAAATCTATCTTTTAGTTTTATTTGACGCCAAAATAACGCCACGACGCAATAATAGATATTTTTTCAATTGAAATTTGACCGCACGCCAAGCAATACTCTCTAACCTTGACTTATCGGCCTTGTTAACTTGAACTTTGAATTGATAATAATTAGTAAATATATTTTTGTCTAAATTTGCAAACTACCACTGACACATCATTGTAGCAGAAATAATCTTGACAAATAATCTTGACCAATAATCTTGACAAATAATCTTGACAAAAAATCTTGACAAACGATCTTGACAAATAATCTTGAACTCTATCCAGGAAAAATACAATTGAAAATTTCATTTGGAGTGGAAAAAAAAAATATATGTATTTTATGATCCGTCATTATATTGAATCCTTATCTAATTAGTGCAGAAGTGAACTTTGACCTACGCAGTGACTAACGGTACTCCATCACAACGGTTAGGTGGCCAGGTGTAGACCACTGACCAAGAAAATAAGGCAAAAGACAGGAAACCGCATTTATGAGAGATAACACTTGAGCAACAAATCTACTGTTTTTTTTTTTTATTCCTAAACTTGAATAGATGCGTGACTATTATAATATAAGAGTAAGACACAACTTAGTGTGTGCAGCGTGCGTGTTCGGATCGTGTTTATGTGTCGGGCCAGCGGCCCAAAAGTGACCTTGCGTGAGTCGAAATTGTTCCCTTGGCGCTTGGTCTTAGACAATGAAGGGTGCGTGCTTAGGGTCCATTGTGAAAGGGTACGTGCGTGTAGAGACAACTTGGACAAGGTGACAACCAATCTCAGCACTAAAAATAATCGCTCACTGCAGGCCAGACGTGTCGGAGACGCGTGAGTCTACCGAAAAGTTGCGTTTCTCGTGTGTGTCAGGGGGGTAACGGTAGTGTATGACGCGAGCATGCATGAGTGCATGCAATGTAGGTTCCCCGAGAGCTCACGGACCCCGGGGGCTGTACTCTCCAACACGAAATGTGACATGACGTCAGGGCTCATCGACACAAGTCTGTATTATCCGACAGAATTCACAAGAGATAATGTCTTACCTTTTCACAGTTCGGCGTCTTCTCTTAGTGGCGTACATGGTTTGATCTATCCAATCGTCCAGTGTCCAGACTTATCACTCTGAGCTATCCGGTCGTCCAGTGTCCAGACTTATCCCTCTGAGCTATCCGGTCGTCCAGTGTCCAGACTTATCCCTCTGAGCTATCCGGTCGCCCAGTGTCCAGACTTATCCCTCGGAGCTATCCGGTCGTCCAGTGTCCAGACTTATCTCCTCGATTCTCCTCGACCATACGTTTCCAAAATTGTCATCGATTATTGGCCGGATCTCCAGGTCCACCCAGAATCAAAAAAGAAGATCTAATCCGACGCATCCATAAAAAAACAACTGAGTTTGTGTATTATCCAATTATTTACACGTGGATAGTTGTAAAGATTATCATTGTAAATTCCTCACTCGGTCGTTTGATTAACCAAACGCTTGGATTTTTAGAAGTTAGAAGGAAAAAAAAGAGATATCAAATAGAGCTGAGTTGTAGCATATTCGTGATACTACTTCGTGCGCTTGACCTGTCCGTGATGTAGAGCATGAACCGTTGTTTAGAATTAAATGAGAACACGTGAAACGCCTAATTAGAGTCTATGTGCGCGTGCCGGAGACGGTCGTGAGGACAGCTTGTTCGTGGTCAGACCCGCGTGAGAAAATTCCGTGAAAATCACCCACACCTGTCACAGGGGCTCCCAGCCTCGTCCGAATCAATCAATTTTTAAAATTTCGCCTGACGACCCTGCGTGACTGGGGCCTATGTCCTCCATGTTATGATCCTTGTAACCCGGAGAA
Source organism: Omphiscola glabra (assembly GCA_964017045.1). Classification (NCBI taxonomy): domain Eukaryota; kingdom Metazoa; phylum Mollusca; class Gastropoda; family Lymnaeidae; genus Omphiscola; species Omphiscola glabra. The sequence continues at coordinate 36,064,389 of OZ024798.1, forward strand.
CTACCCCCTCGTCCAGGCCCCGGGGCTCGGTACCGCACGAGAAGCCACGCGACACGCGGCACGGAAGCTGTCACTCCGGCGCCGGGGACACGCCCACGTGATTTGAAATGTGCCGATACGCGATCGCTATTTGCTGTTGTCTGGTGAGGGCACCGAGTCCTGGGGAGGAGATTGTCCGGGAGTCACCAAACAGAGGCACGCACCAAGTTGATTAGAGTGTGAGGAGTGTTTTGTGACTCGGCCTGGCTTTCTCGGGGAGATATTGGCCTGGAAGTGGTGCTTGCATCATAGAAGAACAAACCTATCGATACTCTACCAGAATTGTTATTATTTTTTAAGATTTTATTTACTTAAGTCAAGAATTAATTTTACTTTGAGCTGAAATCACAATATTATTTTTTATTAAGGATCACAAGCATTTCGAAACGACAAATTTTATTGTACATTAAAAATATTGGAATAAAATTAAGTATTTTTAAAAGATGTGCAACCGCCAGCTTTAATCATCTAGACATTGCTTGCTCCGCGACAGCAACACTTTAGACTTAAGTCATGACGCGACAGCAAACACTTTAGACTTAAGTCATGACGCGACAGCAAAAACTTTAGACTTAAGTCATGACGCGACAGCAAACACTTTAGACCTAAGTCATGACGCGACAGCGCATACGTTAGACCCTATGCCATGACGCGACTGCAAACACTTTAGACGTAAGTCATATAACGACAGCACTTGATTTGGACCTAAGTCATGACGCGAAAGTGCGCACTTAATTTGGACCTTATGACAATGTTGCAACAAGTTCCGAGATATCAATAAGCCTAGGTTAGTGTATAGATGAATACGTCTTTCGTGTACCGTCCAGCCGTTCTACGCTATATTTCATCTACTTAATCCAGTGCCTCGATACTTTGTTCGACGTTATGGGTTTTTTAAGGGGTTTTTTGTGTTTTTTTTTAATTTTCAGATTTCGAAATGATGTCATCTGCAGTGCAAAAGACACATTTCAATGACCATTGTGTCAATGTTTACGCAATTTGCTCTTAACAAAGTAAAGGATTCAAATTAATCTTTTAATGTATAGTTATGTATTATTTCCTATCATATTTTTAGACTACTATACTTTTGATAATAAAAACTATTTAACAACAAGGCAAAGGGTTGAGGAACAAACATTCATTAACATTTAGCCAGCAAAAAAAACAAACAAAAAAACATAGAGATAGAACGAAAAAGGGAGAGGGGTGGGGGATAGAAATAACCAAGATGCACGACCGTAGCCCAATAGAAACAATGGTGGACATATTGAACTTGTGAAATCAGCTCCTAACAACGTAAGTCACCATGTCATTATAGCTGACTTGTGTTTGGAAAGAACAACAAAGTGGTTCCACTAACATGTCAATTTTCAAGTCAATTAACAAAAGAAAAACGGTTTCGCCCATTTAACTTGAATATACGTCCAGCACTACGTCCAGCACTACGTTCAGCACTACGTCCAGCACTGCAATTATCTCCCGTCCCTCCCAATCTGTCACCGGCACCAACAATGTCCAACACCAACACGGAACTGACCACACCAGGCGGTCTGTCGCGTCCAAGGAAAGGCGATCTTCCCGGGAGACGAGGATCAAACGGAGCTCGAACTAGCCCCAAATAAAGCTGTTAGCTAGGGGAACATTATTTCAGGGCTCCAACTAGCCACGAACTAGTCAAGTCGCAGAAAACTGAGCGGATTATATTTGGAATTAGCAATGTTTTCGATACACAATGTTGAGTCCCACTGGCTCCATTTTCAGTCCATTTTCTACAATTACAATGGAAGAGCTGGCGTGGAGACCTTTATCTTAGAGAGTTCATGGATAATTCAGTCGGAGAAACACCACGGAGCAGATTTATGAGAGGAAGGCAAGTACCAGAAAATCTTCCTCAAAACAACAACCGTGGAAATAGATGGACAATATATTATAACATAGAAGTTGGTGCGACTTTAGGATCTCTGGACTCCACAAGACGACACGCCATCATTGTTTTAAAAGCGGTTCAAGATCAAATCAAGAATTGCAAAGCGCAATTTATTGTTACGTCTTGTCAGCGGAATGTCTAGTGTTATCTCCCGCCTAACACTTAACAGAAGGCAAACACCCGGTTGTTAGGAATGCAGGTCACGTGTCTTCAACGCAACGGTCGCAACGCAATTCATATATGTAACGCGCTTAAGGTCAAAATAAATTCAACATTATTTGGCAACAATAGAAATCGTTATTTCCAGAAAGTGTGAAATTTCGATAACACCAAAAGTTGAAGTTAATATATAAGAGAACAACATTCATAAACACATGCCTTAGAAAGATCCTTAACATCAAATGGCCAAATACCATCACCAACAAAGATCTATTAGAAAGGACATACCAGGTGCCCGTTGATGAAGACATCATAAAGAAAAGATAGAGGTGGATTGGGCATATTATACTCTGAGAAAACCCACAGGTAGCACCACCAGACAATGTCTAACATGGAATCCACAGGGAAAAAGAAAGAGAGGAAGACCTAAGAATACATGGAGACGTGAACTAGAGACAGACACCCAAAATATGGGATACAACTGGAAGCAATTGGAAAGGAAAGCACAGGACCGGGATGAGTGGAAAATTCTTGTGGACGGCCTATGCCCCAGACGGGGTAAAAAGGCATAAGAAGAAGAAGACAACAAGAAACTACACATTTCTACAACAGTTAAAAGTTTAGCTTGTCGAAAAATAACAATCACCTCTATACCCCCAAATCCGGAATAGTCAGTACATCCATCCATTCCTGTGGCGCTACAGCCCATGTAGGGCTTTAGCGTGCCTCACCACTTCCTTCCACTCAACCTTAACATATGCTTTTCTTTTCCCTGCTTGGCTTCCCAGCAGTTGAACATCTTTTTTCCACATCATCCATACTTAATGACCACCACTAACACAATTCCACATCACCCATTCTTACTAACTACCACTAACACAATTTACACAGTGGTAGTAGCTTACTTTTTGTGTAAAGAAAGAGTGAACAGATATATGAAAAAACCAATTTGGTTATAGAAAAATGTAACGCGTCCTGCTGCATTACAATTAGTACGATATTAAATACAACGTCCCCCACCCAGTGACAATAGAGTCAGAGTTCTGTTGTATTCGTTGAAGTCATATCGTCGTGATATATATAGTAGGTATAGATTCCTAATCCAATTTTTGCTTTTAAGTCAACATTCCCACCCCCACCCTCGCTCTTTCCGACACAAAACTACATCTAAAATAGTTTAGACTTTTCAATTTCGGGTTAGCAGCTTTTCGTTTTTCTCATCTCCGCCTTCCTTCAAACTGTTGACTTTCTCTAACCTGGTCTGAAGATTCGATAATAATAACCTCCTTGACAGCCCCGTTAACGTCTTTCAAAAGACTGCACTCCCACGGGAGGATCGGGCAGCCTGCTCATTCCGGGTCTAAAGGGCCCTTTTCACACGTACGACAGGAGAATGGTCTCCGTCCACGGCAGTAAATTAGCATCTAGATTTGCCGGCAATTCTCCCGAGGAGAGAGAGAGAGACAGAGAAATAGATAGAGACAGAGAGGAACAAGAGTGACAAAAATCAGAGGGGCGTGGTTAATTCGCCTTTTATTTTCTTCTTTAAACGGCGAATTAACCACGCCTTCTGATCAAGTCGGCCGAGACCACGCCCGCCGGCCAATCGATAATTGACATCAGCAAAGAGGATCCTGAGGGTTGCTCATCAAATGAGAGGGAGAAAAGAATCGATAGCGCCGGAATGGCTTGGTGAGCCGCCTCTGCTTGGTGCCATAACTTGACTGTAATTAATGGCCGTGTGGTTAGTTGGGGGAAAATAATGGCATTCCGAGTTCTGGAATATTGGATGATACTGCATCCATGGATTCGACATTGTGGGGTGGTTTTTTTTTTCAAGGGACTTGGAGCGGAGCTCGGAGCTCGAACTCGGAGCTCAGGACCGGTGTCTTTTTTTCCTTGGAGCTGCGTCAGTGATGGAGAAGTTAAAATGTCTTACTGTTCGATGCTCCAAAATTTATTTTAAAAAAATTAAATTCACTTTAACTTTTAATTAAATTCGTTTTAAAATTAAAATCAATGCTCTCCTGCTACCAGCCATGTTGCCCCACTTTCTACCAGCCATGTTGCCCCACTTTCTACCAGCCATGTTGCCCCACTTTCTACCAGCTATGTTGCCTCACTTTCTACCAGCTATGTTGCCTCACTTTCTACCAGCTATGTTGCCCCACTTTCAACCAGCTATGTTGCTGGTCCATGTATTTCTATTGCTTAGTTAACAAGATGGGTTTCTGACAGTAATAAAAACATTTATTTAAACCCTTAGTATACCCCCTTCAACCACCCCAGCTCACTTTTTATATTTCCGGAGCTCGAACGGATCTGGAGTGGAGCGGAGCTAACACAAATTTGTCCGAGGTGGACCTGGAGCAGAGATAAGACCAAAACATATCCCGGAGAATCAGCAGAGGCGTAGCTAAGGGACGGTAGGGGAGACAGATCCCCTGGGCGCCACACTAGTTAGGGGCGCTAAAATGTGCTTTGATATTATTTTATTGACGAAAATAATGGGTTTGAGAGTTGAAAAAAGAATGGGAGGCTCTTTAAAATGAATCTTGTCCCCGGGCGCTAAACACTCAGCTACGCCTCTGAGAAACAGTTTACGTCACGTTATAGATATATTATATGTCCATTCAATATTTTGTTATATTTGAAGAAATTAAATATGTTTTATAATTTTGATCTGAATAACTTGAGGGATGTCAAACTTTTGACTTGTCTTAAAGTCAGCGTAATCCTGACCTGCCTTTAGTCAGCGTAAGTCTGACCTGCCTAAAGTCTGCGTAATCCTGACCTTTGAGGTCGCAGTGACAACTGGACTGATTAATTAAACTGTCCTCTCAAATTTCACAATGAACTATTTCCGGTTTTTATATAGTGTATATTTTTTAAAACTTTGATTTGTTAAAATTACATTTTATTGTGATCTACAACAATTGTGTATGGTAAAAATTGCCAGTACTGTCATGCATGGTAATTGTTTTTTTTTCTTTGGTCACATGCGTTAGTGTAATCTATTCACAAAAAAGTACCTAGAATTTCTATCGGTAAGAACTGCAATATCACAGAATATACCCTGTGTCATGGTGCAGTCTTGAACATCGGTTGCAAAGAAGGCGGAGTTTTGCTTTAAACAAAGCAAGAAATAGCTATCAAATACTTCAAACCATAAATTAAAAAATTCCCTATCTATTTATAGTGGGCCAGACGCGAGTGCTTTAATTTTTCACATAAATTGAGATGTGACAAATAAATGTCGTCATCAAACCACATATAACTTCGTATGATAACATGTATGCCTACAATTATATTTGCCTTTTTCTTTTCGTTTCAGGAGCCAAAGGATCGCAGACCGGCACCACGATGTATCTGGAGATAGCATTGGTTGCCATAAACGAGTGGTGAAATTTAAATGGTATAACCTTCTTAACTTTCTATTATTATTTTTTTGTATGTGAACAGTTAAGTGTACCACTGCGTGTGGTGAAGAGCAACATCTGTATGGGAGAATTAAATTCAAGCAGTCGCTAATCTGGCGCAACAAAGACGTAATCTACAATAAACGTATATTTTAATTATGTGTATTTTTTAAATTATATTGCATATACATTTATCTATAGACGATGTCTAGCATTTCTTAAGACGTGATAGACTATTTAACACGGGTGTACTCAAAAGATGTCATTTATCAACTTTTCTTGCTATTTTATTACGGTAACTTATCTGTGATGTCTTGTCACAAGGCACGTCTTCAGGTAGGCGTACTCCTGCTCGTCTTCAAATCCTTTATACTAACCTCGCTTTTGTTCGTGTGTTTCTGGCTGGCAAAAACCTTCGGACGGCTAACTGACCCACGTCCCGTCAACCTATCAGGCTGAAACTTGGAACGTAGGCTCGTTTCCGATGAAAAAACATTCTATCAAATAAAATGTTCAGCCCCAACCACCCAAAAATTTTTTTCCTGTATTTCAAGGGAAGCTGAAGGTAATAGGACGCGATATCACGAACTGAAATTCCCGATAACTGCGCTAAAATAATTGAGTTTACTTTTTGAAAACAAATATCGCCAATTCTTTTGTTTTTCTGAATCAATTGGTCAAACAAATCTGCGATGTAAATGTGGGTTGGTCATTAGAATATTAATATAAAATTTAAAAAAAAAATTCTTATAAAGGATGTATACGAAAAACTTAGTTTGTGTGGGTTGTTTAATTTCTCTTTGAAGCAATATTTTCTTTTTACAGACCAATCAATTTAAATTGTTAATTTTATCATAAAAAGCAATGTGGATGAATAACGCCAAGGGGCTAGATATGGAATCTATTTGAGCGAAAGCAATTATTCCCCTCAACGATTTTTTTTTAAAACATGCGGAGATCTGTAACACCTAACATGTTAAAGTCATCATTTCAATAATTTCGTGGAGTACAACATTTGAAGTTGGAGCCGAGATTTTACTAAAAAAAACAACAAAAAAAAAGAACAAAAAAAAACAAAAAAAAACTCAGCACCCTGTTACCATCGAGGTGATGGAGGGGTGGGGGTGACTGTTTGCAAAGGGTGTGTAGGCGGGGGGGGGGCTGGTAGGAGCATGTGATGGATCGGAATCAAGGACTCCGCTCCTTAGGCCTATGGGATACCGTGGTCCTGCAGTTAGCACTTTCAAGGCGAGAAATGGTGGCAGTCATGTGTCAGTGTCAACGCCCCTGACTTTCACTGTCACTAGCCCCTTAGTATTAACAGGCCGGCACACGCCCTCGTTACATTACCTCACCCCCGCCCCTACTGCCATTTTTTGTCCCTGTGTGTTTTTATCCCCCTCATCCTGCGTGTGCGGTGATTTGGTCCTCAAAATACGATGGTATCTCGTTTCTCGTTAACGGTGGCTATTGTACCGTTTTTCGCGGTCACGGTGCGGGTTGGCTGAAAGCAATTATCGCTACATATACGGATTTTATCCGGGCTTAGGAAGAGGAGGAGGTGGGGGGGGGGGGGGGGGGGGGCTATCGTGTGTTGAGAGAAGGGTTGATGGGGTGAAGGAGTCAAAATCAAGCTGATCATGATTGCCATTATTTTGTTTAATCGCTAAAGGGCCCGCGGGATTCGCTCTCTCATTAATTTGTCACAAAAGTTTGTAGTGGGTTTTTTCTTTTTTCTCTTTTTAAAAAGCGCATTCGAATGTATTTTTCTAAATAAAATAGAATTTATTTCATCCTGAGTCAGTGACATCGGAACAACTTGAGCATTACACTTTGTATCCATTGATCTGTGTCATGACTCTTCATCTTTTTATGATACATGTATGTATGTATGTGTCTTTTCATAAATATGTGTCTTTTCATGGTATCCGTGATGTGTCTTTTCATTGTACATGTATCTGTGTGTCTTTTCATAGATCTGTGTCTTTTATGTTACATGTATCTCTGTCTTTTCCTGGTACAAGTCTGTGTGTCTTTTCATAGATCTGTGTCCTTTTATGGTACACGTGATGCGTCTTTTCGCTGAAGATGTATCTGTGTGTCTTTTCATTGATCTTTGTCTTTTCATGGTACGTGTATCTGTGTCTTTTCATGGCACATGTGCTGTGTCTTTTCCCGGTACATGCATCTGTGTGTCTTTTCATTGATCTGTTTCTTTTCATGGTATATGTGATGTGCCTTTCCCGGTACATGCATCTGTGTGTCTTTTCATTGATCTGTTTCTTTTCATGGTATATGTGATGTGCCTTTTCGTGGTACATGTATCTGTAACTTTTCATGGTAGGCCTACAGATATCTGTTTCTTTATTTATTTGTATCCTCAGCTTCTACTTTTAAAACAATGAGCACCTTTTAAAAAAAAATGGTTGCCTCAATTCAATAGCCTAGCCACAATGGGTGAGGGTTGAGAGTAGGAGTTCATTGGTTGAGGCAGTGGTTCTCAACCTTCCTAACACCGCGACCCCTAATTACAGTTCCTCATGTTGTAGCGACCCCGAACCACAAAATTGTTTTCGCTGCCATTTCATAACCGCAGAGTACATAATTTGTCTTCCGATGGTCTTAGGTGACCCCAGAGAAAGGGTCGTTCGACCCCCAAAGGGATAGCGACCCAGGGGTTGAGAACCACTGGTTTAAGTAGTGGAGGACTGTGACCTTTTATGTTTTGAATCGATATAGGTATTAAACAAATTTTAAAAAAATATGAAAAATAATAGTTTTCTTAAAACTGACCCATTGAATTATTTTTGATCACGATTTTTAAAAATAGAAAATGTGATTATAATATTTCCCCCATGAAAAAGCCACGGGTTGGAGATAACCTAAATCCCGCCATTAGAGCCAGCAAACTAAAATTTTAAAAAAAAAGTCTAATGGACTTTTCAAGGTCGGAAGGAGTATAAATAACACCACTCTGACCATAATGTCGCGTTCGGACAAAAACTTAGTACGTGATAAGACAGTTTGGTGGCGCGCGCACCGCGGAAAGGGGAAACAATAAAATGTCCCTTTAAAAGAGATTGCAGCAAGGGTTGGTTAAAAAGTCGACTCTTAAATATGGAATAACACGCAACGCTTCACCCAAGGGCGTGTGATTTACGTTAGCTTTACTGAAACTTAAATCAAAGGTTGTATAGGGTATTTCAATAAAATATTCATAGCGTTTTGTTAACGAGCAACAACAACAACAAAAAAAAAAAACCAACAAACAAACTGTGGTGTTTTCATAGACAGATCTTTAACGTTTATTTTAACTGCATTCCTTTATGTAATGATATTTTATAGTTTTTTTAAAATCATCACTTTTGTATTTAAATAATATCTTTATATTTGGTCAGTGGTGATACACCCCGATGGTGAAACGTTCCATTGGAGAAACGCCCCTGGTGGTGAAACGGTCCATTGGAGAAACGCCCCGATGGCCACATGGCCCCGTGGCAAAACGACCCGGTGGCTATACGGCCGGAGGAGAAATGGTGGCGGCAAAACGGGATGTGGCGAATCGATCCGATAGAGCCATGCCGAACCTCCTGTTTCGTCAATAGCACTGGTTTGTCAGTGGGCTCTTGACACGTTGCATCACAAAGACATACCGTACGGAAATTAATTACGATTGTGGTGCCCTGATGGTTAATATTATGATGTTTACTCCCCCCCCCCCCCCCGGGGCTCAGGTTGACAAGTCTGCGGTGGCTTTGCCGATTAGGAGGCGCCGGCCACCGGACCGCCTCGGCGTTACCCGGGGAACAAAACCACCATTGGTGTGTCCTGTGTGGGGCAGACAAAACCACCATTGCGTGTCCTGCGTGGCCAGACAAAACCACCATTGCGTGTCATGCGTGGGCAGACAAAACCACCATTGCGTGTTCTGTGTGGGCAGACAAAACCACCATTGCGTGTCCTATGTGGGCAGACAAAACCACCATTGCGTGTCCTGCGTGGGCAGACAAAACCACCATTGCGTGTCCTGCGTGGGCAGACAAAACCACCATTGCGTGTCCTGCGTGGGCAGACAAAACCACCATTGCGTGTCCTGCGTGGGCAGACAAAACCACCATTGCGTGTCCTGCGTGGGAAGACAAAACCACCATTGCGTGTCATGCGTGGGCAGACAAAACCACCATTGCGTGTCATGCGTGGGCAGACATGGGATATGCATGGTACCTGCCGAAATTAAAACAGCACCTACTGGGCAGCCAACTATGACGTTTTACAGTTGGACGTAAAGGCAGAGACAGGGTAGGGATCATGATTACAAGTTGCCGTTAATGGATATGAGGCGAGAGGCTAAGGTGGAAGTCTCTGGTCGATGATTCTAGATACGCATCCCTGAGAAAGCTGCTCCTAGGCAACCGTTTCGTCCCAGCTACTTCGCAAAGTAGTCGCGGGGTGAAAACCCACCGTAGAACCCCTCTTCAAGGCATCCGATGCTTGCCACTCATGGGTGGTGTAAGATATTATGACATAAATTTACGATCTTAACTACTAGGAAAGTCGATCGTGTGCACTGTTTGTATGCACAGTGTCGGACCGACCGGGTGTCCTTGGTTTGGGGCGGCCTCCAGCGGAACCCGATCGAGTGGACTCGGGTGGGGGCTTTCCAGACAAAGGGACATCTCCAACGTGCCGCTTCGCTGACCGATTCTTGGGCTTAGGGGGGGGGGGGGGTTTGCTTTGGGGAGGGCATACAAAGCAAAATCGTCGGCCTGCTGATGCATTTCCTATGTGATATTTTAGTGGGAATATACAATAGATAAGTTGGATACGCTTCACCGGTTTCAGATGAGAGTTATATAACGATGTCCTTTTGATAAACAAAGCCTATACAAAGTCTGTCAAGTATTCTAATTTGTTTACATTATCTGCATCGCTAAATAAATGTGAACCTACCCATGAGCTAAATGTGAACCTATACCCAGCTAAATTTGAACCTACCCAGCTAAATATGAACCTATCCAACTAACTTTGAATCTATCCAACTAATTATGAACCGAGCCAACACATTTTGGAAGCCCGCATTCTTAAAATGCCCCAAATCTTATAGTTGCGCTACTTTGGACACAATCACGGTACACCACGTTGGTTTTAATCATGGATTTTATTTCAGGCATCAAATGTCCACATCTTCTGCAATTTCGTAAAGGAATGTATTTTCGATCATGCTGAGTATTGCGTTACAAGATATAACAACTAATAATTCTCTAGTTAGGAATATATGGCTGTGATGTATGACTGTGATGTATGGCTGTGATGTTTGGCTGTGATGTATGGCTGTGATGTATGGCTGTGGTGTATGGTGGTGATGTATGGCTGTGATGTATGGCTGTGATGTATGGCTATGATGTATGGCTGTGATGTATGGCTGTGATGTTTGGCTGAGATGTTTGGCTGTGATGTATGGCTGTGATGTTTGGCTTTGATGTATGGCTGTGATGTATGGCTGTGGTGTCTGACTGTGATGTTTGGCTGTGATGTATGGCTGTGGTGTATGGTGATGATGTATGACTGTGATGTATGGCTGTGATGTATGGCTGTGATGTATGGCTGTGATGTATGGCTGTGTGTATGGCTGTGATGTATGGCTGTGATGTTTGGCTGTGATGTATGGCTGTGATGTATGGCTGCGATGTATGGCTGTGATGTATGGCTGTGATGTTTGGCTGTGATGTATGTCGGTGATGCATGGCTGTGGTGTATGGCTGTGATGTATGGCTGTGATGTATGCCTGTGTTATTTGTCTGTGATGTATGGCGGTGATGTAAGAATTTTTGTTTAAAATTAAGAATTTATATGTTGCGTTAGCATAAAGGACCTTTGGACCACTCTGAAGTTAACCCAAGTTTACAGCATTCAGCACTTTGTATTATATAATTTCCTTTTTCATTCGAATGAAAGAGCAGAACTAGGTATGTTGAAGCTTGAATCAATAGAAAGGACAATAAGATTTGAACTTTTCGGCTTAGATCCTTCTTCAGCTAACAAGACAAATAGAAGTAAGACAAGAAAAAACGCCTGCCTTACCACATCCTTCGACACATCCCTGTGGCACTACAGCTCATATATGGCTTTGACCTGCCTGACCACATCCTTCCACACATCCCTGTGGCACTACAGCTCATATAGGGCTTTGACCTGCCTCACCACATCCTTCCACACATCCCTGTGGCACTACAGCTCATATAGGGCTTTGACCTGCCTCACCACATCCTTCCACACATCCCTGTGGCACTACAGCTCATATAGGGCTTTGAACTGCCTCACCACATCCTTCCACACATCCCTGTGACGCTACAACCCATGTCGGACTTGCACCTGCCTCACCACATCCTTCCACACATTCCTGTGGCACTACAACCCATTTCAGACTTTCACCTGTCTCACCACATCCTTCCACACATCCTTGTGGCGCTACAACCCATTTCAGACTTTCACCTGTCTCACCACATCCTTCCACACATCCCTGTGGCGCTACAACCCATTTCAGACTTTCACCTGCCTCACCACATCCTTCCACACATCCCTGTGGCACTACAGCTCATATAGGGCTTTGACCTGACTGACCACATCCTTCCACACATCCCTGTGGCCCTACAGCTCATATAGGGCTTTGACCTGCCTCACCACATCCTTCCACACATCCCTGTGGCACTACAGCTCATATAGGGCTTTGAACTGCCTCACCACATCCTTCCACACATCCCTGTGGCACTACAGCTCATATAGGGCTTTGACCTGCCTCACCACATCCTTCCACACATCACTGTGACGCTACAACCCATGTCGGACTTGCACCTGCCTCACCACATCCTTCCACACATCCCTGTGGCACTACAACCCATTTCAGACTTTCACCTGTCTCACCACATCCTTCCACACATCCTTGTGGCGCTAAAACCCATTTCAGACTTTCACCTGTCTCACCACATCCTTCCACACATCCCTGTGGCGCTACAACCCATTTCAGACTTTCACCTGCCTCACCACATCCTTCCACACATCCTTGTGGCGCTATTACCCATGTAGGGCTTCGGCCTGCCTCACTACTTCCTTCCAGTCATTCCTAACTGATGCATTTATTTTCCATGCTTGGATTCCCAGCTACTGTAGATCTTTTCCCCACATCATCCATCCATCTAAGCCTAGGTCTGCCATCTAAGCCTAGGTCTGCCATCTAAGCCTAGGTCTGCCATCTAAGCCTAGGTCTGCCATCTAAGCATAGGTCTGCCATCTAAGCCTAGGTCTGCCATCTAAGCCTATAGGTCTGCCTTTGAGCCGTTTTCCTATGGGGTTTTGGTGGTGCGCCCTCTTCCCTTCCTCTGTCATTCGGGATTCTCTCTAAGTGTGCCGCCCGGCGTAATCTTTCCCTTTTTATTACTGCTACTAGCGTGGGATCCTGATATAGCGTATACAATTCCTATTTGCTTCGTTTTCTCCATCCATGTTCATCATTTGGTCCATATATTTTCTTAAGAACTTTTCTCTCCCATATGTTTAATAGGTTTTCTGTCTTTTTTGTCAGGGTCCAAGATTTACTTGCCTATGGCGAATGTTATAAATAGTTTTCTTTGTTTTTCTTGTAATGTTTTTACTTTTGATTATTTTCGGACTACTGAAGTAGGCCCTGTTTCCGGTCGATATTCTTTCTTTTATTTCTGTTAGTAATTCATTTCTTTCATTTATTAAAGGATCCTAGGTATTTGAATAGATTTACATTTTCAAAAGTGTGTCTTCCAATTTTGATGGCTTCATCTGTCTGTTCTGCTCTTAACATAATCAGGTATTTTATTTTTGATTGTTAACTTCTAGCCCTGCTTGTAGTGATTCATCTTCTAATTTATTAAAGGCTTTTGTTTTACTACTTTTAAACAATGGTGCTCAGCATATGCAAGATACTGAACGGATTGATTTTAGAGGGTGCCCATTTGTTGCGGGACTTGGTTCTCCTTCAGAAAGTATCCTGTTATTGTTCCTCGGGTGTCCATATGCATGTTTCTCATAACTCTCTCTAATGTTAGATAAAATAGCATACAAGACAGCGATTCTCCCGTCTTAGGCCTCGTCTAATCTGAAATTCCCTTGAATATTCTCCTTGAACCTTGATTTTGCTTTTTGAGTTGTTCAATGTTACATATAATATCAGTCTTGTCAGTTTGTTGGGTATGCCAAACTCCTGCAGAGTTTCATATAGACATTTTCTTTTGATGCTGTCATATGCCAGTTTGTAGTCCACATAGAGCTGATGTACTGGGTGGGGTGATATATTCGTAACATTTCTCTAATAGGCATCTGGCAGAGAAAATCGGGTCATCCATTATCTGTTTTGTCTGAATCCACAAAGGTAGTCACCTAGTAATTGTAGTCTTTTGGAAATTAGTTTTGTATGTATCATTCAATCGGGCCATTCCTCTGTAGTTTGTGCATTGAAGTTTGGAATCTTTCTCCTAACTCTAGTAGTCTTGAAATAATTACATGTTTTGTATTTACATTTATATTATCAATATATAAAATTAAATGTACATGTATCGGCATTACAAATTTCAATTTAAAAGAAAATGAAGTATGAAATGTATTATAATAGACAATTTATGCCATCAGAATTTCACCACCAAAAGGACAAAAAATTAATTTACATTTATCTTAGTTATTAAACTGCATTAACGCGTTTGAAATTATGGCACTCAGGGTACTAACCTAGATACGCGGAATTGCTGAGTTTTATCGTCAAAAAAAATGGAACCAGGTCCGGGTGATATAAAAAAAAATGTATAATGTGTTTCATCAAATGGGGGACAAATATAGAATCAGTAGCCTAAAATGTTTGAACATTTTACCCGAATTTATGTTTTTTACCAACTGACTAGCGTTTGGTGCGAAAATAATTGTACGCTAAATGAAACTCATTGTAAGCTAAATGAAACTCATGGTAAGCTAAATGAACCTCATTGTAAGCTAAATGAAACCCAATGTACGTTAAATGAAACTCAGAGTAAGCTAAATGAACCTCATTGTAAGCTAAATGAAACTCAATGTACGTTAAATGAAACTCGGAGTAAGCTAAATGAACCTCATTGTAAGCTAAATGAAACTCATTGTAAGCTAAATGAAACTCATGGTAAGCTAAATGAACCTCATTGTAAGCTAAATGAAACTCAATGTACGTTAAATAAAACTCAGAGTAAGCTAAATGAAACTCAATGTACGTTAAATGAAACTCAGAGTAAGCTAAATGAAACGCAATGTACGTTAAATGAAACTCAGAGTAAGCTAAATGAAACTCAATGTACGTTAAATGAAACTCAGAGTAAGCTAAATGTAACTCAATGTACGCTAAATGAAGCTCAGAGTAAGCTAAATGAAACTCAGAGTAAGCTAAATGAAACTCAGAGTAAGCTAAATGAAACTAAAACGCTCTGAAAATAATAATGCACTTGCTGCGAATTGTGTGTAATCGTTTGTCTTAGCAAGATTCATATCTGTGGAGGTGACCATGGCACGTTCTATTTACAAATAATATTTCATTTCACAAGCTGACTGGCAGATGATACTGAGTAGCCAAAGTTTGAGTGTGTTTGTTTGTGTGTGTGTGTGTGTGTTTTGATAATTTCTAAGTTCCGTCCTAGAATTCAATAGAAGTAATGAACTAACACTCATTTAATAAGGGAAGCAATAGGCTTAACTGGCAGGCAGGATGGGATGCTATCCCCTTGATGATTTGCTAAAATTGATATGCGTACAAGTAACAAGAAGGAAAACAGGTATCAACCAGCGACCAGCAGCACTAGGCACCGCTCCATGTTGGATAGTTTTAATGTTTATAGCTACAAGGGATGTGTTTATGGCTATAAGGGATGTGTTTATGGCTATAAGGGATGTGTTTATGGCTATAAGGGATGTGTTTATGGCTATAAGGGATGTGTTTATGGCTATAAGGGATGTGTTTATGGCTACAAGGGATGTGTTTATGGCTATAAGGGATGTGTTTATGGCTACAAGGGATGTGTTTATAGCTACAAGGGATGTGTTTATGGCTACAAGGGATGTGTTTATGGCTATAAGGGATGTGTTTATGGCTATAAGGGATGTGTTTATGGCTATAAGGGATGTGTTTATGGCTATAAGGGATGTGTTTATGGCTATAAGGGATGTGTTTATGGCTATAAGGGATGTGTTTATGGCTACAAGGGATGTGTTTATGGCTATAAGGGATGTGTTTATGGCTATGAGGGATGTGTTTAAGGCTATAAGGGATGTGTTTATGGCTATAAGGGATGTGTTTATGGCTATAAGTGATGTGTTTATGGTTATAAGGGATGTGTTTATGGCTATGAGGGATGTGTTTATGGCTATAAGGGATGTGTTTATGGCTATAATGGATGTGTTTATGGCTACTATAAGGGATGTGGTACTTCAACCTGTGGCTAACGACCCCTACGGGATTTGGCCCGACAAACGTGGTGAAGGATAATATGAAATGTCGTAAATAATACTATATTAATTGTAGCTTACTTACGTCTATTTTACTTGTATTACTCATAATAAAGTTACAAACGAACATCTTCCTTAAGGTGCATGGCAATTTAAAAAAAAAAAAAAATTAAAACTATGACAGTAAAAATGTGCAAGCGATTCCAGCAACTGATGTTTGTACATTTCCTCGCATCATTTCTCTCAAGATCTTCAGCTTCTGTAAGCCCAAAACCATGTATATCCGCGAACCACCACTTCACAAAAACATGTCCCAATCCACAGTGTGTTGGATTAAATTATCCAGAATCATGTTTTAAGGAGTTGCTGAATATCATATATAGAGTTTCTATATGATAGTACAAATTATCAAAAGTACAGTTGCAGTCAGTTGACGGAGTTATTTACTACCACACGGCGTGGTCCAAGAATTTTGCAAGCCCCCGACCACGAAAAAACTATGCAGTTGGCCGAAAATACTGCCCCATTTAAAAATAAAATTGCACCCCTGTTGGACAGCCCCCTCTGCACTCCTTTCCTATGCCACTGGTTACATTTGTTAGAAGCCCGTTTTCAAGGATCCTCACATCTGGTCAGCTACCGGAAACTAAAAGAAATATTTTATCCTGCAATATTCTTCTGGCGTCTGCTTTGTCTCGTCACTAGATTCAAATTAAAACTGACCATTTCTTCAACTATTTTTAAAAAATATATATTTTACGCCTGGATATCATATGCACACTACCTTTTGTTAAATTAATTGATTTTATAGCCTTTAAATATGGGGCCTCCATAAATGATGTCAAGCGTCTAAAAATATAAGGGGGCTGGAGGTTATATTTTGACGATGTGTGACGAGGGGGAGGTGGGCTTAAGCTTTGTGACGTCACATGAAAAGCGGAATATTAACGTTTTAAAAAATTGCACTTATAACCCTAAATTGCATACGGTAAATTTTTAACATTACCCTTTCATACAACAATTATAATTAATTTATTTTAAAACTAAAATCACTGAGAAAATAAGTACAAGTATGCGAGGTCCGAGAAATGGCCTCTGATCAAGTTACAGGACGCCAAGGAAGAGGAGAATCGGGGTCTAGTTACAATGATAGTCGTGAGAATTTATGTCTAAATGTGGAGACGGAAGTCATAGAATTAGGATTCCAACGTGAAGTGGGATAGATGGAAACAAAAAATGTTGACCCGCGGGGGGTGGGGGGGAATGATATTAGTAAAAGCTCTAGGGCAGGGACCCTTAACCTTTTAGCAGCGCTGCAGGCGAACTCCGTGTTAAACATTCTTCCCCCAACCCGTATAAATTATATTGTAAAAAAAATAAAAATCTAATAATAATTTAGTTATCGTAGGTTTATTTGTTTTTTAAATTAACTTTTTATAAAAAAGGAAAAAAAATTACCAACACAAGTAATTTGCAAACAAAATTCACCAGAAAACATTTACTGCTGCTAATCAAAATGCATAAAAACTTTTCTTTAAAACAAAAAATAAATAAAGCAGCAACAACTCGCAATTTTCTGGTCTTCCTCACTTCAGGGCTGGGGGGGGGGGGACTTTTACCCCTGACCCCGGTTAAGAATCACTGTTCTAGTGAAATGTTTCTGATATTGGTGCCGTAATTTGATATCTATTGGAGGTGTATTACTAAAGGGTTTGTAAAGGACAGTAGTGGACACGGTTAATTTTTGCATAGATTTGTGACGTTATATTTAAGGGGGGGGGGGGCTAACTTTATATTACGATTTTTTTTTGGGGGGGGGGGGGGGAATCGGCAACATTTGAGTGACATCATTTATGGATAGTATAAGCTGTTGCGTGATTTTTGGAGGCCCCCTTTGTGTTTTCGGGGTTGTGCCTGCATACGAAGGTTATAGTTCCAACAAAAATAAAAATATCATCACAATTTTGGCCCCTTAAATATTGGAGACCCCTGCCGCAGCAGTTGTAGGACCAACGAGAAAACTCTTTTGCCGCTGAGCGCGCTGCTAGTCTGGTTAAACCTCTCGACGATTTAAGACAAATGTTTATTTTAAAAAGAAAAGAAAATAGTTTACTTTACGGAAACAAACTTTATAAATGTTCACCCCAATCTTACTCAATCAAGGAGGGAACAGAAATAAAAAAAATTCTTTTGTTTAAAGTTAGATACTTGATACATAGATAAATATATAACCAAAACAGTATAAAGTATACATGTTCACAGTTCACGCCGCAATCTTACTTATTTAATGATTAATCAAGGAGGGAACAGAAATATTTTTGTTGATGTAAAGTTTGATACATAAATAAACCAAAATAAATATAGTGATACGGCAGGAATCTGATTGTGACCAACAATAATCTATTTATATTTATATTACTCTCAATATAAATTAAGTTGATTAAAAAAAAGGAATAAAAATGTTTCCTTCCTATGAAAAAAAGAGTCATTTTAAATGGTTACTGCTCCGTACTAAATATTTAGTAAAAGAGATTCTAAAACGATTGTAAACTAGTAAAATTTAATTATTTTAGCGTAAATTATATGATGTTCTTAATTAAAGAACACGTAATTATTGATTTCTTGGTTTTAAAAGTATTTTATTAAATTATATATGAAATTAAAAGACATTTATTTTAAATTTTGGGCACATTTATTGCTTCATTCTTAGCACCGTGAAGCACGGACAATGTGCCGATAGTTGCTTAAAATGTTCACTAAAACATCATGGCTGATACTATAAGAAACGTGCGATTACAGCTAAAACAAATTAAAGCTACTTTAGCTGAAGGAAATATTGAAGGACCAGGTAATACTAAAATAGTTTAATAGGAATCCATTGCCTGAATATTGTAACTGTTATACAGTTTATCTCCTGTCATACCTCGATGCTGTGAGTGTGTTGTATTTTGTTAAGAACTTAAGTTAAGTCTGTCGACTAATTACTTAGAATTACTAATAATACTGACTAATCTTAATCTAATTAACAAATCACTCATCCTATTTTGGGCTGAAATTTAATCTCTTATAGCCCTGGCTATTAATGTGGCTGATTGCCTCATCTGGTGGGCATCACCGTAAATCATATCTTCTAGTCCTAGGTAGGCCTCTGGGTCTCAACACTCCGCCCCCATCCCTCCCCTGTGTCAAGCCACCACCAAGTGGGCCACTGTCTCGTCTGCCTGGTCACAGTAGCGGCAGTTTGGTTCCCTTTGGTTGTCCAGCTTATGGAGGTAGCTGCGTGTCGCACAATGACCTGTCCTTATCTGGGTGATGGGTCTCTGGTCGTCTCTTTTAGTGTACATCACTACCAAGGGTCACTTTTGCTCAGTCACGCCATTTTCCTGTGGAACTGTCGTCCGGTTTCTTCTGCGGTCTTTTAACCAAGCATTGACTTCCAGCTGAGTCATAGTCATTGCTTTGTTGGGTTGCGGTTGGGCAGCACCTTCTTTGGCCAAGAAGTCTGCCCTGTCGTGCTGCGTCACCTCAACGTGCAAATCGATAAACTGTAAGATTACTTTGCCATTGATGTTTCTCCCTGTTTCCAAAATGAAATTAACCTTCATGTTCTCCGTGGAGCCCCTTCCCACTTGCTCGGGAGTGGAGCACAATGTCCGGAAGGTATTTCCTCTTTGCTAGGGAGTGGAATCTCTTGAGGGCAACCATTACTGCCTCGATCTCCGCATCAAGGCATGTTGTATTCTTCCCACTGAGTCCGTATAGTTCCTCGGGTGGAGCTATCTCTTTGGGATACTGGATGAGAGCACCGTATCCACTGCGTTTCTCCCATGCAAAGCATGAGCTGTCTGTGAAGACTTTTACCAGGCTGTCTGGGTAGGCATCAGTTGTTTTCTGTGCTGCCTCGGATAGTTCTGGATGAGGACTGGCTTTGGTGAGGTTGGTGTTCATCATGGCGAGACGTACTTCAGGTCGGGTAAGGCTCTCGTGGGGGCCCCGTGCCGGGATTACCATTACTTTTTACCTGCTTTTGGGTATTGCCACGTCTTGTGGACCATGTCCATGAAAGAGAGTCTATTTAATCCGGTCTTTTTTACCCACTTTTCTTGCAACTGAAAGCAGGGTTCCTGCCTGTCCATTTGCCGGTAGCGCTCCATCGTCGTAAGGACTGCCTTTTCCTGTCTGATATAAAGTGGTTCGACGTCTGCCAAGATTTCCACAGCAACCGTGGGTGTTGTGCGTATCGCCCCGCATACAAACCTAAGAGCTCGGTTTTAGATGCGATCCAGTCCCTCTAGAGCCATGCAGCTCGCGAAGGTCTGGACTGGGAAGCTATACTCCATTGGCCCTATTTCGCTATTGAGGTACAGGGACCTCAGTAGTATTGTGTCTGCGTCCCTATTAGTGCAGGCCAGCTTTTTCACAAGGCCTAATTTTTGTGAAGTTGGAGCTGGAGTTTCTGGTCTAACTTCATCCCCAAATAAACTGGAGTGCGGGCCCATTTCAGCCCTTTCCCATTGATGCTTAGCTTCGTTTCCACCTTAAGTGCATTTCGCCCATTGGTGAATATTGAGTAAAAAGTCTTGTCCGTGTTCACAATCAAGTCTTCAACTGAACTGAAATATAGTAAGACTAAGAGGCTCTGACGTTACTAATAATTAAGTAATAAGGGGTAATCTCATAATTTAGTGCAATATATTAAATGCCATTGAAAAGTGAACATAATTAAGTGTTTAAATTAAAAACTACCTATTTACCCAATGGAACCACATTAAATAATTGATAGGCGAAAGGTATAAAAATGAAAGCCTCCGAAGGTTAATTTAATTATCAATGATAATGCCTGCATTAGACAAGTATTGGCACTGGTAATCCTCCGAACGGCAGTCCCAAATGTCAAATAGTAAAGTTTTTTTTTTGAAAGTGCCCGGCTACCAGTCTAATAGTAGGTACTTCAGTAAAAAAATTAAAAATAATTTTTTAAATATTACAGTTATTTAGAACAAATTTAAAATAAAAAAATGAAACCAGAATAAACTTTTTAGCTTTAGTACTTTTTGAGCTATGAATTTTTAAAGTGTGAGTTCGTTCAGTATTTTTTACTAAGGACGAAACCTCCACATCTTGTGACCTCATTCCGCTGATCGCGTCATGCTCAAGGACTATATAGTTTATGTAAGTGAACACATCCCTTTAGTACTAAAATGCTGTTCAGGGTCGACTTATTTTAAACTTTCAACTTTGGCACATGAATAATTAATTACAGCTTTTTGCACACGGCAATCTCATATTCATATGGATGAAACTCTGAAATAGTATTACGGTATAGCCATTATGCAAGTAGCTGTGAATGGTTGCCCAGGACAATGTTTTGCAAACTGCAAATTAGGATCATTTATAATATGGACTCAAATTAGGATATTCTTGTTTAAATGCCTTCTAAATTCACTTTAAAACATAAGTTTTCCAAATATTTTGATGTAAATAGTGATAATAATTGAATATTCGTCAAGTATTGGCATCTTCCCCCATTTAAAAGGGGGCGTGGTCACACCCTAGCGAATTTGGGTAATGCGACCTACATAGTATACTGCTCAGACGTAGAACCATGACGTCTCTCTTAAAATTACATGACGCTTTGAAATTTGGTACACTGGTAGATCAATTTATGCCACAGATGCATGATAAATATGAAAATGACATATTTTGAATTTTGGCTTAGTCTTAATGATGAAAGTTGCCTTTTTATCTGCGGCTATTAATATTAGGCTGGTAGCCGTGCACTTTCTATTAAAATGTTTACTATTTGTGACAGCCATGCGGAAAATTACCCAAGTATTTATAATAATAATTGCTTTCCAGTTTGTTTGTCATGCTATTTCTTATTTTTACACAGATTTTTAAAAATAAAAGATGTAAAAGAAATAGGTAGATCAAAAAGTTTGTTTATTGTCTATTCAGCCGGCTTATGGCACAATTTTATTCACATTTTCTCAGTCTCAGACCAAAAGCAATATTTAGGTCTAGCTAGTTCAATAACACAAGGCAGATTTCTACTTAATTTGAATCGGAAATGGGCATCAGCGCAATAGAATTTGATTTCTAAATTTTTATGTGAGTGTAATTTTAATAATATAGGAAACTTTTTGACATATAATTATGACATTTTGCATTGCGCTATAACACGAAATATTTTCACAATTCTCCTCAAAGTAGATTGCATTGTCATTATGCAAAGGTTGCACATGTCATTTTCTACTAGTGACTATGCCCCCTTTTTTATAGTGGAAGACACCGATACATAGATTAGGAAATATATTATTATGACCACTATACACCATATGATTCATCAAAATATTTGATAGCTTATGTTTTAGAGTGATTTCAGAATTTCATTTAAACCAGAATATCTTCACTATTTTCATTTGAGGTTTAAAAACCCTGTGGAGTCCATTTTATAAATTATTATAATTTTCTATGTCATGTGCAAAAAGTTGTCATGAGCAACCATTTACAGCCACTTGCATAATGGCTATGCTGTAGTGCTCTTCTCAGAGTTTCATTCATAAGAGTTTGCCGTGTTCAAACACGATTAAACCATTTGTCATGGAAAGCTTTAATTAATTAGTCATGTGCAAAAGTTGAAAGCTCTAAATAAGTCGTCCCTTAACAGTATTTAGACTATATACCGTTATCATGGACACTGTAGGCTTGGTAAATAGAAAAGCTGTATTTTTTTTTTCTTAAGTACCTGCAATATTCATACTGTAAAAGTAAGTACTGTAAAAAAATTGCCCAATAAGTTATGATTATGTCAGGCTCTAACACAGAGGTGTCAGCTTACAATGGGGTCATACCTCATTAAATTTTTTTTTACCAGGATCTAGGTGAATTTTAAGGGGGAAAATGCTTTATAATGATATACCTCCAGTGTTTCTTCTCTTTTGTAATGGATTTCCTACTTTGTATGTTTATTGACAACTTTTGGCTGATGGTTGTATTATCTTAACACTGATACTTGGAATATAAAGATGGTCCCGTGACAAACACAAATTCAATTTCAAATACTGCAACAGTGATAAGTTCAAACCCAATGACTGAGAATTAATCACATTCATTACAACAATAAACTATACTCAATAGTACCCATAAGCCAATCACACTAAAACATTATAAGTGTCCCAATGACATTTAATTTACATTGCTAAAATTCAAGATTTCCCAAACATGATTGTTTATGTTACCATTTAAAAAAAAAAAAACTTGCATTTTATTACCAGAACTGACAAAGTTAAAAAAGAGGAGGAGAAAACTGAAAGCTGAGCTTGCTGCAGCAAAAGCCTTGTTGAACGAGTCCGCGGTTTCAGGTTAGTTATGGTAGCCACCTAGGTTTTTTGATAAAGTAAGGGAAACTTCTTCTAAATTTGTATTGGGAATGAGGGTCAGCGCTTGAATATTTTTTATTTGCAATGCTTATTATTTATTTTGTCAATTTTAAGAACTTTTTCTTTATAATTACACTCTTTGACTCTTATTAACCCCTTATCATTTAGAAGGCATCTTTTTATTGATCTAAATTCCTGTATCAATTTTGCACTCTGCCCTGGCCTATGTTTGATTTATTGGGAGTAAATAATGTCATATATCCATTTATGTAAAACAAGGTCAAAATCTATGTAAATGAAATTAAATTCTGTGTGAAGAATGTTCATTGGTTGATATTTGGTAATTTTGACAGAATATCATTGAGCTAGGAATAATTACTAGAGCTCTGCACCTTTTAAATTAGACTATGTACATGATCATTTATCATATGTCTATTTATTGGAATATAAAGATGGTCCCGTGACAAACACAAATTCAATTTCAAATACTGCAGCAGTGATAAGTTCAAACCCAATGACTGAGAATTAATCACATTCATTACAACAATAAACTATACTCAATAGTACCCATAAGCCAATCACACTAAAACATTATAAGTGTCCCAATGACATTTAATTTACATTGCTAAAATTCAAGATTTCCCAAACATGATTGTTTATGTTACCATTTTAAAAAATATCTCTTTTGCAAATGTCTATGATCAGATACATAGACATTTGCAAAAGAGATATGAAGGCGGCTAACATCAACATCTCAAATTGGGAGGACTTGGCGGAGGATCGATCCACATGGCGGGGCATCGTGAAGGAAGGATCACTACGTGCCGAGGAGGTCTACAGGGCGGAAGCAGCTGTGAAGAGAGCGCGGAGAAAGGCAAGAAAACACTACTCCACTGCATTCGTGTGCGGGACATGCACAAGAGACTGCCATTCAAGGATCTGTCTCATTAGCCACACGAAGAGCTGCAACCAGACAAGATAATCTATCGTCTCTCGTAGACGGAAAGATGCCATACCATGTACATGATCCCATTATTTTTCCATGCTGGCACTGCCCTCTTCAATACCGAAAATTATTTTCAGGCCTACAGTATTATGTTACTTTCTGAATGTTAATTCAAATTATATTTTTGAAGGATTTATAAAACTTTTTTTTTTAGTGCATTTTAAAACAACACATCAATAAACAAGTACTAAAGAAGTAATTTATAATATTTTAAAGTAGAATTGGATCACAAAATGGGAAGGTGCAGTTCATAGAAAAATAGAACAAATGAACTTGCATTTTAAATATTCAAAGCTCAAAAACTACCCAAGTTGTTGTACCTAGACTTACAGTAGTCAAAATCTCCTACTATAGTATAGGTGAGGTCAGTTTAATTTTCAAATCTATTTACTGGTGACATACTATATGATAATATGGGTGCAAGTTTGACTCAAAAGGTACACCCAAAGTTTTTATTATATCAAACAAAATACTGACCCTGATTGGCCTTGCCATCCAAGATGTACATAATGGTTTTAGCACAAGGGGATGGATGAGCATGAGCCAGACACATTCTCTTTTTACCCTATATTTGCAAGCCCCATATAAAGTGCCAGACTGACATCTCAAATCTATTTTTCAACATCACATTCCTAACCACCTGTATAATGGAGTGGGTTCTTTATTCTTCATTATTTAGGTGCTAATTGAGACGAGTGTTGCAGTTTTAATAGTGTAACTCCCTAATTATTGATGAAAGCAAGTGTACCACATAGATTTTGTAATTAAACGTGTGTGTGGTCTTGTTCAAAGTCCAATTTGACCCACAGTTAGTATTACCAAGTAACACTTTGCAATCTGATCCAGATTTAGCTGGATATAAAGTAATATCAAATACATGTTTTAGTGTATGATTGTTAAGCAAAGATTATTGCTTATCAAAATATAAGGGCTTTATAAAGTTTTCAATGATTTTACTAATTTTAAAATAGTATTCCACAGTATTTTAAGGTTTTCAAACATTGATGACCATTGAAGCTTGCCAAAAATATTCATTTTGATTTGATTTGTTTCTGTTACTGCATGCCTTCTCCCACTGACATGAGGTTTACAATATATGTGCTTTTCATTGTTTAATTTCAGTATATTTTAACATAATCTATCAACTTCGGGCTTTTCATTTTTATTAAAGGTGATGAAGATACTGGGAGAGAAAAGGAAAGTGCTGAAGAAGGAGATGGAGAGGAGGAAAAAGAGGAAGGTAGTGATGAAGAAGTATCTATGAATGAAGATCCACCTGCCCAAGAAAATGGGACTAGTGTCCTTGGTGACTCTTCATTTGCTTCACTAGCTGGAAAAGTCAGTGATTTAACCTTACAAGGAGTTGCAGATATGGGCTTTACACACATGACAGAGATTCAACACAAATCCATACCTTATCTTTTAGAGGGAAGGTGTGTTTCAAGCTGATGGATCTTTATTTATCTACCTGTACTTGTGAGATAGTTCATCCCTACTTGTGAGATAGTTCTTCCTTACTTGTGAGATAGTTCATCCCTACTTGTGAGATAGTTCATCCCTACTTGTGAGATAGTTCATCCCTTTTTTTAATTTAAATTTTTTGTTTTTAAAATAGGAGAGTTCCTTATGTTTTTTTTTTCTTTTTCTCATTTTCTTTTAGGGACTTGATGGGTGCAGCTAAAACTGGAAGTGGTAAAACTCTAGCTTTCCTTATACCTGCTATTGAGCTTGTCAACAAATGTCACTTCATGCCCCGCAATGGCACTGGTGTTATTATAATATCTCCCACAAGAGAGCTATCTATGCAGGTATTACATTAAGTTAGATTACATGCACACACAAATTATGTAGCAAAAAAAATTTGTTTGGTTAGTTTGTTTGCACTCTTTAGGAATTATTATATGTGCCATGTATAACTTGTAAAATATCCTCAGACATTTGGAGTTTTAAAGGAACTCCTGAAGTACCATCACCATACATACGGCTTAGTTATGGGTGGAACCAACCGTAGTGACGAGGCCAAGAAGCTAACTAAAGGGATCAATATTTTAGTAGCAACTCCTGGGCGCTTACTGGATCATTTACAGGTAGTTGGTTATAGAAGTTAAAATTATCAGTTATTTTTTGTACTCATGTATTAAAAATAAGGGGAATAGTACACATTTTACTCATTCGAAAGGAAGTTATTTGACTCGACTCAGATTGTGTGGTAGCAATGTTGGATATTTGTTAAAAAATAAAACAACTTGCAGTAGGGCATATTCAAGCATGTTATTAAATTAACCCTTTTATTCTCATTATAAATTTTTGTACTTTTAATGTCAATAATTTGTTTAAATATTATTTTTTCTTAAGAATACAAAAGATTTCCTGTACAAGAATCTACAATGTCTTATTATTGATGAAGCAGACAGAATTCTAGATATGGGTTTTGAAGAGGAAATGAAACAAATTATTAAATTGTTGCCAAGTAAGTCTAGCAAAAATCTTAAAAATAAAAAAGGCAAATAAAAATGGGATGAGAAAATAAAAGTTGTTCTTATTTTTGCAAGGGGAATAAACAGTAGATGTTTCAAAATGCTTTATTTTACAAAAAATTATACTTTCCCTTAAAACTAGAAAAGCGTCAAACTATGCTGTTTTCTGCCACACCAACAAGAAAGACTGAAGACTTGGCCAGAATTTCTCTTAAGAAGGAGCCATTTTATGTGGGTGTTGATGATAAAAAACAAGAAGCTACTGTTGAAGGCTTGGAGCAGGTTTGTTAGTTCTAGAAATATGTTTGTAAATTTGGATCTCATTTATTAGGTTAAGTAAATTATCTCTTTACAGTTTGCTGTAACTTAAGGGGAGGTGTGGGTGAGAAATGGGCGGTATTGTTCAATTTTGAAAAAAAAATTATTATTGTTTTTTTGGTTTTATTAACCATTTCTTTATGTAATTTTTTTTTTTTTTTTTCAAAAGTAAGTTGGAAAATATGATAAATTACAATTTTCCTGACCCTATCAATTAGAAAAATGTCAAATTTGCCCTATATAGTGTTTTTTACCGCTTTTTTATGATTATTTGGAACAGCCCAATCCCAACATATTTGGTATGGTTGGAAAGTTGGTGATTTCCGGTTTTAGATAAACTCAGCATTTCGTCATAAATCTCATTTTCAATATTTTTGGTCACCAATATTCCTATAAATTTTTTATTTATTATCCAAACCTCACCAAATTTCCAAAGTATGTTTAGTGACCAATAATAAACATTTGAATAACCTAGAATTAAGATAACTATCTTAGGAAAGGAAATATGTCAAAAAGAATTCACCCACACCCCTATTTTTTGCAAAAAAAATGGGGTCACAATTTGTGACCCTGTTGATTTATAACTAGTCATTACATCAAAAACTCCCTTTATTCAAAGTTTTATTATAGGTTTAATAATCCATGTTTAAAATCTGATGGCAACAACTTAAAAACACTAACAAAATTAAAAGGGCGAAGGTTTTTATGGGTTACAAAGGCAACCAATGGAATTTTTTTTTTTAAAACCTGTTTTGTACCTCATTTATGATACCAAATAAGGTGTAGATAAAAAAAATTCCCATAAGAAGCCTAACAAAAATTTTATATTTTTCACCCACACCTCCCCTTAAATCCCATATGTATTGAGCTCATTGTACAGTCTATTCTGTCTAACAGCAACCAGTAGAACATATTTAACTAAAACTGTAACAGTATGCATAACTCCTTGACACGTGAAAGCATGCTCATGGTGCTTATAACCTGGACATATTCATAGTTAACTTAACCTTTTTGATCAACTCTGAGAAGTTCATTTTTTCTCTGACTTTGTGATAACATCAATGAATTTAACAACCCAGGAAGTGGGAGTAGTCAGATAAACTTAAATGCATGTGTATATAATATACATTTACAACAGTTTAAATGGGTGAATTTTTTTTTCCACCGGGACTGGGTATTTTGAGAAATATCCGGTGGGTCCAATTGTTACAAAAAAAAAGAGTTGACTTATGATTTTCTATAAACAATAGGCCTACGGACAGTCCAACACCCTACGGACAGTCCAACACCCTACGGACAGTCCAACACCATACGGACAGTCCAACACCCTACGGACAGTCCAACACCCTACGGACAGTCCAACACCCTACGGACAGTCCAACACCCTACGGACAGTCCAACACCCTACGGACAGTCCAACACCCTACGGACAGTCCAACACCCTACGGACAGTCCAACACCCTACGGACAGTCCAACACCCTACCTGCTGGCCTTAAAACAATTTCCCTATAGACAGTACTACACTGCACCTGTGGCTCTTTGCTGACTAATATAATAGAAAGTAAACAAATCAAACTTTTTACCATGGGTTCAACTGTCACGCTCGAGTGCGTGAGCATTTTTTTCCCACTCAGTACTATTAATGTAAAACATGTTGAGTAGGGGGATGGCCGGTTTTGAAAAGGAAACATGACACACCAGAAGCAAAATGCATAAAAGAGATTTTAAAATTATAAATTTTCACATTTAATTTTGTTGAAATAATTAGTGGTACATGATGTTACACATTTGAACAAGGCTTTTTGGAACTATTCACTACAACCTTCACAATATATAGGCCCATATATTCCAGGGATCAAACTTCACTTCATGGAAATTATATCTCATCTACTTTGGAAAATAAAGTTGTGTTTGGATGATATTTTTATAGCTTGGTGTATGTTATTGTGGTTCAGGGATAAAGTCAACATTTTTTGGTTGTGCTTATCCCCTTGATATAACTAATAATTCAATACATTTGTCTTTTTATCTTATAAACTCTTTATTTTTGTGGTTAAAAGCTTATATACGTATATGTTTCATTTTTTTACAGGGCTATGTGGTCTGTGAGCCGGATAAAAGGTTCTTGCTTCTCTTTACATTTTTGAAGAAGAACAAGAAACGGAAGATTATGGTGTTTCTTTCTTCTTGTATGGCTGTCCGATTCTACAGCGAGCTGCTTAACTACATAGACCTCACTGTTATGTGCATTCATGTAAGATTTAATATGCATTGCTATTTTATCGTTTTATCTATTGTTCTTATATTAAGTATATACCTTGAACTAAGTTTTTTTTTATCATCCTCCCTAGCTGTTAATCTCTAATATATAGTTAACACTATAACTGTCATAACTGTCAATCATCAGCCCTTTTACCCCTTTCTGTGGTGATATAATCTGCAGCAATCAAAATGATTTGATGTATATTGGTTAAGGGGAAATCACTCTATATAAATGAGTTTGCTTCCTATTTACGTTTCTATCTGTGTGTCAACATGCTTCTATCAGGGATTCTTTTGTGATTAATCGGGTGTGAAATTTTCTAAA
Organism: Omphiscola glabra; assembly: GCA_964017045.1. Classification (NCBI taxonomy): domain Eukaryota; kingdom Metazoa; phylum Mollusca; class Gastropoda; family Lymnaeidae; genus Omphiscola; species Omphiscola glabra. Next base: position 36,094,189 of record OZ024798.1, read on the forward strand.
AAAGTTTGTCTGCCATAATGCCTGATGTTGGAGAGGGTTCCCCTCTTGATTTCAAAATCAACACAGTATTTCTTTATTGGAATTTCCAATAGATTAAAATGAAAGCAATGATTTAAGAGATATTCCAAATGCTGGTAATGACAGTATTAGCTCTAGCTGTGATGGTGGAAACAGAGTCAAGTTTTTGACATTTTTAGCCCTAAGCTAAGTCGCATTGTTGCAGAAATTCATTTGGGTAAAGTGTGTATTGAAACTGAAAGAGACAAAGATTCGATCCCAAAGACCTACCCCAAAGACATTTATTTTTGTGCATTTTCTGGATTACTAGTTAATTTTAAAAAAAAAATAGATTTAATAACTTAAGCTGAAAAGGAATTTTTGAACTCATGTCCTGCCTTCTCCATGTATTTTGTATGACAGAAATTTGAAGGTAGTCAATGGAAAAAATTCACCAATATTACAATTTTAAATATAAGTAACTCTAACTCTACATTTTCTGAAAGGATATTGCTTCTAGTATCTCCAAAGCTTTGGTTTGAACAATTTATGGAGTACTTAGCGTGGGTTGAATTCAGAAGTTTAGAGTGCTAAAGTTTTACTCACTGTTTCAAGGTCAATATCAACATCATAAATCAGAAGTTGAGTAGAAAAATTGTACTCACACTGTAAAGGTCTATATATCTATAAAAAATTATTTTCATACCCAAAGATTCCTTGTCCAATGTTCTCTCAGAAAATGTATACTTGTAAGGTTCTCTGAATTCATTTAGTCTGAGATTTGTAACAATCATGTAAAAGATGCCAAAAAATCTACTTGACCTACAGAAAAATGTTCTTGATAGTTATAGTACTGAAGATATGTTTTATACAAATATTTTTACTGATTAGATTAACTTCAATATTTTTTTTTCTATCAGGGCAAGCAGAAGCAAGCAAAAAGGACGCAGACATTCTTTCAATTCTGCAATGCTGATAGTGGCATCTTGCTCTGCACAGATGTAGCAGCAAGAGGTCTGGATATTCCCCAAGTAGATTGGATTGTGCAATACGATCCTCCTGATGATCCAAAGGTCAGTTTAAAATCTATTAGATTTTTTTATTAGTTTATGTTTTTTGGTTCAAGACATAAACCTCCTGTGGTTGTGTTGTAGTTATCGTCATAGAGATCCACTGGCCCTTTGGGCATGTTCCCTGCGGCTGTGGTGAATAATTTACACACACTTTGGTAGATGGTTTAGGTGTAAATCTCGAAGTGGTGGAAGTGAAGTGGTGATGTGTTACTGTCTGTGTTTCATCTGGTATTATGCGGTTACTGTGGGAATTTAGTTGTTTATTTCCTGTGCACAAGTGAAAGATTATAACCTGTGCATGTCTTTGATGACAGTTTATTGTATCTTTAGGATCTGGGCTAGGCATGTGTGAGAAAACATATTCTTTCTTCTTTTTTTTGTAAGCTCCGATAGACTGCTTTGCAGTGTTGAGGGATGTAGGTATGTTTTTGGCTGTTGATTGGATACTCCCTGTTTTGCTAGTTTGTCTGCTCTTACATTTCCTGGTACCGTAAAAATTGTGGTGTCCTGGTATCAATTGTAAGATTAGCTTGACTGCTTAGAGGAAAATGTTTATTTTCAGAGGTAGTGATTTAAATGTTGTAATAAAAAATTATACACAATATGTATAATTTATGATTATGAGGCAGTTTCAGGGTCACACAGGCAGTGGAGAAAACAGACAAAAGTCTTGGAGAAAAACGGCTAAAGTTTTTTTATTTTAGAAAAGAAAAGATCTAAAAATAAAGAAATGAAATACGAATTTTAATATAAGCTGTTTTCTTTTTGCAATTATTGCAACTGCTAAGGCATGGACACTTTTATGCCTTATTGTAAATCAAATTCTTATTTTGACAGGAGTACATTCATCGTGTTGGTAGAACAGCCCGTGGAGAAGGTGGCAGGGGAAATGCCTTACTATTCCTCAACCCGCAAGAGCTAGCTTTCCTACGTTACCTACGCATGGCCAAGGTGCAAGTCAATGAATTCCAGTTTCAGTGGAATAAAGTTTCCAACATTCAGCCACAAGTATGCTATATAATACATAACCCCATGTGAGAGTAGAATAGGGCTTAGTAACATCTTTACAGTTGATAAACTTTTCTAGTTTGCTTTATCTTTTAAACATGTGCTGTACCGGTATTCAGATTATCACAAATTGTGTTCCCCTTTTGTAAGCTTTTAAAGATTTCAAAATTCAACCGGTCAAACATTGTTTCTTTCATTTTTGCCATTTCACAGAGGGTCCCCACTCTATCACAATAATTGAGCTCCATAAAATCAAATGGTGTTAAAGATGGGGTTTTATGTTTGGTGGGAGTAGGGTTTTGGTTTTTTTCAAGAAAGGAAATAGTTTTTAATTTTGTTAAAACTGACTTTGAATTTCTTCTTGTTAGTAAACTATGTGTAAATGAATTTATGAAATTTTGGGAGTCGTGTCACAACCACATTATATAAGAATTTTCCATATATAACCGGCTCCACTGTATAGAGAAAAAATAGTAAATTTGTATTCGTCTTCATTTCAGTTGGAGAAACTGATCAGTAAGAACTATTACCTCCACAAGACTGCCCAAGAAGGATTCAAAGCTTATATTCGAGCTTATGCATCTCATAAACAGAAAGCTATCTTTGATGTTTCCAAGCTGGATATTACAAAGTCTGCAAAGTCTTTTGGGTTTGCTGTAGCCCCATATGTGGATTTACGTATCCTTTTATTTTATTGTGCAACTATTATATTTTATAAAATACCATTTCAGCAGTATTTTCCATATACAAGTTAATCATACAAATATTTCTTCTGTTAGTTGGTCTAGACATCTAATTTCAAATAGTACATGAAAGAAAAAAAAGTATATTTGAATTTATTCTTTCACTTGCAGAGTACTTTAACTATTTGGGATCTCAGGTAATGATGCCAGAAATAGCGAAAGATCTTTGAACATCGTTTAAATTAAGTTGCTTCAGTCTAGTGGTTTTCACTCTTAGTTAATCTGTAGGAGTAAGATCATTTGGAGTGGGTTTGAGGGGAGTTCACTAGTGTCTTGCTTATTTCATTCATTTTAATACTAACAGTGATTGTCCAACAAACTCCTCTGTAACTGTTACGTTTAAAGTTCGGTTGATTGGAACCAACTTTGTTAAAATTAAAATCTAACACCAAGACATCGTGGTTTCCTTGACTGAGTGTTCAGATGTCATCAACAACAAGACCCAGGCTCGTCAAGGGAGGGCACCTGGTGGTGGCTACAAGAACCAGAAACAGATGCACAAATCCAAGATCTTCAGAAATGTGGGCAAAAACAGATAATTTATAATGGTGTATATCATTCTGAGTGGACATAAACTGAATGGGGAATAAAATTCATGTACATCAGCTCCTATTCTTAGTTTTAGAATTTATTATGCCATGTTTTGAGTTTTACCATATCAAGTTTTCTGCTATGTTAAAGGCAGACCTTCATATAGAAATATTTTTAAAGTAAATTAGTTGAAGTAACAAATATTTTTCTAAATGATAAATGCATGGTCAAAAACAAAAGTTCAAGTTTTCTCAAGTGCTTAACTTACTTTGGCTAAACTGAAATCTTGAGTTCTATCTTTGTTATGTGTGGCTCCACGGTAACAGTTCTGGAGTTATCATAACCACTTCAATCAAGGGAAGTAACAGTTCCACTTCAATCAAGGAAATGAACAGTTTTATTCAATCCTATGATGATCAATGTGTATACAAAGTTTAAATTAACATAACCACTTCAATCAAGGGAAGTAACAGTTTTATTCAATCCTGTGATGATCAAAGTGTATGCAAAGTTTAAATTATCATAACCACTTCAATCAAGGGAAGTAACAGTTTTATTACAACAATGTAGATACTGATTTTCAGCACTTTTAATATATATAAGAATGAGCTATAGGGACATAACGCCAAAGAGCCGAAAATATTTTGATACGTTCGGACTCTTAAAAACAAACATAGTTATTTTCTATTATTTTACGGAAATCGAATAAATATACATGCGCAAAAAATATTATATTTCCGCTTTTATTTTAGCAAAAGTTTAAGTATTATTATTATATAAATTACAAATACATATAAAGAAACAACCAAGGAACTATCTTAAGCATTTTATATGCGTTTAAAAGTTATGAAAAAAAAATTAAATAGAAAAAATATGATCAAAGACATGCACAGTAATCACATTTATCGGGAAAACCTAAACATCAGTTGTTGTTAGTGCGTTCTTTAGCGCGTTGTCAATAAAGCGAAATAAAATTAAAATTAATTAGTTCTAAATAATCACGCAAATGACGTCATAGTGCAAATTGCCTATTTAGCCAAAGCTAAAAGTTATCTGATTTAATAAAAGAGCGTGACAAAACTGATGATGTACATTCCCCTTCTTATAAGTAAAAGTAATAAATAGCATCGATTGCTTTTAAAATTGCTAAACTTAAATACTAATTTAGCTTTGTATTTTTAACATTTAATAAGTTTGTACTTTTGATTCATTCCAAAAATAAACTTTTATTAAATTTATAAAGTTGTGAAAACTCTACATTTGAAAATAATTTTAATAAGAATATGCCTTTTAATTAAATTGGTGTAGCAAAACTAAATAGCCAAATAGAATTTTTAATGCACTTATCACTGATCTAGATTAGAAATAAGCATATTAAATGCAAAAAAAAATAAATCATCTGCGTAAGTAAGGGGGCTACAATCCAGTGGATGATTTATTTTATTTTTTTTAAAACTCTGTGTAGCCCACTATACACTATACATTCATTTTGCCCAGTGCAGCACAAGATAAGCCTCAGAATAAATTTGATCAATAATTAACCTTCTTCGATACATTTATATCGATGGTAGGAAATTGAGTTCATGCATTTTTACTTCGATGACAATATCTTTCAATCCAATGACAATTCAGTTGTAAAAAAAAAAAGAAGCTATATTCTCATTTTACATATGAACATATGTTAACCAATTAAGAAAATCAATGACTTTAACAAAACTTAAAATATTTTCATAATTATCCCCAGGGATTTCAAAACTCAATCACTTTACACAAGTGAAAATTTAATTTAAAAAATAGAGATTTTATTAGATAGAGAGATAGAAAGACAGGCAGACAAATACACAGATAGATGATAGATAGATAGAGATGTAGATAAAATATAGCTAGACGGATGGATGGATGAAAGGATGGATGGAAGGGTGGTGGGTGAGAGGATGAATGGATGGATGGATAGATAGGTAGGTAGGTAAGTAGGTAGATATATATGTAGGTAAGTAGATAGATGGGTAGATAGATACAGACCTGTTTACTCTTACGATTTTGGCGTACAATGTACGATTTTGATGTGTATACATTATATATACTGAGTGTTTTTTTACTATTAAGATAATGTATTGAACGATTTTGTGATGAAATTGTACGATTTTAAGATTTTGAAGGTAAACAGGTCTGTAGATAGTAGCTGGATTGGTAGATAGTAAGGTAGATAGGTAGGTAGGTAGGTGGGCAAGTAGAAGGTAAATATGTAGATGATAGATAGGTAGATAGATAGAAAACAGACAGACAGAGAGACAGAAGGAGAGACAGAAAGAGAGACAAACAGACAGACAGAGATGTAGACAGAGAGACCGACAGAGAGACAGACATAATGACAGACAGAGAGACAGACTGAGAGACAAACAGAGAGACAGACAGACAGAGAGACAGACAGACAGAGAGACATATAGACCGGCAGAGAGACAGACAGAGAGAAAGAGAGATAGACAGAGAGACAGACAAAGAGACATAGAGACAGGCAGAGACAGAGAGTCAGACAGTCAGACAGACAGATCATCCTTGAATAATTGCAAAAAATTTATCTTAATTCGGTAAACTATATCTATACATATATAAGTATATCCCGTATGTGGTTCTATACCACCAATCCAAAGTGATGAAAATTGTGAGAATTGTAAAAAAATGCAAATGTTTCTGAATTATTACACACATTTTACAATATTCCGTTTTGGGACCGGGGGCCTAATTTCTTCCCCCCCCCCTTTTATGAGCTAAATATAATTTTCGTTTGCGTTCCTATACCATTCATCCGATTGCGATAAAACTTTGGTAAGTTGTTGTGCGCACAAATGGTTTCTGAATTAGCTTATCCATTTTGAAATATTTCTTTTCGTGCTGGAGCCCCAAATTATTTTTTTCTTATATGAGCTATACAAATATAATTTCAATCAGTGCTATTGCATGGGTGGCTAGAAATCAATCAAATACAAAAGACATTTCAGTTTGTGTGTGACATAAGTACAACCATTTTAAAATTTTACGTTTGGGGCCGGGGGTCTTATTTTAAAAATAATAAATATTTGAGCTATCTAAATATAATTTAAAACAGAGCTACTGCGTGGGTGGATCAATCGCTACAAGGTGTGTACTAAATTTTGAAAATACACGCTTCTCACGTGGACAGCTATATGTTGCCTGCTCACGCGTTGAAAAAACTTCTAATTTATTTGTGTACGCACTAGACGGAAAAAAACAATAAATATTTTCTATTTAAAAATTACTTTAAAACTTAATTAAAACACAAACCATTTTTCAATTGAGTGGCATGCAACGCATGCCGGGTTCTTGCTAGTATATACTATTTTAACCAAGACAACATTGCACAAATAAAACAATTTAAACCAAAGACATCTAAAGTATTTCTCTAGCATAAATAATAAGTTAAATAAGATAGAGAAATTTGAAATTGCTACAATTTTTTTTTTGTTAACCTGTGCACCTTTGGAGTGGTACATTCCTGAGAAGATTTGAGGGTCATAATGGGGGAGATTTTTGCTACAACTTTCTTGTGTTAACCTGTGCACCTTTGGGTTGGTACCTTCCTGAGAAGATTTGAGGGTCGTAATGGGGGAGAGTGTTGCTACAACTTTCTTGTGTTAACCTGTGCACCTTTGAAGTGGTACATTCCTGAGAAGATTTGAGGGTCATAATGGGGGAGAGTGTTGCTACAACTTTCTTGTGTTAACCTGTGCACCTTTGGAGTGGTACATTCCTGAGAAGAGTTGAGGGTCATAATGGGGGAGAGTGTTGCTACAACTTTCTTGTGTTAACCTGTGCACCTTTGGGGTGGTACCTTCCTGAGAAGATTTGAGGGTCATAATGGGGGAGAGTGTTGCTACAACTTTATTTTGTTAACCTGTGCACCTTTGGAGTGGTACATTCCTGAGAAGATTTGAGGGTCATAATGGGGGAGATTTTTGCTACAACTTTCTTGTGTTAACCTGTGCACCTTTGGGTTGGTACCTTCCTGAGAAGATTTGAGGGTCATAATGGGGGAGAGTGTTGCTACAACTTTCTTGTGTTAACCTGTGCACCTTTGGGGTGGTACCTTCCTGAGAAGATTTGAGGGTCATAATGGGGGAGAGTGTTGCTACAAATTTCTTGTGTTAACCTGTGCACCTTTGGGGTGGTACATTCCCGAGAAGACATGAAGAAGGAGTTACTGGTTTTTTTCATAGTGATTTGACTTTTGTTACTTTGATCATTGGTATACTGGTATTCCAGTGGTTCCCAAATGTTTTCAATGGGATACAGAAAAATAAGTTCACCATCCATCCACAAGAAGACACTGTCACAACTGATAGTTAAATATTTATATTTCCCATAAGACTACACAGTACGTCATATATGTAATAATTTATGGTTAAATTTTAGTTTATCAAAACCCCCTACGGCAGAATTTCCCAAACTTTTGTTTTCTTGACCCGGTTATTTTTATTTTATACTATTTCTTGACCCGGTTATTTTTATTTTATACTATTTCTTGACCCATTAAAATTTTTTTATCACCTATAATGGTATATAATATAGTAACATATAACATATGAATGTCCACACAGTTTTCCTATATTATAATATTTATAATAAAGAATTTACTTATACAAGAATGTAAAGAAATAAAACTAAAAAAATTATTGAGTAAGTCATGATATTCTAACTTGGATTTTCCAATGTTTTTTTCTTCTTTCGGCCACAATGTAATTTTGGTTGCGTGACCCGGTACCAGGTCGCGACCCGGCATTTAGGAAACAAATCTAATTTATTCCTCCGAGTCTTATCACTGCCCTTGTCTGAAACATAGATGTCTGAGATGGTGAGAATGTTATTGTAAATATCTGGTGGAGGTAGTGGTATGGGTACTTGCTGCCTACATACAGTTTCCTACATTTTTTTTTTGTCTTCAATCGAGATACAAGAAGCACTGGCAATTTGTACATTATCGCTTTGGCCATATACCAACAATTTGCTCTACAATTACAATGTACCGGTATTACAAAATCATGTAATGATAAAGTATACTTTGCACAAACTTCAGCTGGTACAGACGGAATCTTCTTCGTGGGATAGTGAGTTTCCAACACCATGTGGCTGCTCTTGCTAGCTGCACGTAAGCTTTTCATCGTATATTTCTGTCATGACTAGGTAAGGTTGGGTTTACACACCACATCATCATCATGTCCCGTAGTCCTTCCACCGTTGGGGCGCCACATCATCATCATGTCCCGTAGTCCTTCCACCGTTGGGGCGCCACAGATGACATGAACACCACCCTTCTCCATTTCTCTCTGTATTCTGCCCTATGCATAGCAATAGCATCTCCTAGTTCACTAGTTCGTCCATTCTTTGATGTTATCTTCCCATCTTTATCTCTGTCTTCTTCTTCTTCCTCCTCCTCTAATAGCGCCCTGTAAGATTTCTTTGGCGAGCCCTTGTTTTCTGGTCACGTGGCCATACCATTCAAGTTTGCGCTTTTTTACAGACACCAGGAGGTCATCGTACTGCCCACAATACACCACAATAGCAACAGATTAGTTGGTGTACATTTTTTGTACATCGTCCTGGAATAGTTTGAATGTTCCCGCAGTTTTAACTTTCTTTATAAATCTTGTGGCAGACTCATTGTTGTGTATAAAATATAGGCCAAAATATCGATATTTAAATAGCCAATACTGTCCAGCTAATTTGTATGAACAACAATATATGATTACAAATGTACGATGTATTGTATAGCGAAAGCACTAAGATATCAATGTACCGGTATTTCAAACACCCTATAGCGAGCCAAAAAAACGACACTCATCATGTATGTTGCTATTTTATTTCGTTTAGTTTGATTTGAAACACATTTTACCCATTTTCAATGTAATGAGGGGGGTCCGCTCTGTTGACATACGACACAAAAGATTGACTGCAGTTTATTCACAAACGTTCAGCCCTCTGACGTCAATCCGCTTATCTAAGGGAAAGCAGTCCATTGCCTGACTTTTCAGGAGGGTTATTTTACTTGAGATAGGCAAGGCCTTACTAATAAGCAGTTGAGCCCGTTGGCCCTTTCAGGTTTATACGAATGTTCTATTTACTTTAATATATAACCTTTGAACTTCTAAAGGCCCCGAAGTAGGGGGGTGGGGGTGATAGTGATGTCCAAAGCCCTGGTTTAGCACGGTATGTCATAAGTGGAGTGTTGTATGGTCGTGAGAAATAAATTTGTGACACCCCCACCCCTTTTTTTTTATAGATTACCCCCCACTTTTTATTTTTGCAGTTATACAAATACTTTCCCCGTTAATAAAGATGGTTTTAAAAAATCTTAATAAATTAGTTTCTCAATATGTTATTATTAAAATGCCTTTGAAAATAGTTGTTTACTACAACTTAGGAATGAATCTTTTATTGCCCATGGTAGACCACACGTCGCTGATCTAAATAATGAATACTTTATATCAGGCCTTCACAATATACGGCACGCGGGCCACATGCGACCAGCCAGCAAGAACTTTGCGGTTTTCGAAGAAACGAAATCTTCCTTACTATTTATATTATTTTCTTAATAGCCCCCCACCCCCCGCCCATCCTGGTTTCTTTCGTCCCGCACACATTTTTCATAAAGTATTACGCCCCGCCTTACATTTTGATTTGTGCAGGCCAGCTATAAATTATAAAATGGTGCACAGAAAAGCTACTTTTATTTATCAATACCAATTTTAGAACAAACTATGACGTGCAAGTACTTATATTTAAAAAATAATAATACAAACCTGTGAGACTTTAGATGCTTTTGTCTGAAGTGCTGATGATGGATTACTTGTGCAGCGCATGTGTCCATGCTATTTTAGCATACAAGCTCTGATGTCATAAAATAAAGTGTCTATGAACACGATGTAAAATTGTTTACTGAAACTTCAACCTTCACATTAACGTCATTAGTGGAAATGTTAGTTAAGCCTGAACTTGTCATGCGACTTGATGAATTGAACGTGGTGAGTTTTAAGTCTGAGCTTGTCACGCGATTTGATGAATTGAACAAAGAGAGTTTGCAACACTTACGTTTTTCACTATCTATTTCTTAGTTTTTTTCTTGACTTGTCTGCCGGAGAAGGCATCTGCCCGAAACGTATCTCTTGTGATATGCCTTGTCTTTTAATTCTAGCTTTGACCCTCTCTCATATATTATTCTTGTTTGATAACTGTTTATTTTACACGCCCGTATTGACTATTATATATTTACAAATGTTGAACTATTTCCTTATGGGTGTGCTTGATTTTGGTATGTCAGTATTAAAGAAGTGGTTACAATAAATACTTGTTAGCCTTTGTTCTAAAAGTTTGTGTAACCGGCTAGACGGCCCGCTCGTGGCGCTATATCCGAACATTTAAGTTTCTCAAAACCTGTTTTAAAAAACCCAATTTATTTTAAGTTTGTCTAAAGCGAATCGTGCGGCTTAAACAAAATTCCTATAGATATCTGTCGTATTGATTGGTTAAATCTACTTAGAATTCCTCTGCCAATAGAGCGGTCGCGTGACTTTTGGAGGCGTCTGCCACTTTTAGGACTTGTGTGGGAACCCCCCCCCCCTGGGAACCCCCCACCCCCACACACTTTTTTCTCCGCATTTCAAGTTGACAGTTTACATTTTTTCCATGGCATATCACATCAGGCCACTTAAATGTCCGAGGTGCCGCCGCAGGGATTGCAGTGCCGCCGCAGAGGTTGCAGTGCCGACGTGATGACTCTGCTAACTGGAGACGCTAACAGTGCCACCTAGATCTGACTGTGCCGACGTGATGACTCTGCTAACTGGAGACGCTAACGCTGCCACCTAGATCTGACTGTGCCGACGTGATGACTCTGCTAACTAGAGACGATAACAGTGCCACCTAGATCTGACTGACAGCGTGCAGGGACAGAACTATGTAGGCCCGCTGTTTGCTGCCAGTGGATTTCCTAGAATTTGTGACGCCCATGGTGCTCATTGTTTTAGCCACCCCAAATTAACGAAAACGACAATGCATTAAGAATACACACAAAATAATCTGTATCAAGTATAGGCGTACATTTAGTAAAAAAAAAAATTCCTAAGTAGGGCCGCCCGGGTCGTAAACCCCCCCCCCCCCTTTTTTGTTGTTGTTGTTGTTGGTTCTTCCGCCTTCTGCTCCTACGCCCGTTGCTGTCTTCTGCTCCAACGCCCGTGGCTGTCTTCTGCTCCTACGCCCGTGGCTGTCTTCTGCTCCTACGCCCGTGGCTGTCTTCTGCTCCTACGCCCGTGGCTGTCTTCTGCTCCTACGCCCATGGCTGTCTTCTGCTCCTACGCCCGTGGCTGTCTTCTGCTCCTACGCCCGTGGCTGTCTTCTGCTCCTACGCCCGTGGCTGTCTTCGGCTCCTACGCCCATGGCTGTCTTCTGCTCCTACGCCCGTGGCTGTCTTCTGCTCCTACGTCGTGGCTGTCTTCTGCTCCTACGTCGTGGCTGTCTTCTGCTCCTACGCCCGTGGCTGTCTTCTGCTCCTACGTCGTGGCTGTCTTCTGCTCCTACGTCGTGGCTGTCTTCTGCTCCTACGCCCGTGGCTGTCTTCTGCTCCTACGTCGTGGCTGTCTTCTGCTCCTACGCCCGTGGCTGTCTTCTGCTCCTACGTCGTGGCTGTCTTCTGCTCCTACGTCGTGGCTGTCTTCTGCTCCTACGCCCGTGGCTGTCTTCTGCTCCTACGTCGTGGCTGTCTTCTGCTCCTACGTCGTGGCTGTCTTCTGCTCCTACGCCCGTGGCTGTCTTCTGCTCCTACGCCCGTGGCTGTCTTCTGCTCCTACGTCGTGGCTGTCTTCTGCTCCTACGCCCGTGGCTGTCTTCTGCTCCTACGCCCGTGGCTGTCTTCTGCTCCTACGCCCGTGGCTGTCTTCTGCTCCTACGCCCGTGGCTGTCTTCTGCTCCTACGCCCGTGGCTGTCTTCTGCTCCTACGCCCGTGGCTGTCTTCTGCTCCTACGTCCATGGCTGTCTTCTGCTCCTACGTCGTGGCTGTCTTCTGCTCCTACGCCCGTGGCTGTCTTCTGCTCCTACGCCCGTGGCTGTCTTCTGCTCCTATGCCCATGGCTGTCTTCTGCTCCTACGTCGTGGCTGTCTTCTGCTCCTACGTCGTGGCTGTCTTCTGCTCCTACGCCCGTGGCTGTCTTCTGCTCCTACGCCCATGGCTGTCTTCTGCTCCTACGTCGTGGCTGTCTTCTGCTCCTACGCCCGTGGCTGTCTTGTGCTCCTACGCCCGTGGCTGTCTTCTGCTCCTACGCCCGTGGCTGTCTTCTGCTCCTACGCCCGTGGCTGTCTTCTGCTCCTACGCCCGTGGCTGTCTTCTGCTCCTACGCCCGTGGCTGTCTTCTGCTCCTACGCCCGTGGCTGTCTTCTGCTCCTACGCCCGTGGCTGTCTTCTGCTCCTACGCCCGTGGCTGTCTTCTGCTCCTACGCCCGTGGCTGTCTTCTGCTCCTACGCCCGTGGCTGTCTTCTGCTCCTACGCCCGTGGCTGTCTTCTGCTCCTACGCCCATGGCTGTCTTCTGCTCCTACGTCGTGGCTGTCTTCTGCTCCTACGCCCGTGGCTGTCTTCTGCTCCTACGCCCGTGGCTGTCTTCTGCTCCTACGTCGTGGCTGTCTTCTGCTCCTACGCCCGTGGCTGTCTTCTGCTCCTACGCTCGTGGCTGTCTTCTGCTCCTACGCCCGTGGCTGTCTTCTGCTCCTACGCCCATGGCTGTCTTCTGCTCCTACGTCGTGGCTGTCTTCTGCTCCTACGCCCGTGGCTGTCTTCTGCTCCTACGCCCGTGGCTGTCTTCTGCTCCTACGCCCATGGCTGTCTTCTGCTCCTACGTCGTGGCTGTCTTCTGCTCCTACGCCCGTGGCTGTCTTCTGCTCCTACGCCCATGGCTGTCTTCTGCTCCTACGTCGTGGCTGTCTTCTGCTCCTACGCCCGTGGCTGTCTTCTGCTCCTACGCCCGTGGCTGTCTTCTGCTCCTACGCCCGTGGCTGTCTTCTGCTCCTACGCCCGTGGCTGTCTTCTGCTCCTACGCCCGTGGCTGTCTTCTGCTCCTACGCCCGTGGCTGTATCACATATTCCCAAGAATGAACAGAAACTCATTTACGAAATCCTACCCTGTAAAGCTGAGGCTAGCCAATTTCTCCAGAACGTGATTACAACTTTACATAAGAATGGCTTGAACATGAAGGTTTTCAAATGAACTCCGTGCTTGAATGCTGACGGTTGAGTCCCTTATTACAAAGGCTCTTGACTGAGGGACTATTTTTCCTTTTTTTTTTTATTAGGTAGAAATATTGGAAAGTGTAAGTTGGCGCAGCAGGAACTATTTTTTTAAATTAAAAAGTTTGTTTATACGGCAATGCAAAGTAATATAGATGTTAAACAAGTGAAAGTCTCATTTTTAAAATGAAATGTTCAAATAAAGTTGTATTAAAATATATGCTGGCAAATCCTCCGACTCATACTTGTATACTGAATAATAATGAAATTGACATGCTTAATCTAAGACAGTGGATCTCAACCTTTGCATACAGTTCCTCATGTTGTGGCGACCCCCCAGCCACACAATTATTTTCGTTGCTACTTTATAACTGTAGAGCATATGTGTGTTCAGATGGTCTTAGGTGACCCCTGAGAAAGGGTCGCGCGACCACTAGAGGCGTCGCGACCCACAGGTTGAGACCCGCTGATCTAAGAGATTCTTATACCAAAACTAAAAAATTCCACATCATTTCTCCAAAAGAGTTGTAACATGTAAGTGAAGACATTTCATCAAATGTTTTAAAGGCATGTTTCCATTTAAAAATCCACAGTTTTTGTGTAGAATGATCGAACAATGTGCAGTGGGTTGAGCCTTTGTTAAGCCGACTCACATTTAATTCCAACATGTTCACTAGCAATGGCATCAAAGTCAAAGGCCCAATTCAATTGTGAAAGTACCCAAACAACATATTCGCTGGTGGACCTCACACCTGAATCCCGAACGGAAACTAACTTAAGGTGGAAGTGTAAGCATTGTGAGTAAGAGAATTACAGTGGCAGTGTGCTGTGTAAGCATTAAGCGATAGAGAATTACAGTGGCAGTGTAAGCATTGAGATATAGAGAATCACATGGACGTTGTAAGCACTGAGTGATAAGAAAACGATAAGTTACAACGTATCTTAAACTTCAATTGCCTGCTTATCAGATCTGAATGGATTGTAAAGAATTTGGTTTTCTTTTGTAAAGAGCAAATACTCCCACCAAACACTTATCCACCGCACCCCCCCCCCCCCCCCAATTATCAAATCATTGAATCCTAAAATGCATATTCTGGCTTGCGAGATGCAGAATAAGAGTAGAAGTACAAATACATTTAGAACGCGCTCAGTAGTCTATATACAGACAGCTCAATGACCCCAATAGTCTAAATACAAACATCTTAATAATGAGATAAGTGGTCCAAATAGAGACAACTGTATGAGATAAGTGGTCCATATACAGACAGTTGGATGAGATAAGTTGTCCAAATACAGACAGTTGGATGAGATAAGTGGTCGAAATGCAAACAGCTTAGTGAGATTATTAGTCTAAATACAGACTTCTTAATGAGATACATATAAGTAAAAAATACAGATTAGACTAAATATCAATCTTCAGATAATAAATATTACAACATAAATAATTTTCTCTCTTTTTTTTTCCTATCTGTATTTTTCAAAATAGAATTTTAAAACATAGATTTTCCAACAATTGCTAAATTTTTCAAATATTATTTATAGCAAAATGAAAATAATTTGTGTAGTAAAGGATCCGATAATTTGAAATTACATTGAGTAGAACTTAATTCACACATGTCATAAACGAGAGATGCAATTACACACAGTGCGTGAAGACATAAATATCAGCTTGTGTGCACATCGATCTAGAATATTCTAGTTCAGTGGTTCTCACCTTCCTAGGCCGCGACCCTTTAATACAGTTCCTAAACCATAAAATTACTTTCGTTGCTACTTCATAAATATGTGTTTTCCGATGGTCCTAGCGAATACCCGTGCTTGGCTACGAGGTTTGGGGAAATTACAAATATTGCAAGATGTAGTTTTATTTGTCTTGTGTTTTCCACGGATTCGGTGAGAGAAGAAGTCTGAAGCGGAACTTTTCTAAAGGATGGCTTTGGAATTTGGATTACGGTGAGGGATACTGATGCATCCATGACATAATCCAAGAGGGGACTGGGGAGCGTCTTAAGTACGATGATGTTCCCTGACACACATCAACTTAGTGCCTCTTGAAACTCCCGCTTGTTGTTGGCCATTACATCGACCCCTATGTCCAGCTGCAGGTTTTTTGTCCGCATGAATCACAACATTAAACTCTGGTCCTTCGGGAACTTTTTCCATCTCTGTTTTAATATCTTTGTATGTATTTTGATATGGCAGCAATTTTTTTTTAAGTTAACTACTTATCTAGACTTTACGCCAAAAAAAGAATTTAGTCCGGATACCGGACTAATTTTCATCATTGCCAACAACAATATATTTGTACAAATTACTGATTTTGTTGAGATGAAGGTAACTGTGACGAGCTTGACCTTTAACCTTAGAAGTTGGCATAACGTTTTCTTCGTGCACAGTCTGAGCTCCGAAGAACGTCGACTGAAAATCTAATGTATATTTTAGGATTTGTTCAAACAATGATGCCGAGACTCTGTCATTCATTAAATCCACTCCAGCTTCTTTAGCATTGAGCTCTGCTTATTGTCATGGAGGAGCAGACTTTGATAGGAAACTCCAGTCGATTAAGCTGAAAGTGATAGTAGGGACGGAATTATAGGAATTCGGAGCATTAAGACCGTCTCTTCCGCACCACAGCGTCTGAAAATGGTTACCTCAATGACATTTCTATATAATGATTTAATCAGCAAAATGGTGCCGTTACAAAATTTAAGGGCAATCAGATTGGAGAGCAGCATGATTAGAGTACGAAATGCCAGACAGAGATTATGTGATGGAATCTTGGAAGTGTGAAGGAACTCTACCGGGTAGTAAAACCACGTTCTCTAACTCAACAATGGAATCCACAGATTGCATGATATCCTACTATATCTGTAGGAAGTTGATTCAAGAAAGAATCATTGATGTTATGGTACCGTTTTGTTATGGCGATGTAAGAATAGCGCTTTCCCTAAGCCATATCAGTTTATCCTTGTGTACTCAAATCTGGGATATCATCTCACACCATTGTCTTTAAATCTTTGACAACTTCACAGAGATACCAGGAGTGTCTTTTTTGTCATTATCTTCGTTTTAAATCCTATTTGGAGGTTGAAGTTTGAGAACTGCTCTGCATTTAGATCGCGTTTGCGATGAACCCTCATTAATCGCATGGTCTTAGTTAAGCCATAGGTTGGGATGATTTAAGATAGGCTTTAACCTTTTCAGCCCGCGTTTCGGAAGAGAAGCGAGAAGTGTCTGCCTGTAGTCACCCAACAATAGCATAATATGTATAGTATTTCCAGGGCACCGCTCTGCAGGCAACTCGAGTTCATCGGTGCGTATTTTTCATCTTTTTAAACGGTTTTGAATTTTTTAAAAGTTTTCTTTGGAATAAAGGCGTGTTCAATGTATTTGATCTGATTTGACTGATAATCGTATGTTTTTTTTTAAATCTTGAGGAACAGTGGCTACATGGATATTTTGGACATCGTTGGCATAAACCAAGACATATTCCTATCCGCCATATTGGAAAAAAAAGGATAAGTCACATTGTAAACAAACAACAAATCAAAATGACCATCTAAAAGACAAATTGGCAACATGAGGAGTGTCCCTGATCTTGGAGAAAACAACAACAACAAAACAAAACGCTAGACTCTATTCATCATTACAACTCAGACTTAAGACCTCAACAGATATTCTTACCAGACAATTTATTCAATGGAAGTCTTACTACAGACTATTTTTAAAGAACATCGAACAGTTCAAACAATGATTATTAAGATTGAAAAAAAATATGCACAATAAATGAAAACAATTTTTCTTTTCATTTATTTCGATCGTTAAAGTATCTTATCTTATCTAATAATCCCACCCATAAGGCATTTACATCTCCAGGTGTCCTAAAGGGGTGCCCTCATCCCGAACAATCATCTTGCACTCCCGATGTACCTGATCTGTACTACACTGTTTCGAAATGTTACCTAAAGTAGTTTCAGAGTGATTTAAGATGAGTCGCAGGTTGAAGTCAAAGTGACTCGTCTTTCTACCGTCCTAAAATCTCCATTTTATTTCTTTTCCTTGCGCTATGAAGCAACGTATTATTTACCGCGCCGCTTTCAATGAAAATAAATCACCATCAAATCTAATGTGTTTTACGAAAAAGGTACTTAATAGAAACCCCATTGCTGGTTCCCCGTGTTCTTTACTTTATTTTGGTATTCTTAATCTTAGGCATGTGAGGGTATCGGTTTCCCTGGTAACAGGATTCACGTCTGAAAAATGCTTAACTAATTCATTTATATTTTAATCCGAACATTGATTTTTCTAGGGACCATGACGATATCAGACATGACGGTCCCTGTGAGAACTATTGATTTTTCTAGGGACCATGACGATATCAGCCATTTATCTTTCCTTAAATAAAAAGCGGCACCCCATCCCTCTTTAAACTGGTCT
Organism: Omphiscola glabra; assembly: GCA_964017045.1. NCBI lineage: Eukaryota > Metazoa > Mollusca > Gastropoda > Lymnaeidae > Omphiscola > Omphiscola glabra. The sequence continues at coordinate 36,112,266 of OZ024798.1, forward strand.
CACTTTAGTGTGAATTAATAATGTGTAATACTTTATTGATATTTGATTTAGCATGGACACCTTTCAAAATTTCACATTCCTTAAACGAAACAGAAAACAACAAAATTCTAATGTTGAAAAAATATGATGAACTAATTAATGTTGTCTTGCCAAATTCAACGGAATTATGAAACGTTATTAAGTATAAAATGATCTATATTTTATGGGGACATTTAACCACAGATATGTGGTTTAAGAATGTAAAGTTAAAATATCCTTGTTGGATGCGCACAATTCGCTAAAAAAATAAAATAAAAAAAATAAATAGATTCTAATTTTTAAAAACGCAAATTCAAATGCAGTGCGGGATATTTACAGCTTGAGATCAGAAAACAAACCAAAAAGAAAAAAAACTAATTACGAAACAAACTTGCTTTTATAGATTAACTTTGTCTTGTTGGTCATTTGATAATTTAATAAGCAACCTAAAAGCTGAATTTTAAATAAAATTAACTTCACAAGGCTTTTGTTCTTCAGATCTTGGGATCTGTCGGTGAGTGATTGAGTGAGTGATTGAGTGAGTGAGTGATTGAGTGATTGAGTGAGTGAGTGATTGAGTGAGTGATTGAGTGAGTGATTGATTGAATGATTGAGTGAGTGATTGAGTGAGTGATTGAGTGAGTGATTGAGTGAGTGATTGAGTGCGTGATTGAGTGAGTGATTGATTGAGTGATTGAGTGATTGAGTGAGTGATTGAGTGAGTGATTGAGTGAGTGATGGAGTGATTGAGTGAGTGATTGAGTGAGTGAGTGATTGAGTAATTGAGTGATTGAGTGAGTGATTGAGTTAGTGAGTGATTGAGTGATTGAGTGCGTGATTGAGTGAGTGATTGAGTGAGTGATTGAGTGAGTGATTGAGTGAGTGATTGAGTGATTGAGTGAGTGATTGAGTGAGTGATTGAGTGAGTGATGGAGTGATTGAGTGAGTGATTGAGTGAGTGAGTGATTGAGTAATTGAGTGATTGAGTGAGTGATTGAGTTAGTGAGTGATTGAGTGATTGAGTGCGTGATTGAGTGAGTGATTGAGTGAGTGATTGAGTGAGTGATTGAGTGAGTGATTGAGTGAGTGATTGAGTGAGTGATTGAGTGAGTGATTGAGTGAGTGATTGAGTGAGTGATTGAGTGAGTGATTGAGTGAGTGATTGAGTGAGTGATTGAGTGAATGATTGAGTGAGTGATTGAGTGAGTGATTGAGTGAGTGATTGAGTGAGTGATTGAGTGAGTGATTGAGTGAGTGATTGAGTGAGTGATTGAGTGAGTGATTGAGTGAGTGATTGAGTGAGTGATTGAGTGAATGATTGAGTGAGTGATTGAGTGAGTGATTGAGTGAGTGATTGAGTGAGTGATTGAGTGAATGATTGAGTGAGTGATTGAGTGAGTGATTGAGTGAGTGATTGAGTGAGTGATTGAGTAAGGAGTATTTGGACTATTTATCTATATATCTATATATATAATTACACCGGTGTTTCACTACGTGGTGGGGATAAGGGGGCTGTAGTTGATAAATGTTAACAAATAAGGCACTAAGCACATATTATATAGCGCGAAGGCGGTAGAGAGTGGTTTATTATTTTGTTATATTGTGTTATATGGGGTGGGCTTGGTACAGATCAATGTTATATAACAATTCTTGTTATTAAATAAAAATTCTTCCTTACTTTTGCAAAAAAATTTATTGCCAAATTTACGAAATTAGCCTAGATTATCAAAAACTAAAATGCATCGTTAGCTTAAAATAATAAAATATTATTATTATTTTATGGGTGTCATTTTGCTAGAAATTTGCTTAGCTCTGGACTTGAATCACTTTTTATCGGGTTTTATATTATTTGGGGGGTGTAATTGTAAATCTTATTTAACGTTATAATTTTTAGGGGGTGGATAAAACATGTTATGTTTTGTGGTATTTAAATTGTTCACATCTCCTAATGAGTAGGTTTGTTTTATTAAAAAATCTGAATACACAAAATGTTGATAGCCTTTTAAAATCATCAACATCAACTTCCCTTTTGTTCGTGTGTGTTTGTGGCAAAGTCTTCGGAAGGGTAACTGACCCACTAGCTGAAATTCGGGACATGGACTCGTTGACGATGACAACACATTCTTTCAACTTTTCAGCCCCCCCCCCTTTTTCACACCAACCCCCCCCCCCCCAATAATCTTATTTTCTGGTTTTTCAAAGGGGAATATGAATGAAATAAGATTCGTTCAACGGGTGCTTGTTTCGGTGTGGAGATTAATTGTGTAGCTGTTGCTATGTGCTTTGTATTTGTGACGCATTCTGGTTTAAATGTAGCTTTAGTCTATTCGGTTTGACATGCACTAAATTTGAATAAAAAAACATTCCCATAGCAACAAATCATTTGCTACAATCACATACAATCACATAAATGATAAATTATGTAACATTACAAAATTGCAAACCAAAATGCATATAAAGGGTTTATGAGAAAGATTTTGTTTTTAGTAATTTTAGGGGTGGTTTATTTCAATGCACTCACTTATCGGAAATAAAATTCAAAGCCAGAAAAAAAAATGAAAATGTACATGATTCCTTTATTTGACATAAACAGCACGGTTCCAATCACGGTAGTTTCACATGATCTGATGATATACTACAATTATTTTTTTCACTCTGATATATTGTTATGAAAAGTGAAATTTTAGGACACCTGAAAGTACAAGAGAATCAAAGATTAAAGTACCAACCGCAGACAGTAAATCTATGAGCCGGGGGGGGGGGGGGGGGTTCATTCAGCACTGACGGTACTGCTTGAGTTGTTATAGCTCAGTGGTTCTCAATCTGAACGCCATCGACTACCGGGCCCAAATAAACAAATGTTGCAGAACGCGCGAGTAAAAAGTTTACTTAGTTTAATATAAAAAGGGAGGTTATCAAATGAAACTGCCCTGACAACTGCTCTGATCCTAAACCCCATTTCAGTCCACCCCAAACCCTTATGAGTGCATGCGATCAAGTGTTGGCTTGGCCAGAGGCGTAGCAAAGAGGGGGGAGGCTGAGATCGATAGATGTCCCGGGCGCCAGATTAGTTGGGGGGGGGGGTGCCTGTTACGTACCGATGTAAGGTTAACACATTTTAACTCTTGTTTTAAAATAGCTCTTTAGACAACAGAACATAAAAAAGGACGCTATAATTGATTAATGATAACAAAGAACGAACATTCCATAAATAATGGTGATTACAAGTAACACTTTATTCATGCAAACAATTCTAATGTAAAGGATCAAAATCAAATATAAAATAATTTAAAAAAAACTATATTAACGTACATCACGTGCATATGTTTAATAGAAAGGTAACAATATAAATCAACACTCACACACAAGAGAAAAACGTAAGGTCTGTTGGGTCTCTTGTATGCAGGCCGGTCACTGTCGACCGTCTTATTTTTTTATAGTCGGTGGATCAGAATTTGCTGGAATGGAAAGTCTAGAAATTTATTCGTCAGAAAATAGGTTCTGCCAGTATATAGACCCTTCTCTAAAGCGTAAACACAATTTACCCATCAACAGAGATGGTGAAGGAATGGTAGGATGTTGCACCAAGTTAATTGGTGAAGACATAGAAATAACAGTTGGGGACATATGGTCTGTACGCTCTCCACCGAGGTCACGACAGTGCCAGAAAGGCTTTGCTGGTATTTTATTGATGAAAATAAGAAAATATTAGATTTCAGAGTTATTGGGAAGGGGGGGGGGGTAACTGAATCTTGCACCCGGGGGCCAAATGCTCTAGCTACTCCCATGGGCTTGGCTAATGTCTGACATAATATTATAGTTATGTTTATTTGAAGACCTAAACTACCCAAGTGTTATTCCGGCGTGAATGTTGTATATGTTAAGTAATAGAACCATGTACAATGTTACCCCCCTCTGAATCAGCTACATACACCCATACTAATGCGAAAAGTGCCAGGTTCAAACCCATACAAATGTCCGTATTGTAGCGCAAGGTAATCAAATCCCAATTTATCACCCGCATACCGGGCTGGGCTTGCGTAACGGACACGACGGCTGGCATTTCTATCCTAAACCTGTCCGTTACCTGAGTTGACGGGCGATGCGTGTGTGTCCGAGTTTGCGATCTACAAGCTTCGATTGCAATTAGCATATCAAAAGTCCCGGATCGATCCCATGGGAATAATCGCTTATATATAAGCTCATATATATGTGTATCGATTCATTCCATGTCTAGCTTTAGTCAAGCTTTTTGGCGTCAACTGGAATCGGCGTTTCGAATATCTAGATAATATTTAAAAAATCTGTCATTGTGTGTAAAGGGGGTTTGTATTGAATTTCTACTGTGTAATAAGTAATCAAACATTAGTTTATCGATTCTTTAAATTTTAATGGCTTGTTTTTTTTCTGTTTAGCTAAACTACGCGGTGTTTAAAAATGATTTACGCACACAAACACATTATACTGGCGATTTTTTTTGTTGGACCTCTTAAAAATCTTTGGGCGAGTTTCAATGCACGTTTAACTGTCATGGCACATTTCACTGTCATGTCATGTTTCACTGTCATGGCAGGTTTCACTGTCATGGCAGGTTTCACTGTCATGGCAGGTTTCACTGTCATGGCAGGTTTCACTGTCATGGCAGGTTTCACTGTCATGGCAGGTTTCACTGTCATGGCAGGTTTCACTGTCATGGCAGGTTTCACTGTCATGTCAGGTTTCACTGTCATGGCAGGTTTCACTGTCATGGCAGGTTTCACTATTATTGGAAGTGGTGAGAGATTGAATGCATTTTGTTAAAGTGGATGTGTGGACGATACAGTTGAACTATGACGTATCGTGGAAAGAATCAGTGGGCGATACCATTGAACTGAGATGTATCATGGAGAGAGTCAATGGACGATACCGTTAAAATGAAATGTATCATGGAGAGAATCAGAGGGCGATACCGTTGAAATGAGATGTATCAGAAAAGAATCAGTGGGCGATACCGTTGAAATGAGATGTATCAGAAAATAATCAGTTGGCGATACCGTTGAAATGAGATGTATCAGAAAAGAATCAGTGGGCGATACCGTTGAATTGAGATGTATCAGAAAAGAATCAGTGGGCGATACCGTTGAAATGAGATGTATCAGAAAAGAATCAGTGGGCGATACCGTTGAAATGAGATGTGTCAGAAAAGAATCAGTGGGCGATACCGTTGAAATGAGATGTGTCAGAAAAGAATCAGTGGGCGATACCGTTGAAATGAGATGTGTCAGAAAAGAATCAGTGGGCGATACCGTTGAACTGAGATGTATCATATAAAGAATCAATGGGTTTTGTGTTGTGATATAAATGTGGAGATCAATGATCACTTAATCAGGGCGAATTCATTAAAGTTACAAGAGGACGATCAAGTGTCCTCATAGCGAGTCCTGTATACCCTAGCCCGCTAATCAATTCCTTGTCCAAGTAACTACTGGATCACGCAACGTAACTGATGACCAAATTGAACTGAGCCCATGCAAGAAGAGAACATAATCTCCCTACAAAGGCACATTGATACACGTTGTTCAGACCACTCGCTAAAGTAGTAGGAGCAGAAGCACAAAAGCCATTCACTGTCACGGGAAAATGTTACCGAATGATCAGCTTGCACTGACGTTAACAGCAACAAAGTTTAAGAACCTCTGTTTTACAGTTTTCGCTTTTTAGATTGTCTTTCCCTCATCCACTGTTGTGCACCCAGACCAGCCGTGTGTCTGCCATGTTGGTCTACTGCACGCACCGTGGCTGAGTGCCGGATGCATTCACATCAAAGAGATTTTGACTTTTAAATTGTATTTACTTTTTTTTTTTTTTTTTTACATTAAAAAAAAAAATCCTCACAAAACACGAACTTAATTGAACATGAGATAAAGCTTTAAACGTTAACTTTGAACAACGATGGTTCTCAATCAAGTCTGTGAGCACACGGTAAATACGCAGTATTAGTAAAAATACATATGCAACACAAAAAAACAAACAAAAAACAACAACCCATAAAATAAAAAAAAAAAAATGCACAATTAATAAGATTAGAAGTTATTCCGAAACTTTAAAAAAAAATGATTTTATAAAAATGGAATTTTAACCCGGAAAGAACCGGAATAACTATTAATGTATCGAGAATATTTTGAGTGTACGCTTGGTCCAGGTTTATTTAAATGCAAAATGCCAGAAGCACTTCCCTCGTATTGCAGCAAGTAGCAGTCAGCAAATGTCAGTCAGCAAATGTCAGTCAGCAAATGTCAGTCAGCAAATGTCAGTCAGCAAATGTCAGTCAGCAAATGTCAGTCAGCAAATGTCAGTCAGCAAATGTCAGTCAGCAAATGTCAGTCAGCAAATGTCAGTCAGCAAATGTCAGTCAGCAAATGTCAGTCAGCAAATGTCAGTCAGCAAATGTCAGTCAGCAAGTGTCAGTCAGCAAATGTCAGTCAGCAAATGTCAGTCAGCAAATGTCAGTCAGCAAATGTCAGTCAGCAAATGCCAGTCAGCAAATGCCAGTCAGCAAATGTCAGTCAGCAAGTGTCAGTCAGCAAGTGTCAGTCAGCAAATGTCAGTCAGCAAATGTCAGTCAGCAAATGTCAGTCAGCAAATGTCAGTCAGCAAATGTCAGTCAGCAAATGTCAGTCAGCAAATGTCAGTCAGCAAGTGTCAGTCAGCAAATGTCATTCAGCAAATGTCAGTCAGCAAATGTCAGTCAGCAAATGTCAGTCAGCAAATGCCATTCAGCAAATGTCAGTCAGCAAGTGCCATTCAGCAAATGTCAGTCAGCAAATGTCAGTCAGCAAATGTCAGTCAGCAAATGTCAGTCAGCAAATGTCAGTCAGTAAATAAAAGACCTCGACCTTTCCCCCTAAACATTAACAACATTTATGATTTTAAAACACCATAAATAATTGTACAGCAAAATCTGATTTCCCTGTGTAACAGAAGCGTAGCGAAAGGGTGGGGGCAGGGGGGGGTACAGATGTACCCGGGCGCCAGCTAGTTAGGGGCGCCAAAATGTGCTTTAATATTATTTTATTGATGAAAATAATGGGTTTGAGAGTTGAAAAAAGGAAAAGAGGGCGCTTTAAAATGAATCTTGTCCCCGGGCGCCAAACACTCTAACTACGCCCCTGCTGTGTAAAGCAACATAATAAAAAATAAACACATAAAAAAAAAACATTTACCTGAAAAGCTGACTCGGTTTAAACAGAATTACCAGAATTGTTCCATATAGCATACCAATACATTTGAAGAAATTGAACAGTCCTAACTATTGCATTAAATAGAATTTTAATGTTTCCCAGTTAATGACATTATTTTTATAAATCCGTTTATTACTTCAAATTTAAGTTTCAAACCAGTCTCGCATTGAAAGAAAAAATTATTTACTAAAGAAAAAAAAAAAAAATTTGAAAAAAAAAAAAGAATCTCTGATAAATTCCACAGCCATGTTTATTTAAGACCTGAGTGGTCGACCAAAACCCCAAACAAAGGCTGACGCGCGTTAAATCCATTACCTTGAAGAGATAAGTCCCTAAATCAAGATGATCTTTCTTGAGGACCCTAAGTGGGTGGAATTTAACTTTTTAACGATCAGAGGTTCTGTCTTATTTTAGCAGTTGAATTCGTCACTGTCAAAGATCTTTGAAAATATCATTTGAAATCGGTCCTGTCCAGGACAGTTCATCTTTGAAAAGATCATTTGAACTCGGTCATCTCCAAATCAGTTCATGTTTGAAAGTATCATTTGAACTCGGCCATGTCCAAGGCAGGTCTTGTTTGAAAGTATAATTTGAACTCGGCCATGTCCAAGGCAGTTCATCTTTGAAAAGATCATTTGAGCTCGGTCGTGTCCAAAGCAGTTCATCTTTGACAAGATCATTTGAACTCGGCCAAGTCCAAGGCAGGTCATGTTTGAAAGTATAATTTGAACTCGGCCAAGTCCAAGGCAGGTCATGTTTGAAAGTATAATTTTCACTCGGCCAAGTCCAAGGCAGGTCATGTTTGAAAGTATAATTTTCACTCGGCCAAGTCCAAGGCAGTTCCTGTACATGGCCAGGAAATAACACGGGATTCATCAGGCCATGCCGATAGGTAAGGTTAGTCGATGACATCACCCACATTAAGTCATCCCGCCGATGACCTGAAGGGCTACTGAGAGTTAAAATAGTTAACAAGTTTTTTAAAAATAGGTAGTTTTTTTCTCCGACAAGGCAGGCATGTCTTATGGCTTTAAATGGAGACATAATATTTATCTTTTTTAAAAATAACATTATTACGTTTCGGCCCAATCTCTCCCCAAGATTTGTGTCTTGATAGTGGCCGTAGACATTTAACTATTTGCTTCCTCCAATTATTTCTTTAATAAATATCACCTTTTAGAAAATGTCGGCATCACTCGGATGTTCCCGATAGTAAGCTTTCAGTCGGTCTTGGACATACAAAGACGAACTAAAAGAAATGTACTGGCACTTTTGATGCCCTTTTCATCTTCTTTTTCTTCACATGAACCAAATTGAAAATAAAATACAAAACAAACGTTTGAATATTTCGAATTAAAAATCAAATATTTGTTCTAGAGAATAACCACGATAACAACACATTTAAAAAAATAAAATAATTTAGCGTTGGATTTAGTGTATACAACACTTTACGTCACGTGACATCAGTGATTTTGTATTGCACATACAAATGGATGCATTCTTTTTTTTCGACATTATGTTTTATTTTGTGCTAAAAGCTCCAACTATTTCGAATCCAGTGGTAAAATAATGTATACAAATTGTACTAAATGATAACGGAAACGCGCAGTCTTATATTCTGAATGAGTGTCCCAAATACATATATACGCCCCTGGGAGGATACAGTTTATGACCACCCAGATCACACAGTTGAGAACCATGCACTATTTCAGCGAGTTGTCTAAGGGGGTACTCAATCGCCCAGGCTGAGAACCATATATTAAACTCTGGAACCAGACGGAGCGTCCGCCAGGGGCCACGCCGACAATCGCGAAATAACCGATCAATAAAAGGGCGGAGGGGTGAAGTAAGTGGCATAAGCAAATCGGGCAAACGTGAGACGGATTAACAATAGGAATGAACACTTTTTTATAGGCCACCGTGTAGCGTGTAGTCACCGTTGGTGTAGTGTGTAGTCACCATTGGTGTAGTGTGTAGTCACCGTTGTTGTAGCGTGCAAAAGGTGCAGTTCGAGATAGCAGACGAGAGACGAGATTAGGTTCAGTGCTAAGTTATGGCATGAAAAAAACTGAGTATTCATATTTTACTTGGAGAAGTTCAATGAATTTTAGGACTAATTATCAGGCTCTGTGATTTAATTACTAACTTCAAATATGTAATTTAATTACATTGTTTTATTAGGTTTAAAAATATATTTGACAACTTAATTGCTCAAAGGCTGAACTAAAAGTAAAAAAAAATAAACAAAAAAACACTATAATCTTATCATAAAGTGTAGTCGATAGTTTGCCACTAAAAATGACATAAAAAGAATATATTAATAGCAAGTGACTTCAATAATCCACCTTCATAAGTTGACTGCTTTGATAAAGAAAGGTGTTGATTGATTCTGACTTATTAACGACAGATGGTACAACGGACGTCATAGTGGGTCATTCGTTATTATAATGTACAGAGAAGGTTGGGAATAAGTACACCGAGGAATGTTGTGTACTTTCGGAGGCTTGAAGCGCGCATACATTTGATTTGGCGTTGTTGTTTATTTCTGGTGTTTAAACGCAATCGGCTTATTGTAAAATAGAAGTAATTAAAAGAAGAGAAAGAGTTCTTCAAGCTGCGGGTGGTAACTCTAGGAAATGAGTGTAGAGTTGAACATGGTAAGTGTTGAAACAATAGAGATTGTAGTAGATCATTTTTTTAAATTTATGTCTTAATTTACCATACTCCCAGTACCCGTTAATGTCTTAATTTACCATACTCCCAGTACCCCGTCAATGTCTTAATTTACCATACTCCCAGTACCCCGTCAATGTCTTAATTTACCATACTCCCAGTACCCCGTCAATGTCTTAATTTACCATACTCCCAGTACCCTTCTATGTCTTACGTGACCATACTCCCAGTACCCGTCTATCCATGTCTTACTTGATATATTTTTCTGGAAAATTATTCGGGCATGTATTCGAGTAAATTTTTCATACGTATGATTCATACAATGATTTATGTATTTTATTCATGTGCATTATTCAAACATATTATTCGTGTATATTATTGAGGCAAATTATTGAAGCATAAAATTTGCTCATAATATTGGAACATGTATAATGGTCGATTTCTTATCTGTTTACGCAATGATTTTGATTTCTTTATCTATTTGTGGTGAGAGAAGATTCGTTAAATTAAATAAACACATGTTTACTTTCAAAAATGCTCAAGCCGCACATAAATAATATATGATTTAATTTATTATAGTAACATACTTAAGTTAACTCTTTCAACACGGAGGAAATCAGTACAGCGTAATGGTTACCTTCGCTCAACGTTTGAAATAACCTTGCATTGCACTTTTGTGATGTGCTCGTTCCGGTAGATTCTTCATCTTATTATATAGTTAAGTCATGGTTCTGTCATTACTAACGAGATATAATATTTAAATTAATAACATTGTTTCATTTAGTGTGAAGATATTTTTGGACAAATTGATTGGTCAAGTATTTGATAGGTCATGTACTCTAGTAACATTTTTTAACGTAGAAAACAGCCGAGCTAATTAATATATTAAATTGAGATCGTCCAAATGACGCCATGCTGAGTCCCGCGTTATTTTAACGTCACCAAAGAACTGGTCTAGTTTCTCTGTAACAACTGGTCAATTATAAAGTAGAAAAATAAAAGATTGAATTTGTGAATTATATTGCAAGTAAAAATTAGGTCAAATCCTATTTTTTAAAAAGTTCAAAAAGTTTAATCCCAGAGACTGGTAATGTGCAGCCGATGTTGACTGTTATTATGCTAGAAAAACCCCAGATGAACACATAATGAGCACCGCTCAACATACTTTTATTTCTATCTACAGCCAGAATCAAAACATTCTGAGACAAAAAGTAAAGTCGCTGTCTGTAAGTAACGACATATTCTTTATGTTTCAACGGTCAATTACTTGAGGCATATCTTGTTAAATCAAGTCTTTTTATATTATTATATTTATTTGTAACGTTATATAATTTGAGGATGAATATTTTTACATTTCAATTAACCAAATGAATCTCTAAAATATATGAAGATTATTGGACGCACTCAGGGCCAAATTATTGGCTGCACTCAGGGCCAGATCATTGGCTGCACTCGGGGCCAAATTATTGGCTGCACCCAGGGCCATATTATTGGCTGCACCCACGGCCAAATTATTGCCTGCACTTATGTCCAAATTATTGGCTGCACTCAGGACCAAATTATTGGCTGCACTTAGGGCCAGATTATTGGCAGCACTCAGGGCCAGATTATTGACTGCACTCAGGACCAAATTATTGGCTGCACTTAGGTCCAAATTATTGGCTGCGACTAAGGGCCAGATCATTCGCTGCACTAAGGGCCAGATTATTGGCAGCACTCAGGGCCAAATTATTGGCAGCACTCAGGGCCATATTTTTTTGGCAGCACTCAGGGCCAGATTATTGCCTGCACTCCGGGTCAGATTATTGTCTGCGTTTAGGACATAGTATTGGCTGCACACAGGGTCAGATTATCGCATGCGTTCAGGGTATATTTTTGGCCGCCCCCGGTTTCAGAATATCGACTACGCTCAGGGCCAGAATATCGACTGCACTGAGGGCCAGATTATTGGCTGCTCTGAGAGCCAGAATTTCGCCTGCGTTCAGGGCATATCATTGGCTGCATTCGGGGCCAGATTATTTCCTGCGTTCAGGGTATATTTTTGGCTGCACCCAGTTTCAGATTATTGGCTGCACTCGGGGTTAGATTATTGCCTGCCTTCAGGGCCAGGATATCGACTGCCCCCAGGGCCAGATTTTTGCCTACACTCGAGGCCAGATTATTGCCTGCCTTCAGGAGCAAGAATAGCGACTACGCTCAGGGCCAGAATATCGACTGCCAAGATTATTGGATGCACTCGGGGCCAGATTATTGTCTGCACTCAGGGATATATTATTGGCTGCCATTTAGGCCCATATTTTTGTCTGCCCTAAGGGGCAGATTTTTCTTTTTGTACTTAAGTCCAGAATATCGACTGCCCTCAGGGCCAGATTATTGCCTGCACTCATGGCCAGATAATTCCCATATTACTTATCTCATATATAATTATATCTGCATGTTTCCCTCAGTGACATGGGTGACTGTCGTATCTGCTGTTGGAATAATCAAAATTGTTGTCGGTAAGTTCTTATCATACAAATATTTTTAACTAAGATATGGCATAATGTTTAGTCTACTTTATTATATTAAGTACAATCCGATTTGTGTACCCTGCATCGCTGGCTTGATAGATAAAGCGTAATTTAGCACCAGTTCTTTAGAGACGTTTTAAGTTAAATTTATTTCGTATAATTTTTACGTTAAAATTTAAGCGAGCGCTAAATAATGAAATAGATAAGGAAAAAAAAACAACAAAATAATTTGTAACAAAGTTGTATGGATACATATTGCTTGAAATCCGCATATAACCCAAACTGGTTAATTGCTAGCCGTGGATTACTCTCCCTCAAAGTAAGTTATTCCAAATTGTCCAAGTGATCTATTTCTGTTAGAATTTAAGTCATCTGAAATTCGTACAATCATAATCAAGATGAGAAGTTAACATTGGCAGACATTAAAAAGAGCTCATAATTTTTGTTTACACTTAGGTTCCTTGAACATCGATGACGGATGCATAGGTTTGTCCCTGTTGCCTTACTATTTCCTGATTGGTGGAATCCTGGCCTTGCTCCCAGCAATCCTTGCTTTCTTGACATCCTGCCTGGGGCAGACACAGAACCTACAAGAGATGTGGGATCTGATGGCAAAAGTCTTTGCCGGATTCCTGCTCCTCATCATAGTCGGTACGTATAGTCTATAAATAGTTTCAATACATTTGTATGTTATGTAAACTGTCTCACTTGACAGGGATACTTTTTGTACATAGTCTCACTTGGTACATGTATTTATTACATATGTTATCGAATTAGCAATTTTTTAAAAAACAATTGTGTACAAAATGTGAAAAAGGTGTATAATTGTTTCAATGTGAATGTCTAGATTTTTAGCTAAATAAATGTCTAGATTTTTAGCTAAATAAATGTCTAGATCTTTAGCTAAATAGCGTAGCATGGGATCGTTAGAAATATCATCGTTCAGGAAAAAAAGTTATGAATTTCGAAATCTGGTCATTGAAGTAGGTCTAGTAATGGTAGACTTTGCACCTAACACTCCTTACAACAATGTTCGACTCTAATTGATGCAACTTATCTGTCTTAATTTTTAAAAATTTCTTACCCCAGGTTTTTAGTAATTATTGATTTTTATGTTTTTATTGATTAAATGAAATAATTGTTAATACTTATGATAAATAACTTTTTTTTTTTTTCTCAAAAATATTAAATGGTTTTTAATTTTTACGTCAAGATTTTCTCTACTTCATTATAGACGGGACTTTATTAGTATCATGATTAAACAGCACTTTTGTTTTATAAACCATGATGAAAGAATTTTGTATCTTCCCATAAGAGTAATATGTTTATGATTGACAACGCTTCATTTAGTCTTGTTAAACCATCGATAACCTGTATATGATTTGCAAAGTGTATGAAATTAACCTCTTTGTTCCCAGGAACAGTCTACGTCTTGACCAGCGCCGTGCGAGTGACCGGCATGGACAGACTATGCACTCATACTTGGGTGCCCGTCCTTGGCATCTGTGTCATTGCAGCGGACTGGCTGACCGTTGTGTTCTTCTATCGCCTGTTCTGTGTTCACGAACATGTGGCCTTGCCAGAGGAGGCGTCCGTTCTGCCGTTTCAGGAGGAATCTCCGTTCCACCTCTGGAAGATCAGGCATCATAGGAGATTGTACCAATGAGAGCCGTAGGGGCAAAAAAACAACAAAAATTTTTAACATTCAATGTCTTTGTTGAGAAAATGAAGAAAAGAGAGGAAATGGACGCACATGAAACAAGGCGATGAGAAATAAAATTTCAATTCGTTAGTTTTTCAGAAGTGTGGATTAAAGAACGGAAAATATAGAGCTGTAGTGCCAAAGACAATGATGACAAAGAAAATTCAAGTCGCATATCTTTCACAGATATAAACACATTTTCCCGCCTGTATTTGAGGGCCTACGATCAATATATTGGTCATTCTGGCTCCTGGTTGTAATTCAGAGTTGATCCTTCTCTTAGATGAGCTGCCGTCCAAGACTAACGGGTCCCATCCACCCGGGGTGCTTGGTGTGTATTTGCTTGCCTTGGCTTTGGTGGGCCACCCAAACCACAAATACTGAAACAAAGTATTTGATTGTTCATTTTTGATTGTTGATCACAGGATCCAAAGTGAGGACATTTCTAAAAGTAATTCTTTAAAGAAAATCTGGCGTAAAGTTGTGACGTCATATCGTGTTCTATCTCAGTATGAAAATTGTATGGAGTGTCGCTGAAGAATAATTCAGCGTGCATTGTATGTAAATCTCATATCTGTGGTCATAAATTTGAGCGTAATGATCCGTTCACCCGATCAAATATTCGTCTAATTTGCTTCAAATTAGTGAACCAAAATGGTTCGTTCAAAAAGAATTTTGACGCAAATTTAACGAAAATTTGATCACTTCAACTGAGCATTAATAATAATTTAGGGAGTTCAAGTTCAAAGTGGCATTCTTCTATTTAAAAAAAAAGCACACAATTTTCCGACTTCTATCTGGCCAACTTTCAATTTGTTTTCAAGCCAAATCATTTTTTTGTGTGTCTGAAAGTGGGAGATAAAATAATTGTGATGACGGGACAATTGGACAAATGTAAAACGTGATATTGGAAGAAAGTGTGTTACTTAACTAGATGTGGGACAAATAAATCAGGGAGATGAGAGGATATCAAAACCACTAAGCTTCGGACTACGGAATAATTTATTTCTAATTTTTATATTTAGTTACCCCGGTGACATAAATATTACTGACCAATAACTTTTTCCTCTTCTGTGATATATCGACACATCTTTACAACATCATTAATGGTCGTTAACAACATCATAAATGTACACATACCCTAATGTAGATTCGTTTCAACATAATTAATTAATTCATTAATGTCACTTTACCAAATCATCAATGTTCGTGTACAGCATGATCAGTGCTCATGTATGACGTTACAAATGTTCATGTAAAATGTTCATATGTCAAGCTGACAGAGACTAATTAAACGTCTGCCATTATTTTTTGCATTTATTCCATGTACATAAATCTAAGTTATGAGATGAGACAGACATTTAGGGCGGAGTCCGGAGCCTTGGAGCTGGGCCTTTTTTGCCCAAGACTGGAGTGGAGCCGGAGCTGGTAAAATTTCTTACTGCTCCGAGCTCCAAAATTACTTTTTAAAAAAATGTAATAAAAAAAAAGGAAAGGAAAAATAGATACAATTTGAACTTTTTTAATTTCGAAAAAAAAAAATCTCTTATAACAATAAATGCCCTTTTCGTCCACCAGCAATGTTGCCCAGCTAATAATATGGGCTAGTAACAATAATAAACAGTTCTCTAACCACTTAAAATCCTCCCCACCCCCCCTCCTTTTTAAGTTTGCTATAGCTCGTAGCAGAGTAGAGTTGACATAACTGTGCCCGGAGTGAAGTCGACATAAATGTGCCCGGAGTGAAGTCGACATAATTGTGCCCGGAGTGAAGTCGACATAAATGTGCCCGGAGTGGAGTCGACATAAATGTGCCCGGAGTGAAGTCGACATAAATGTGCCCTGAGTGAAGTCGACATAAATGTGCCCGGAGTGAAGTCGACATAAATGTGCCCAGAGTGAAGTCGACATAAATGTGCCCGGAGTGGAGTCGACATAAATGTGCCCGGAGTGAAGTCGACATAAATGTGCCCGGAGTGAAGTCGACATAAATGTGCCCGGAGTGGAGTCGACATAAATGTGCCCGGAGTGAAGTCGACATAAATGTGCCCGGAGTGAAGTCGACATAAATGTGCCCTGAGTGGAGTCGACATAAATGTGCCCGGAGTGAAGTCGACATAAATGTGCCCGGAGTGAAGTCGACATAAATGTGCCCGGAGTGAAGTTGACATAAATGTGCCCAGAGTGAAGTCGACATAAATGTGCCCTGAGTGGAGTCGACATAAATGTGCCCGGAGTGAAGTCGACATAAATGTGCCCGGAGTGAAGTCGACATAAATGTGCCCGGAGTGGAGTCGACATAAATGTGCCCGGAGTGAAGTCGACATAAATGTGCCCGGAGTGAAGTCGACATAAATGTGCCCTGAGTGGAGTCGACATAAATGTGCCCGGAGTGAAGTCGACATAAATGTGCCCGGAGTGAAGTCGACATAAATGTGCCCGGAGTGGAGTCGACATAAATGTGCCCGGAGTGAAGTCGACATAAATGTGCCTGGAGTGGAGTCGACATAAATGTGCCCGGAGTGGAGTCGACATAAATGTGCCCGGAGTGGAGTCGACATAAATGTGCCCGGAGGGAAGTCGACATAAATGTGCCCAGAGTGGAGTCGACATAAATGTGCCCGGAGTGGAGTCGACATAAATGTGCCCGGAGTGGAGTCGACATAAATGTGCCCGGAGTGAAGTCGACATAAATGTGCCCGGAGTGAAGTCGACATAAATGTGCCCGGAGTGGAGTTGACATAAATGTGCCCGGAGTGAAGTCGACATAAATGTGCCTGGAGTGGAGTCGACATAAATGTGCCCTGAGTGGAGTCGACATAAATGTGCCCTGAGTGAAGTCGACATAAATGTGCCCGGAGTGGAGTCGACATAAATGTGCCCGGAGTGGAGTCGACATAAATGTGCACTGAGTGGAGTCGACATAAATGTGCCCGGAGTGAAGTCGACATAAATGTGCCCGGAGTGGAATCGACATAAATGTGCCCGGAGTGGAGTCGACATAAATGTGCCTGGAGTGAAATCGACATAAATGTGCCCGGAGTGGAGTCGACATAAATGTGCCCGGAGTGGAGTCGACATAAATGTGCCCGGAGTGGAGTCGACATAAATGTGCCCGGAGTGGAGTCGACATAAATGTGCCCGTAGTGGAGTCGACATAAATGTGCCCGGCGTGGAGTCGACATAAATGTGCCTGGAGTGGAGTCGACATAAATGTGCCCGGAGTGGAGTCGACATAAATGTGCCCGGAGTGGAGTCGACATAAATGTGCCCGGAGTGGAGTCGACATAAATGTGCCCGGAGTGAAGTCGACATAAATGTGCCCGGAGTGGAGTCGACATAAATGTGCCCGTAGTGGAGTCGACATAAATGTGCCCGGAGTGGAGTCGACATAAATGTGCCTGGAGTGGAGTCGACATAAATGTGCCCGGAGTGGAGTCGACATAAATGTGCCCGGAGTGGAGTCGACATAAATGTGCCCGGAGTGAAGTCGACATAAATGTGCCCGGAGTGGAGTCGACATAAATGTGCCCGGAGTGGAATCGACATAAATGTGCCCGGAGTGAAGTCGACATAAATGTGCCCGGAGTGGAGTTGACATAAATGTGCCCGGAGTGGAGTCGACATAAATGTGCCCGGAGTGAAGTCGACATAAATGTGCCCAGAGTGGAGTCGACATAAATGTGCCCGGAGTGGAGTTGACATAAATGTGCCCGGGGTGGAGTCGACATAAATGTGCCCGGGGTGGAGTCGACATAAATGTGCCCGGGGTGGAGTCGACATAAATGTGCCCGGGGTGGAGTCGACATAAATGTGCCGGGGTGGAGTCGACTAAATGTACCCGGGGTGGAGTCAACCTAAATGTGCCCGGAGTGGAGTTGACATAAATGTGCCCAGGGCGCTGCTCCAAATGCCTGGTTTCTCCTCTTACTATTTAATTCAACTAAACACGGAAGACGATAAAACCAAAGAAGAACATACTAGGAATAACATGAGAACTGTGGCGAGATACGGCGGTGTAGTGTTTAGACAATATAATGTACATAACTGTTAGGAAGTACAATGTATAGATGTTTACCTGTTGATCTACTGCAGATGAAAACTAGAAAGACTGTGAAGGGTTGACACATAAAGTTAGTGGGAATCGATAATACGATGAGAATAAGTGTACCTCGGTTTTGGTGTCACGTGTTAAAATATATTCCAAAGACGTTTTTTTTTTGTCAAACGCTTTGATGCAGGTTTATATTAGCTTGATTCTTTAGTTAGTTCTATTGTTTATGACAAGTGTGTATCATATGTTGTTAAAAACAGCCCCCGGTGGGTGGGGGTTGTGGGGGGATGAAATGATGCTTATCTTTTAAGATCAGTAGAAGAGCTTAGACGCTCTCAGGGCAATGTCTGGTCATTTTCCGTAAGACATCGGCACTGGATTTGGTATTTGACACGCGGTAACAAGTCCCTGAAGCATGACCGTGCTATCACTAGCATGACTTCTGCAAGAATGTAATATCTGATGAGCTTATTGACCGTATTGTACGTCATTGCAATGGGGAAATGTGTGTGATTTATCAAGTTGATTTCTCAAATAAATAAAACTTTGTCCCGTTGTAATATTCCTTTATGCCTGTGTTTGTACAAGTGAAATTATATGTCCGAGTTTTTGTACCGTACAGTAGATGAATGACTTCATATCATGTACACGAAATTGCGCTATTTAAATGGGCGGCAAGATTTGATGTACAGTACAACCCGGTTATGTTGACGGCCTCGGGGTTTGCCAAAAAGCGTCGAGATAACCGATGATCGAGATAAACGAAAACTAATATGGCGGCAAAATATTAACATGTGCTTTATGTACATGATGTGCGTTAATAAATGAGAATGTACATGCACGTGCTTTTTAAGTTTTTTTTTTTTTTTACACAACAGCGTTGCCGTTATTTGTTTGATGAAGCGATCGGCATGCTATAAAAATGTACATACATGTTTGCTAACAACATGTTCGCAGTTATTGTATGCCCGTATACTATTGCTTTTGTGTTTTCATAAAGAGATCGCTGTAGTGGTAATATTTAACATGACATAGTCACAACACAGTGTAGTCCGACAACACGTCTTTCCGTACTGTGACGTCATTATTTCGTTCGGCGGAACCAACCTTCCCCCACCCGCAGATAGCTAGGTCAGTGTGACTCACAAAGCAACAATATGACCATCACGATCAATACGATACGTTGCGGTGATATTTGTATAACCTTTGACACACCTACCAATCCCCCTACCCATATGTCTCGTGTGCCACAAATTTCCTTGACAACCATCAATGCACTGCTAAGATGGGGTTGTCGACACAAACGCGAAAATACGGTAGTGAGATGGTGAAGTGGCATCGATAAATAACTTTTCAAAAGCTGGCGATTGGTCATGGGGATCGAGATAACCAACGTTAAGTGGCAAATTTGGCCCTCTTTTGTGCTCGAGATATTAGGGTTCGGCGACATAAAAGAATCGACATAACCGATGAGAAAATGCTAAGACAAAGAGAGAATTTGGCGGTTCCACTTCAAAAACGTCGACTTAATAGGGTTGGCGAATTAACCGAGGTCGAGATAAGCGGGTTCGACTGTATTTATTTTGTTATTTAAGTTGCAAAAAATATTATCACATTGTGATGTTTTTTTTAAATTTCCATCTCTTTGTTAACTCCACACACCCCCCTCAAATGTTACCTTAATTGCAATCCCACTCCGTGCATTTTTTTCTAATTAAAAAAAAAATAAAAATGTAATTTTTAAAAGCCAAGAGCTTTGGAGCAAATGAAAGGGGGAACAACTCTATTTGAAATGCTTGCCACATAATTCTAAACATTGTTGGGGTTTTCGACCTTGGATTAGAAAATGTTTGAAAAACTCGCTTTTTAAATAATTGTATAACTTCATTCTTGAACATTAGATCTAACTAAGTATTTAAAAGAGAAACGAAAGACAACCTATTAATTAGTGCCTCAAATGCTTGTAATTATTTTTAAAAAAAAACAACTTTAAAACCAATTCGCGATTTTCACAATAATAACGTTAACACATTTGGAGAGACAACTAATTTATTCGTATTATGTTTTTCTTCAGCTTGCAATACTCGGTGGTTGAAAAGTGAGTAAAGTAAACGAAAGACAGTGGTTTAAAAGAAAGTGTGTGAAGAGAGAAATAGAAGGGAAATATCTTTTAGACTGTCTCTTGAGTTAGGAACTGTTGCGTAAATCATGAATTAAATTGTGGTTCTGAAGTTGCATTACGTAAATGACAGTTTTCTTCCGTACCACGTGATCAATTCGCTTAGATTTGTTTTAGAGGCTACTGATACTTAACAGCGTTACAATCACTTGAAGACACCGTTAGCATTGGCTTCGCGGTCACTGACACTTTTGGCGATACAATCATTTGAGTGAAACACACCCTAGAGAGTGATGTAGAGACCTCACAACATTCCTTATAAAATAGTTTGTTAAGCAGAACGTTCCTATACAATCTGTTAAACACAGAACACTTCCTATACAATCTGTTAAACACATAACACTACCTATACAATCTGTTTAACACAGAACACTTCTTATACAATCTGTTAAACACAGAACACTTCCTGTACAATCTGTTAAACACAGAACACTTCCTGTACAATCTGTTAAACACAGAACACTTCCTATACAATCTGTTAAACACAGAAAACTTCCTAAACAATCTGTTAAACACAGAACACTTCCTAAACAATCTGTTAAACACAGAACACTTCCTATACAATCTGTTAAACACAGAACACTTCCTATACAATCTGTTAAACACAGAACACTTCCTAAACAATCTGTTAAACACAGAACACTTCCTAAACAATCTGTTAAACACAGAACACTCCCTAAACAATCTGTTAAACACAGAACACTTCCTGTACAATCTGTTAAACACAGAACACTTCCTGTACAATCTGTTAAACACAGAACACTTCCTATACAATCTGTTAAACACAGAACACTTCCTAAACAATCTGTTAAACACAGAACACTTCCTAAACAATCTGTTAAACACAGAACACTTCCTATACAATCTGTTAAACTCAGAACACTTCCTATACAATCTGTTAAACACAGAACACTTCCTAAACAATCTGTTAAACACAGAACACTTCCTAAACAATCTGTTAAACACAGAACACTTCCTAAACAATCTGTTAAACACAGAACACTTCCTAAACAATCTGTTAAACACAGAACACTTCCTGTACAATCTGTTAAACACAGAACACTTCCTGTACAATATGTTAAACACAGAACACTTCCTATACAATCTGTTAAACACAGAACACTTCCTATACAATCTGTTAAACACAGAACACTTCCTATACAATCTGTTAAACACATAACACTACCTATACAATCTGTTTAACACAGAACACTTCCTATACAATCTGTTAAACACAGAACACTTCCTATACAATCTGTTAAACACAGAACACTTCCTGTACAATCGCTTGTTTAAACATACAAGACTTCCTATGAAGTCAAAATTTTGAAATTATAAACGGAGATAACTGCGTTCATACAAATATTCACTTTTATTCCTGTTTTCTCCCTTGGTTTGTTTGATCAGATCTTCTAACGTTGTCCACCTTGCCAAAGTTGCCATACACCTCTGCACACATTAGAATGGTCACATTAGGTTTCATTTTATGAATTTTTATTTTAAAAAAAAAACAAAAAAAAAAAAAACGGAGTGATTATTCACAGTCGGTTGTGAATAGCGTAGAGCTAGTGGTAGTAAACTATTCATCTGCTGTGAATAGCGTAGAGCTAGTGGTAGTAAACCATTCATCTGCTGTGAATAGCGTAGAGCTAGTGGTAGTAAACCATTCATCTGCTGTGAATAACGTAGAGCCAGCGGTAGTAAACCATTCATCTGCTGTGAATAACGTAGAGCCAGCGGTAGTAAACCATTCATCTGCTGTAAATAACGTAGAGCCAGCGGTAGTAAACCATTCATCTGCTGTGAATAACGTAGAGCCAGCGGTAGTAAACCATTCATCTGCTGTGAATAACGTAGAGCCAGCGGTAGTAAACCATTCATCTGCTGTGAATAACGTAGAGCCAGTGGTAGTAAACCATTCATCTGCTGTGAATAACGTAGAGCTAGTGGTAGTAAACCATTCATCTGCTGTGAATAACGTAGAGCTAGTGGTAGTAAACCATTCATCTGCTGTGAATAACGTAGAGCCAGCGGTAGTAAACCATTCATCTGCTGTGAATAATGTAGAGCCAGCGGTAGTAAACCATTCATCTGCTGTGAATAACGTAGAGCTCATGGTAGTAAACCATTTATCTGCTGTGAATAACATAGTGAGTTATTCCCATCCGACTGTGTATAACATAATAATAGTGCTACAATAATAAAGTCTGTTCAAATAAAGAAAAAAATTATAGAATAAATACAACCAATAATTCCGATACGTTATTTTTTTTTTTTTTTAACTGCTAGCTGTAGCTGACCATTCATCAACTGAAAATAACTCTATGAGTGTTATACACAGTCGGCTGTGGAATGATGTTGAGCAGCAGACTGTGCATGACGCCATCCTTTTTTATTTTTGTTGTTGCTAAGTTTGAATGTAAAAAAAAAAAAATTTAAACGCGATGTAAGTAAATTTCATAAAATAATTTATTGCCACCTTTTGAAATGTCCCACATTCGTGAATTTTTAAATTTAAAATAGAATCTGGTATTAAACTTAATTTTAAATTTTTTTTTTTAAGTTCAGGTTTTTTTCAAAGAATGTTCAGGAGCAACGCCAGGTCTCTGTTATTTTCAAAACACATCAACATATTCTTAGATACGATTCCGCCATTGATAAAGCGTTGTCTTGGTCATTTTAGAGAAATTTCACCAATGGTCAACGACAAGATAGAGAGGAAGAGTCAATGGTCAACGACAAGATAGAGAGGAAGAGTCAATGGTCAACGACAAGATAGAGAGGAAGAGCTAACGGTCAACGACAAGATAGAGAGGAAGAGCCAATAGTCAACGACAAGATAGAGAGGAAGAGCCAATAGTCAACGACAAGATAGAGAGGAAGAGCCAATTGTCAACGACAAGATAGAGAGGAAGAGCTCGCGTTCATTGATATCAGCGTTTATTAAATTCTGTGGAAATTTTTTAACATGGGAAGAAAATATCAGCCAAAATAGCATGAGGTCTAGTATATTTATATCTTATCATAAAACTCTTCAAGCTAAAAATGGGCCATCATCTCAAAAGAACAAATCCATATAAATTATATATCAACCGGTCTCCATGTCCTCATCGCTTTCATGATAATAATCCTGAATGGTGTATTGAATAACATATTGAATAAAATGCAACCTTATAATGTAAATACATACATTGTAAAAACCCCACACCACGCCTCACACCCCCACCCCACGCCTCACACACCCCCACCCCACGCCTCATACCCCTACCCCACGCCTCATGCCCCCACCCCATGCCTCACACACCCACCCCATGCCTCATACCCCCACCACACCCCTCATACCCCCACCCCACACCTCACACCCCCACCCCATGCCTCACACCCCCACCCCACGCCTCATACCCCCACACCACGCCTCATACCCCCACCCCACGCCTCACACCCTCACCCCATGCCTCACACCCCCACCCCATGCCTCACAAACCCCCACGCCTCAAACCCCCCACCCCACGCCTCATACCCCCACACCACGCCTCACACCCCACCCCACGCTTCAACCCCCACCCCACGCCTCTTACCCCCACACCACGCCTCATATGCCCCACACCACGCCTCACACCCCACCCCATGTCTCACACCCCACCCCATGCCTCACAACCCCCCCACGGCTCAAACCCCCACGCCTCATACCCCACCCCACGCCTCACACACCCAACCCACGCCTCACACCCCCACACCACGCCTCAAACCCCAACCCACGCCTCACACCCCCACACCATGCCTCACAACCCCCCACGCTTCAAACCCCGAACTCCACGCCTCATACTCATCACCCCACGCCTCACACCCCCTCACCACCCCACGCCTCACACCCTACCCCACGCCTCACACCCCACCCCACCTCTCATACCATAGTAAATAAATCGAAACCCTACTGAGGACATAAACATCTAATTCAGTCAATTTAAAAAAATCCTTGACACAATTGAAGTAAAGAAAAACAACAACAACAAAAACTCTTTATTAAGACAAAACAACGCATTCATCAACATAAGTGAGAACTTCACATGACATTTAGTTGCTTCAACAAATCATGCTATAGCTGGAACTCATATCTTCATGCGACTTGACCCCTTCATATCTTCATACTACTTGATTGCTTCATGTCTTCATATTATTGGACCCCTACTTAACTTCATACAACTTGGCCCCTTCATATCTTCATACTACATGGCCCCTTCATATCTTCACACTACTGGGACCCTTCATAATCTTCAACATACTGGACTGCTTTGTTTTATTATTTACCTGTAGGATTTGACGCTTACATTGCGAATTCTACAGTCCACAGTGAATGATAGCCTCATTTCTTTGTCATGTATTCAGTTTCCTTGCGTTCGACCTAGCCGGACCTCAGGAGCACCAACATGTGGTCAGTGGATTAACCGGTGACCCATTAGTAGTACAAAAAGTTCATTGACAGGGTGACCAGCCGAAATGACATTATCATAGTGTGATTATGGCACGTGGTCACAATGTCACGTGGACACGCCGACGGCCCGGTAACGAAGAATGACCAGGCGATAAGACAATTAGTTTTTCCCCCGTGGACCACGATCGGGACAGGTTGACCTCCATGCTGAGCAGGTTGACCTCCATGCTGGACGCGTGCGTGTGAAAGGGTGGGAAGGAAGGACGACAATTCAGACTTGAGAGATAACGGATGGAAGAACGCTAATCGATTGTGTGTGGATGAGTGTGTGCGTTTGCGTGTTTGTCTTTGCGGGCGAATCTTGAGCTGACCACATCCGTTTCGTGCTAGCTGGCCATTTGATGTAATATAATACTCAATAGTTCTGTGACGATCATTAATAATCACACAATGCTGACATCTGTCTCCGTGGTGTTGGCTGACATATTTCCCCAACTCCTGACCAGGCTCTAAAACTCTGAATGCACTTTGAAAGGACTTTACCTAAAAAAACTACTTAAGAAGTTTATAACGAAATAGAAAATTTCACAAAATATATTTGGTTCACAAATTCAATAAGCCAAGACCTTGTATGATGTCATAAGCCAAGATCTTATATGATATCATAAGCCAAGATCTTATATGATGCCATAAGCCAAGATCTTATATGATATCATAAGCCAAGATCTTATATGATATCATAAGCCAAGATCTTATATGATACCATAAGCCAAGATCTTATATGATATCAATTTTTAGACGACTCCCAGCTCTTCCATAAAGATTTTATTTCGTTTTCAATGTATAAAGGAATACGATTATTGCCTCAAAGCCCACCTACTGGCGCAAAGTTGAGTTAGTGTTGCCCACCCAATCCTTGTCAATCACGTAACGCTTTACTTTCATCCATTTCATGCGCGATATTTTTTCGCTTTCCAACTTCTTCCTACTTTTCTCTGTCACTCCCACCAGCTCCCCTACTCATTCTCTTGACTCTCGGTTTCTCCTACAATAGTTAAATCTCAATATCAGTCTCAAGGTCAGTCTGAAGGTCAGTCTTTTAAATCCCGACTCCATGATCAGATTTTAAATGTTAATTTGAGCCATTCATTTTGGTTTAAAAGTTCAAAACATATGCACACGCCCATACACATAGTATAGTGTTCACATAACTTCGGATATGGCAGGACACATTAAATTAATAATTACAAATTATTTCAACAATCCGATAAACGTTAACCCCACAATCCTCTTTAAAATATTATTTGATATTAATTAATTAACGAGTTTAATTTTGTTTTTAAAAATATCTTAATTAAATAAATAGCCAATGGAAAAACCGGATGTACATTTTAATACCTATTTACCAAATGTAAAGACCCTCTAGACATTTTTCTCTGAACTGTTATTAAAATCTTTAAAAAATTTAAAAAAAATAAAAAAAAAAAAAACGGAGGCAAAATTTCCTGGAATAACCATCAGAGTATTTATAGAGACGAATCTCATTCTGGGAATTCCCAGTAAATCTCTTAGAACAGTTGTTCTCAACCTTCCTAATGCTGCGACCCTTAAATACAGTTGCTCATGTTGTGGTGACCCCCAACTACAAAATTATTTTCGTTGCTACTTCATAACTGTAGAGTATAGGCCTATGTGTTTTCCGATTGTCTTATGCGACCCCTGTGAAAGGTTCGTGCGACCCCTGTGAAAGGTTCGTGCGACACCTGTGAAAGGTTCGTGCGACCCCCAAAGAACCGATGTCTTAGAAGAAATCCGCGTTTTGGGATTTATAGCTTTTATCTCTTCAATTCTTTCTGCAAGTCTTATTTTGGATTACAGATTTCCACTCCAGGTGATCTCATACAATCGTTTCAAGGAGAGTAGTTACGTAACGGAGGGGGGAGGGGGGGGGGCGATTCAGTTAGAAACATTTTTCTCTGTGTCTTAGCCCCTTTTGGTCGGCAACTATTGGTAGCATCCCAGTAATCCTAATGTAGCATCCCAGTAATCCTAATGTAGCACCCAAGTAATCCTAATATAGCATCCCAGTAATCCTAATGTAGCATCCCAGTAATCCTAATGTAGCATCCCAGTAATCCTAATGTAGTATCCCAGTAATTCTAATGCAACACCAAAGTCATCCTATAAATGTAGCACCCAAGTAATCATAATGTAGCACCCTAGTCATTCTAATGCAGCACCACGGTAGCACTAATGTAGCACTGCAGTTATCCTAATGTAGAACCCCAGTTATCCTAATGTAGCGCCCCAGAAATCCTAATGCAGCACCGCTGTAATCCCAATCACAGCACCGCGAATTTGTTACTTAAATTGCCACGTCTACGTTTCTTCATGCGCAAACAGATACGTTCAGATTTCATTTAAACTGTTCATTAAATAAGCTGTTATTCGCCGCGCTCTCAGAAACGATGAAACACTTATGACGCTGTTAGACATGCGCAATGGGAGGTTAGGGATAAAACTAAAAGATTGGAAAAATACATTATGACCAGACGTGGGATATGATATCCTAACCTTTCATAAGACGCCACGTAACATTCATATCTTATACTGTTAAAGTTATCTAACTAATGACGTCATTAAGTATTAAATGTCTTCTTTACCATCCAATAACAATCTTCCTTCTCTTACCACCCGTTAACTTTCTTCTCCGCACTTCAATTCAATGACGCTCTTCTCTAACACAGTTAACAGCCGATAACTTTCTTCTCTACCAGCCGATAACCTTCTTCTCTACCAGCCAATAACTTTCTTCTCTACCAGCCGATAACTTTCTTCTCTACCAGCCGATAACCTTCTTCTCTACCAGCCAATAACTTTCTTCTCTACCAGCCGATAACTTTCTTCTCTAAAAGCCGATAAATTTCTTCTCTACCAGCCGATAACTTTCTTCTCTATCAGCTGATAAATTTCTTCTCTACCAATCGATAACTTTCTTCTCTAACAGCCGATAACTTTCTTCTATATCGGCCGATAACTTTCTTCTCTACCAGCGGATAACGTTCTTCTCTAAAAGCCGATATCTTTCTTCTCTACCAGCCGATAACTTTCTTCTATATCGGCCGATAACTTTCTTCTATGCCCTTCAATTCGATGACGCTCTTCTCTAACACAGTTAACAGCCAATAATCTTCTTCCCTACCAGCCGATAACTTTCTTCTATATGGCCGATAACTTTCTTCTCTAAAAGCCGATAACTTTCTTCTCTACCAGCCGATAACTTTCTTCTCTATCAGTTGATAACTTTCTTCTCTATCAGCCGATAACGTTCTTCTCTACCAGCCGATAACTTTCTTCTCTAACAGCCGATAAATTTCTTCTCTAACAGCTGACAGCTTTCTTCTCTACAATAACTTTCTTCTCTTTTAAAGTAAGAATGAGCGTTTCAAATGAATCAAACATTCAAATAGTTATAAACTGGTTTGTCACAAAGATTATCTCAGCATCGCCTGGCTATAGATTAAACCAACCAGATCAGCCGAAATAATCTCCCGAACCTGTTCCCCGAAACGATCAACTTGTGATTATCTCCCCAATTGCCCGAGTCGCGCGCCCCTGACAGATGAAATAAATTCAACACGTTGAGAAATAGCAACTGTAACATGCAGAACGTGTCACTCAACAGCCATGTTGATAAGCTCCGCTTTAGCTCAAACACCTCCAGCAAATTTTAATAGAGATAAAGCTGTGGCTATAAATATGCCCAGATTGGACAGCAGACAAATTGATAAGCGCGTTAAACGACTGCACACGTTACATAAACATGCAGAGAACAGCACGTGAGGCAGTGTGTGTGGTGATGAGAGCAGCGTTACCTCCCCTTGTTTAGAGACCACGTTTCCAGCGTTATGATGACCCAACATGGCAGGTCTGTCTCAAAGGGAAGTAATCATGTTCAGTTTTATTGCATGTGTCAGAAAGTTCCGAACTCGTCTTTGAGGTCCATGAGCTAGGAACACGGTAGTGGAAGCTTTGGTTATTAGAGACTGTAACAGATCACATATTTAATATGTAATATTTTTCTAACTTTGTTTCGGAACATTACATTTTTGTTTGAGTAGAAACAGGAAGTAGAATGAATTATGGGAGGAAAAAAAGAGAAAAGATTGTCAATTATGGATGACTGAGATGTTTTTGCTCTAGCAACGGTTGTGTTCATACATCTTATAACATCGAGTGTAGAATCTTATGAATTCTGTTTATATGAAGGATTATGTGTATTATATTTCTCCATTACATTATGATTGTAAAAAGACGTCAAGGTGACAACTAAATGTTGTAGTGATGCTAAATATTTCTTCCTCGTGTTCTTGAATTGGAAAGATAAGAATCATAGAATGACTAATTAGAAGGACGACATAGATTATTAATTCTTCAAGTAACATCCACATCTAACATAAAAAGAGGGATGTTACAGAGACTATTTCTGGTTTTGTTTTGAAAAGTCCATTTTATTGTATTGTTATGATATAGTACAAATATAGTGCTTGTGTTGATTAGATACTAGCAGCATGGTACAAATATAGTGGTTGTGTTTACTATGGACTAGGAGCAAGATATACATTTCAACCTTGTTCTTTGCTAGCGTTTGATAGATTAAGCCGTGATGTGTTGCCCTGATTTTACGTGCAGTGCATTTTTGTGGTTACATGACAGTTCATCGGCAGATTCACTTTATCGACATACATTTCATCGACAAATATATTATGGGTATACATTTTTTCTACAGACTACAGAAGATAACACCGACATGGACAGTTCATCGACTGACAGTTTAAAGTCGAAATCTGCATTGACTTGTATCATGGAGCTCAAGTGTATGTCATCTAAATTGTATGATATCTTATATAATCTACATAAATACAAGTACAAATATAGATTTTTACGAATTCCGAAATCAAATAATTACATAACATTGAAAGGACTATTATTTTTTTTTAAAAATCTGACTTTGATAGGACAAGCGATCTGACATTGATAGGACATACAATCTAACGTTGGGAGGACACAAAATCTGACATTGTTAGAACAAACAGTATGACATGGTGAGGACACACAATCTGACATTTAATAGGACACACAATCTGTCATTTTCAGGACACACAGTCCTACTCCACAGAACATATTGCTCCGAGATTGTTAGGACACACCCATGTCTAACAGACGCTACATAATTACTGTGCCTAAGAACTAGTAAGGACACCCATACGTCTTACAGACCCTATTGAATCACCGTGACTAAGAACAAACACAACTAGTCTCAGCGTGTATGTGTGAGTGTGTGTCTGTTTCATTGTTCTCATCTCACGACTGTTAGGCCACAGTTGGCTCCCAGTCGTGACTACCATAAAGAAATGACCATTTATATTTTGGTGCCGGGCGATGAGTGGTCAAAAATCGATATCATCAAAAGATACATTGACCCGCATGTCCAGGACTTGAATACATACCAGGAAGAGCAGTCTGGCCTAAACGTACAGCAGTATCATTTCAGTACATGACGTCACACCAGCGTGTCTACAAAGTTAACAACCCTTGCTGACACAGTTTGTCGTGCCAATCCCTTACAAAGCGTAATATCTAGCAATGTGTGTGGGTGGGGGTGGGGGTGGGGGTGGGGCTAAAAATACGACAAAATATGCATTCAAGTAACGCAATTTATAAGAATCCCAATTATTGCCCCCCCCCCCCCTTTTCCCCAATAGCCTCGCAACTCCACATTTTTCACGCCCTTATATTAATATTCTAATGACCTACCCGGTTTTAGATCGCAGATTTGTTTCACCAAAATTTTCAGAAAAACAAAAGAAAATATTACGCACTAAACGAACTTGCGATATTTTTTTAAAAAAGAATCTCATTTAGTGCAGTTATCGGGAATTTTTATGTAAAAAAATCAAATTTCCTTTAATTTCCCCTTGAAAAACAAGAACAACTGATTTTTGAGGGTTATGATTGAGGGCGGGGCTGAAAATTTGATAAAATGTCTTGTCATCGGCAACGAGACTATGTGTCAAGTTTCAGCTTGATCATTTGACGGGAAATGGGTCAATTAGCCGTCCGAAGATTTTTGCCTGCTAGCAAGCCACCCACGAACAAATGCGAAGTTAAGATAAAAGGATTTAATAAACGAACCAAGAAAGCCCCGTATTATTTTGTGTGTGTCCTAAATGTTCATATTACTACATAAATAAATATGTAATAGTAACAACGGTTAGATGAACAAAAAGTCGATAGTCAATAAAACAAGAAACCAACCAGTTTCCTTCTGTGAGATTAGTTACCTTCTGTGAGATCAGTTACCTCCTGTGAGATCAGTTTCCTTCTGTGAGATTAGTCAGGTGCTACCGTTCCCGTACCAACTTCGATCAAGTAAAATCAATCACTGAATAAAATCAAACTATATATAGTTCATTGATGGACCCGTCAGCACAGTGTACTCGGAAACAAAATTATTGAAAACAGTGAGGATTTGAGTAGAAAGACTTTCTCAAAATCTCCTGCCTCTGAGGTATTAGCTCATACAATTTATTCGATTAACAACAATTATGTTTTCAAATTATTTTAACCCGCTCCGATAACATCAGTGCAGACAAGTACACACAACTCGTTCATTGTAACTCTCTTTCTTATCTTACAATGTTTTAGGTACAAGAAGGTTTTTCTCGTGAAGATGAATGGGAACAATCCGCCTGAAAGAAAGGATGGAACTGCTAATGACTTAGAGCACAGACAAACACATACACAAAAACAGACAAACGCAGACACAAACACAGGTAAACACACAGACAAACACACAAACACAGACAAACATAGACACACAAACACAGACATACACACAAACTCAGACACAAACACACACAAACACAGACAAACACACAAACTCAGACAAACACAGACACACATAGACACACAAACATAGACATACACACACACTCAGACACAAACACAGAGCGGAATAAAGGAACCAATCTACCAGCCAATTTAATTTGCCATATATTTTTCTTGATCTCACATCAAAGGTACCACCGCGTCACCTCAAAGGTACCACCACATCACCCCAAAGGTACCACCATCTCACCTCAAAGGTACCACCACCTCACCTCAAAGGTACCACCACATCACCTCAAAGGTACCACCACCTCACAGGTACCACCATGTCACCTCAAAGGTACCACCACCTCACCTCAAACGTACCACCACCTCACCTCAAAGTTACCACCACCTCACCTCAAAGGAACCACCACCTCACCTAAAAGGTACCACCACCTCACCTCAAACGTACCACCATCTCAACTCAAAGGTACCACCATCTCACCTCAAAGGTACCACCACCTCACCTCAAAGGCACCACCATCTCACCTCAAAGGTACCACCATCTCACCTCAAAGGTACCACCACCTCACCTCAAAGGTACCACCACCTCACCTCAAAGGTACCACACCTCACCTCAAAGGTACCACCACCTCACCTCAAAGGTACCACCACCTCACCTCAAAGGTACCACCACCTCACTTCAAAGTTACCACCACCTCACCTCAAAGGTACCACCACCTCACTTCAAAGGTACCACCACCTCACCTCAAAGGTACCACCATCTCACCTCAAAGGTACCACCACCTCACCTCAAAGGTACCACCATGTCACCTCAAAGGTACCACCACCTCACCTCAAACGTACCACCACCTCACCTCAAAGTTACCACCGCCTCACCTCAAAGGTACCACCATCTCACCTCAAAGGTACCACCACCTTACCTCAAAGGTACCACCATCTCACCTCAAAGGTACCACCACCTTACCTCAAAGGTACCACCACCTCACCTCAAAGGTACCACCACCTCACCTCAAAGGTACCACCACCTCACCTCAAAGGTACCACCAAGTCACCTCAAAGGTACCACCACCTCCCCTCAAAGGTACCACCACGTCACCTCAAAGGTACCACCATCTCACCAGTAATCACGCCCGAAATGCAAGCTTACCGTCTTAACGCCACTGACAACATTTTTAACTTTACAGACAACACCACATCTTTTCTTCTAACACACTGCCCCCCCCCCCCATTTCCACTTTTGGGAACTCCTCTCGTAGACACAAATGTTCTTTATTTGATGTTCTCGGCTTTCTGTCACGTGGCGAGTCTTACAGTTGAGATGTCCGTCAAGAGGGTTTATTCAAACATCCCATCGGGCAACTCCAAATATTTTCAGGATTAAAATCAGACAGCAATTTGACAAGCTGGCAGTTAATAACAAACACGTGGCAGCTATTGCATCGCAGTAGGTCGAGTTTCCTGTATTGCAATGGACTTTTCAGTATTTTCTGTATGCACCAAAAGCTCCAACACACAAAACTTAAAAACATATTACTCAAATTAATACTACTTCAACATATACTACTTCAGCACATGCTACTCCAATGCACGCTACTCCAACACATACTGTTTGTCGGTTCGAAACGTGTCTGTTTATGCGTGCGGTGTCTACATGTAAGAGCTGTTTAAGTCTGTTAATAACGTGTCTGTTTGTTAGTGCTGTCTGTTTGTAAGAGCGGTGTATGTCTGATAATAACGTGTCTGTTTGTAGGTGCAGCGTCTGTTTGTAAGTGTTGTGTCTGTTTGTAAGTGTTGTGCCTGTTTGTAAGTATTGTGTCTGTTTGGTAGCAGGTTAAAACCATCAGCAGCTCGTTGACTTCTCGATAAACATAGAAAGTTGACATTTGATTCGTTGCCTCTCAAAGATAAGTGGATTCCCGATTAACCTATTCCGACATAAATCCGTTTTAAATAAATGTATTTTTTTTAACCAATGTCTGATATTTTAAAGTGGCACTGAGATTTTCATAGCCTAGTCGTCCCATAGGTCTTAAGCCACGCGGGATAGGGGAGAAGGGGGGTTGGCGCAATATTTAAGTATAAATATAAAACAATAACCAAAAAAAACTAAATAGTTTCTTGATCATTTTTGGTCCTAAATTTTAGTTTTATAGCATTTGTATCTAGTATTTCATATCTTTTTTTTTTTTTAAAGTGGGGAAATCTCATTAGTTTCGTCACCTTGGTTACCGGAAATTTGATCGAAAGAAATTTCGTCGACGGAAAATTGATCGACGGAAATTTGATCGAACGGAAATTTGGTCGAATCTTTTTTTCAGTTCAGACGTTAAAATTTTCGTCAAATTTCTTTTTGAACGCACTGTAATAAATAGTAAAACAAAATAATGCATCCAAAAATAAATTTGAAGCAAAATCTTAACGTGTGGACTGAAAAAAAGATTCGACCAAATTTCCGTTCGATCAAATTTCCGTCGATCAATTTTCCGTCGACGAAATTTCTTTCGATCAAATTTCCGGATACGCGTCACCTTGGGGATCTCCGACGTCAACATTGCATGATGATTTATATTGGATTGTGTTGCAATCACTTTTAAGACTTTTGAAGTATTTTGTATTTATTTTCATAGTTTCCTTATCTATGATGTGCAAAAGATGCCACTGTGGGTCAAACAAATGTCATTATGAGTAAACATCTATTCCCGGTGAATTCTTGCATACTAATATAAATGCTGCTATTTTGATGATTACGTGGTTTCTATGACTTCTTCTATTGCAGTTTTTATCACTGAATGGCAGCTCGTTAATGTCGTTTCCCATGGTTCAATATCTACTCTCTCCCCCCTCCACCAAACCTCTTTTAATAGGATTTAAAGACGCAGAGAAGTTGTTCCGATAGGGTAATTACTTTTAACGTCTTTTGTCACGATGAGCCGGCTTCCTGCGGGGCAGGCAGCTGATGACGTCACTTGTCTCAGGGCAAGACCTTTAAGGTAAGTCAAGATATTAAACGCTTCAAATATTTATAAATGATCACAATTTGCAGATGGTGTAACATTGTACTGTATCACATGGGCCGGCACGCTTTTAAAAGAATTTAAAAAATGCGTCTTAAATGGTAGATTTATAAGTTATACGCACGCTGAATGAATTAGAAGTCTTACTTTGGCACGTTGAAAGAATTAGAAGTCTCACTTCAGCACGCTGAATGAACTAGAAGTCTTACTTTGACTCGCTGAATGAATTAGAAGTCTTACTTTGACACGCTGAATGAACTAGAAGTCTTACTTTGACACGATGAATAAATTAGACATTTTGCTCTAGTACACTAATACAAAAAAAGGTTGCCGACCCCTGTGGTTCATATAATACAGGTATCACATTTGCTTAGTTACCATTTGGTACTAGTCACCCTGGTGCTAATCGTTGGTATCAAACAGACCGATATCATCTTGTATTGGTATCATGGTGTACTGGTATCATGGTGTACTGGTATCATGGTGTACTGGTATCATCTTGTATTGGTATCATGGTGTATTGGTATCATGGTGTACTGGTATCATGGTGTACTGGTATCATGGTGTACTGGTATCATGGTGTACTGGTATCATCGTGTATTGGTATCATGGTGTACTGGTATCCTCTTGTATTGGTATCATGGTGTACTGGTATCATCTTGTATTGGTATCATGGTGTACTGGTATCATCTTGTATTGGTATCATGGTGTACTGGTATCATCTTGTATTGGTATCATGGTGTACTGGTATCATCTTGTATTGATATCCTACTGATATTATATTAACACCGCAGGACTTTAAAGTAGAGAGATCGTCGAAAAACGGAGATGTCACGAATGACCATGGGGCAACCAGGAGTGTGAGAAGAAAATACAATGGAGACAAAACAAAGGCCATGAAAATGTACAGGACGAAAAAATATAGAATGTGTAAAAGCTAAATTGAAAGAAACGAAAGACTTATCATAGAGGGGGCTATTAGAGGAATGTAGGCCAACGTGAGGATAAAAGACGAAAAGAATGGATACCAAGCCAGACATCAAATGAGCGAGAGCCAGGAATGGAGAATTAATTACGGAAAATAGTGAAGTATTGGAGAGGTGAGATGAATATTTGAGGGAATACAAAATGCAGACAATGGACAAGATGAAGATTATCAACCGCCACATGGAGGACCAGATCCCTTAAAAAAACTCCCCAACTTTGGAAGGAACTACAGAAGTAATCATTTGAAAAACATCAAAGCCCGGAGAGCTACACACGCAGACACATAAACGTATTAACTAAAATTTGGAAAGAGGTGGAAATTCCAACCGAATGGGAAACAGTACTATTAACCCCAATACATGGTTTCAAACTTCAAAGCCCAAACTACAGAGGAATTTTCCTATCAAATGCAACATACAAAGTACTGATAAAACGTATTGCCAAGAGACTACACCCGTACAAATCCTAGGTGACGACCAATGTGGATTCAGATAAAACAGATAAACGGCTGATAAGATTTTCACCATCAGATGCCTATTAGAGAAATGTTACGAATATAATATCCCAGTGCATACGTGGACTATAAAATGGCCTCCCCTATGACAGCATCAAAGAAAATATTGATATGAGAATCTGCAGAAGTTTGGCATACCCAACAAACTGACAAGAATGATACATGTAATATTAAAAAATCAAAAACAAAATCAAGGTCCATGGAGAATATTCAAAGGAATTTTTTAGACTAGTCAATGCCTGGGAGAAGGAGACTCACTGTCTCGTATGCTAATTAACCTATTAACATTGGAGTTAGTTATAGAAGGATACGTATTGACACCCGAGGAACAATAACAGGATACTTTCTAAACGAAACCCAAAACCAACAACAATTAGGCACTCTCTACAATCAACCCTTTCAGGACATATGCTGATGACATGGGAAACGTAGTAAAGATATATATATATATATATATATATCAATGCCTTTATTGAAATAGAAGACGCATCATTACAAGCAGAATTGGAAGTTAACAACCCCACCAAAAAAAAAAACAAAAAAAACAACATGACTATGATAAGAGAACAGACAGATGAAACCATCACAATTAGAAACCACACTTTTGAACAAGTAAAATAAATGCTGCGTTCAAACTGTGTGAAGAAAATAGAACAAGGTATGTGAAAGCTTGAATAGACAGTCAGGACTAAAAGAACGTTACGGATAAGAGACTTCCTCAGCAGACCTGACAAAAAAATTGACAAGAAATAGAGTATAGTTAAAAGCTTAAGTGATTACCATTGTTATTGCTGGAAGTTATATTTTCCAAAACCAATAATCAGGAAGTAAAAGAGTGTTTGTATTATTACTGTGAGAAATAAGATATTAACGAACTAAACTATTTTGGAGATGGATAAAATATAGTACAGGGAAAATGAGGATCATTAGCAGGAGAGTATTTGATCAATTCTATATGGTGATCTTGTGGAAAAAAAAAAAAGCTGAATTTATTTGTTTTTCCTTCTAACTCTCGCTGGTGTGTTGGTACAGGAAATCAGTGCCGTGATGGATATATATGATGTCTCTTTATATTAAATCTCGTTGAAATCGGATGAGACCGGGGAAAGTTTGCCCCTTTCACTATCACGAAGATGTTCAGTAAACCTATATGATAATCGTCTACCAATTTCCCCTACATAACAGGAGCGGCATCTACGGCGCACAATCACATACATCACATTTAGACTAACGCATGTGAAACACTCTTTAATGGTAAAAAACCATTACGGAGGCAACTGTTTTTGGTTTGGAGTGCATAGTGACCAGTCCTACAACGGCTTATTGACCATTATCTAGTCCCAACGCAAGACGGGTCAGCTTGAAGGCGACTGTGAACCGGAAAGTTATCTAAATTGTTGTCTGGGAATCCAAGCATGGAAAAGAAAAGTAACGGCTTGGTCTGAGTGGAAGGAAGTGGTGAGGTAGACCAAACCCTACATGGGTAAGAGTGCCACAGGGACGGATGGATGGTCTGAGCGTAAGGAAGTGGTGAGGCAAGCCAAACCCTACATGGGTCATAGTGCAACAGGGACGGATGGATGGTCTCAGCGTAAGGAAGTGGTGAGGCAGGCCAAACCCTACATGGGACATAGTGCCACAGGGACGGATGGATGGTCTGAGCGGATGGAAGTGGTGAGGAAGGCCAAGCCCTACATGGGCCATAGTGCCACAGGGATGGATGAATACCGTGTCTTGTCTATTGAAGAAGGCATTTAGTCGCAACTTCGTCTTGATCGTCATGTTTTTCCCCTACGCTAAACATATCTTATTCCACTATTTTTTTTACATCCAATTATAATTTAGACCACGAGGGCTGTCCAACATTTGAAACTCATAGACGTTGCGTAGTGGTGCACCTTTTTGGGAAATATTTACTTTGATCAAAGATATGAAGGCTGAGATCTCTCGTCACAACAGCCAGCTGACAACCCCCTCCCCCATCTCCATAGCCCTGTGTTCGTTTCTTTAAAACAAAATGAAAACTGATAAGTTAAGGGGAAAATTGTAAAAAAAAAAAATAATAAAAGGGAAGAGTGACGTCACATTTGTGGACGTGTACCATACAGTTTGGTGTATAACTATACAAAAAAAATTATTAGCAGCTCACATAACTCCAACTGTTTAGCACATTTATTACAAGTAAGATATCACTTAAGCCAGGCTTGTTACAACATTATTTTACATATCGACATTGTGAATATCACAGATACATACTACAGCCTCATGCAGCATGAGTCCCATCATTCTAAATGATATTGAGATGAACGATTAATACGGAAAAGCATTGTCCTCTCCTATGTAATATCGTACTTATATATTGCATTCATCAGCACCAAATCCTAGAGTACAAATCTAATAGCGTTCAAATGTTTACAACCTTCCCAACCTATATCTGTATCTAGTACAATTTCAATACCACTATTTTACCCCAACCTATATCTGTATCTAGTACAATTTCAATACCAATATTTTACCCCAACCTATTTCTGTATCTAGTACAATTTCAATACCAATATTTTACCACAACCTATTTCTGTATCTAGTACAATTTCAATACCACTATTTTACCCCAACCTATATATGTATCTAGTACAATTTCAATACCACTATTTTACCCCAACATATATCTGTATCTAGTACAATTTCAATACCACTATTTTACCCCAACCTATATCTGTATCTAGTACAATTTCAATACCACTATTTTACCCCAACCTATATCTGTATCTATTACAATTTCAATACTACTATTTTAATCCTCTCCTTGGTTCGGTCCTGTCATCAACCGTTGTATTAACAGCATCTACACAATCCCCTTTCCCGCGTCTTTAGTCGCCATCCTGCCATCTTACATTACCGACATTTGTGTCCATTCATCCTTGTCAAAGGTGGCCATCAACTCTCTCTCCTCCTTGCTAACCACAGCTCGTGCCCTCATAATAGATGCCAAACTAGCCCCGGGGCTAGTAGCTCTCTAGAGTTTCCAAACAATTTCTTTCTATTGTTTCTGTGGTCAAAGTAATCCATACATTAAACTAAAGGAACGATTTTTTATTTTCCAAACGACCAAGAGGGTCTACCACGTGACCTGTGTATCAAAATCCCGGGCACGCGCCTCTACGTCACTGACTAGGTGCACGCACGACCTTTGGCCTTTCCTTCAGACGTGTGGACACTTTCTCTCCAAAGATGTCTTTTTTTTATTGTTCGTGAACGTCTTTATACCTCCAACCGAAGAAGCTACAAAGCACCCCCGCCCCGCCCCTCACCCCCACTCTCTCCCTCGTGGCGAGAAGTCGCTACAATGGTTCATCGCCTTGTGGCTAGCTGACCACACAATGCGCCTTTATTTCAGCAAGATACAGGGGGCAGCCATCTTGGTCAGCCGTTAAACGTGAGCACAATAACTAATTGGACGGAAGACTTGAAACCATTCAAAAATAGATCTATGTAAACGGTTCTTGGCCCGAGGTATTGTCCCCGTGCCGTCCAAGGTGTAGGCTAAATGAAACAGGAAGAAAGGGAAGGAATTAATGTTCCGACACTGTCCTTTAAGAGTTGTCCGCCCATCTTCTTAAAGATTTTCAATGAAACTTTTCGCGCTCCCTTCCTTGTGTTTGGGATGCTATCAACATTTTCTTTTTCCTAGTGGAGCATACATGAACTTTTTTTTATATACACCCATAAACTTTCTATTTTTTTTTCCCTTAAAGAAAATGTAAGACTGGGAGATTTAATTTTCTCTTGGGATAATGATAATCCTCATATCCAATAAAGAACTCAATTTTTATTTTTCTGACGTTATATTAATCTATTAGTTAAACATATACTTTAGAACGTACAAGGAAGACTTAGCTACCAAGGAAGACTTAGGTTGAAATTGAACTTATTTTAAGATGCTACACGGGTGTAGTGGGTAGCTACAAAACTGTTTAAAGCGGTGAACTGCTGCTATTTTCTAGCTTGATCATGGCGTCCTCTTCAATCAACCAAAAACGAAAGAAGACTAGCTTAGCAACTGTGTACTGTAAGTTGTAATTGTCTGTCTAAAATAGTAACTATGTATACTGTAACTTGTAACTGTCTGTACTTGTGATGCAGCACTGTGCAATAAGTAAGTAATAACGTACGCCACTAACATGTTATTTAAAGACGCCACTAATATGTTATTTAAAGACGCCACTAACACGTTATTTAAAGACGCCACTAACATGTTATTTAAAGACGCCACTAACACGTTATTTAAAGACGCTACTAACATGTTATTTAAAGACGCCTCAAACATGTTATTTAAAGACGCCACTAACACGTTATTTAAAGACGCTACTAACATGTTATTTAAAGACGCCACTAACACGTTATTTAAAGACGCCACTAACTTGTTATTTAAAGACGCCTCAAACACGTTATTTAAAGACGCCACTAACACGTTATTTAAAGACGCCACTAACACGTTATTTAAAGACGCCACTAACAAGTTATTTAAAGACGCCACTAACACGTTATTTAAAGACGCCACTAACACGTTATTTAAAGACGCCACTAACACGTTATTTAAAGACGCCACTAACACGTTATTTAAAGACGCCACTAACACGTTATTTAAAGACGCCACTAACATGTTATGTAAAGACGCCACTAACACGTTATTTAAAGACGCCACTAACATGTTATTTAAAGCTCGACTGTTCTAAAGCGTTTTGATGATATAATTTCAAGTATTAATCTCCTTGCTATACATAATTATTTTTTTCTGAATGTCTAAAAATTCCAATGACTTCGTCCTCCAAGAGAACCGCGACTTTTAAATTTGTAATTTTAAAAGGACAATAAATTACTTCTTGGAACCGCAATGGCGCCTTATTTTTCAAATTCTATTTGGTCCAAATTAGGATTCTAACTAGCGGCTTATCATCCTTCACCTAGTCATCATCTGGCTTATTTACGGATACTCTCTCGTCCACTCGGCGGGTCCTCCATCTGCGCTCTCTGACTCGCGATGCCAATTAACGCCATCTTTTACTAGTTCACCTCATCAAATTCCCGTATGGTTCCGTCTAAACCCGCAACAATTGCCGTCTTACTTGAACGTAACCAACCGGCCAGAAGTGGGGACAGATGAGGTCATGAAAGGGAAATTTGAGGGTGTGCAAAATCGTGACCCCGCTGCTAATTCCAGTGTCCCCTTTTCTTCTCCGGCGAGTCCTGAAAGGCCTTAACGCGTGACCTCCCTGCTAATGGACTTCCCCTCTTGTCCTCGTCACACTATTACGGTAAAAGGATTCACGCAACGCGAACAACAACGTAACAATTTCCCCCCTCAGACGCCCAACGCCCCTCCGTATCAACACCGGGATTTTGGAAACTATCGTTTTCAGCAAATAAACACGGCCCTTGTGATCAACCTATTGGCCCGTCCTGGCACGCGCCACACCTTCACGTGCCACCACCCCATCTTGGGGCCTGGTTTGAAAAGAGAAACTGTTTGTCGTTAATAACATTTCATTCCACGTCCTTGTGGCTTCCCTCCCATCCCGGCCGGGGGGGGGGGGGGGGGGGCAGCGGAGGCGTGGGGGATGGGGTATCTAAGCCGATTCATGTTTAGATTGAATGTGATTGAATTTCTTTCCAGTGTGTTGGAATGGACGCCACCACACAGGGGGAGACAAACAGATTTCGGGTGACGTTTATTTTCTGTCAAACTTTCAAAAAGTGAATCTGGGTCGTATTCTCTTGGCGACTCCGACTGAAATAGATCACTCTGTGTCTGATTCCATGGATGTCTAGCCAACTTTTCTTCCGCCACATGACGTCATGAATAGTTGTCAATTTACATTTAAAAAAAAAATGAAAACTAAGTTACAATTTACTCATGTGATTTTTTAAATTTTGTAATGTTACAATGGATATGAGATATGGACCCACTACTTC
The DNA here is from genome assembly GCA_964017045.1 of Omphiscola glabra. Lineage (NCBI taxonomy): Eukaryota > Metazoa > Mollusca > Gastropoda > Lymnaeidae > Omphiscola > Omphiscola glabra. The sequence goes on from OZ024798.1 coordinate 36,154,439, forward strand.
GCTGGACCCACTGTTTCGAAGGACCCATTACTTCTCTGGACCCACTACTTCTCTGGACGCATTACTTCTCTGGACCCACTACTTCTCTGGACTCACTCCTTATCTTAAACCACTTCTTCTCTTGAGCCACTTTTCCCTGGGTCCACTTTCTTCTCTTGACCCACTTCTTCCCTGGGTCCACTTTCTTCTCTTGACCCACTTCTTCCCTGGGTCCACTTTCTTCTCTTGACCCACTTCTTCCCCTGGGTCCACTTTCTTCTCTGGACGAGGATGGAAATAGAACATTGATAAATACGTTTAAGATCTCGGTAGCGGTCCCCTGGCACGTTCTCGGCTCGTGAGCAGGCAGGTGGTAGGCGAGCCCTTATTATCTGGGTGTGAAGGACCTCGGGTAATTTGGAGCTGTAACCAGAGCATTTTGATAGCAAGACACGAGGAGGCGGAGAGTATAAAGGCGGTGGACGGGTTGGTGGGGGGGGGGGGGGCAGGCGAGGGACAGTCCGAGGAAATGCGAGGACAGAGCGGAGAAAAGACGGGGACTTGCCGGGATAGGCGGAGGATAGGCCGACGACAGCGGGGGACAGGCTGAGGACAGAGTGGGGACCGGCCGAGGACCGGCTAAGGAAAGTCCTAGGACAGGCCGCGGGTAGGCGGGGAACAGACCGGTGGACAGGCCGAAGACAGAGTGGGGACAGGCCGAGAATAGACGGTGGATAGGTCGAGAATAGACGGTGGATAGGCCGGGGACAGGCGAAGCACAGCGGGGGACAGGCCGAGGAAAGGCCGAGGGACATGCCGGCATAGGCAGGGGATGTGCCGGGATAGGCGGGGGCATGCCGGGATAGGCGGGGGCTTGCCGGGATAGGCGGGGGCATGCCGGATAGACGGGGGGCATGCCGGAATTGGCTGGGGGGGGGCATGTCGTGATAGACGGGGACAGGGCGATGACAGGTCGAAATTTAAGACGGACACTTCCCCCATCCATTTATTTTGAGGTCACCTCCCAGTCAAGCCCCTCTCACCATTATGGTGACGACATCCCACCTTGACGACAATGGACACCCCAAGAAGGCTCGCCATGATTGGAAAGTCATAGAGACCTGTCGGTTCACGAGTGGCTTAAAAAAATGGCGTTTTCTTGAGGAAAAATTGAAAGAAAAACACCATCAACAGAACTTTCAGGCTGACTGATGGGTTGTGACAACGTGGTGTGACAGGGTGTCACGTGCTGGGCCCACTTTTACTTTCCTGACACATCGAACGTGTAAGCGTTGATTGAAAACACGATGTTAAAATTATTACTTTTAGACGTTTTCAAATTACGGTATTTCAAATTTTTGGGGGGTTTAGGGGCTTAGCTTTCAGAGATCACTAATGATCTTAGCCAAGTCAAATTTTATACATTCTTCTTCCATCAAGATTTTAACTAAGTTTTTATTTGCCGAACATCGTCAAGAGAATCTCCTGGATTAAACAACGGGTTAAACAACGGATTAAACAACGGATTAAACTACGGATTATAAACAAGACAATGAAAAATAATAATTTAAAAAAAAACTTTATTTAAAAATAATTTAAAATTAGAAAAAATATTTTCTTTTTAAATCTAACATTTTTTTCTTGTGCTTTGATGGGCTTTTTAAAAAAAATCTGCTCTTAATTTTATTTCGAGACGCTGATACTGAAAATAACACATAAATTATCCATCTTCAGTAAATCAATGAATACATTTGAACTATCTTCCAATTTTAACATTTCTTCTTGCTTTGAAAACAATGACTTAGATCAGGGGTCACCAAACTTTTTTTTCACGGCAGGCCGGATGAACCTGAGGGATAACGGAAAAAATAACGAGCGCGGGCCAGATAATCACTCTGTACAATACTTATTACAAACAAGTTCAAGTACCGTCGGCGGGCCGGATGAACTGGCCTCGCGGGTCGTAGTTTGGTGACCCTCCTGACTTAGATGAAGAGAGAAGTGAAAGATTTCAACATGGATAATACATGCAATAACAGCCAGTTACCAAGATAGATTAAATATAAATGTGGTGGAGATTTAACACACAAATAAATCATTCGGCATAGTCCTAGAGCAAGGGTTACCAACCTTTCAGCAGACGGGCCGAATTTCAGAAATAATATTTCCTACCGGGCCACGCACCTAATATTTTGTGTTAATTAGAGTAACTGATCTTTCCCTTGTAGATGAGTATTAACGTAATTTAGGTGGCTAGTTATATAGCCCAGAAATGCAAAGTGGCAAACCCACTCTTTGACTTCAAACTCTGGGACACTTATTGACTTGCTTGACTTCAAACTCTGGGACACTTATTGACTTGTTTGACTTCAAACTCTGGGACACTTATTGACTTGCTTGACTTCAAACTCTGGGACACTTATTGACTTGCTTGACTTCAAACTCTGGGACACCTATTGACTTGCTTGACTTCAAACTCTGGGACACCTATTGACTTGCTTGACTTCAAACTCTGGGATACTTATTGACTTGCTTGACTTCAAACTCTGGGACACTTATTGACTTGCTTGCAAATATTGATTCTTTTTCTTGCTGCAAATGAAACACTCTTTTCAACCATTTGGCACGGGTCAGCCACCTTACTTCTGCATAAAATGTAACGTTATTATAATCTGAATCCAAAGACTTTAGAAATTCTTGGAACAGACGGTGATTCAACCCGTTCGACTTTATGAAGATCGTTATTTTGACGACCACTTTCATGACCTTGTCCATTTTGAGGGACCTTGAACAAAAATTGTCCTGAATAATAATGTAATTTTATCTTTGAAGTATTACCGATTTGGGAGGCTTCCTTTTCCATCAATTTGACTAGACCTTCTTATTTCCTAACAATTGCTGGAGCACCATCCGGTTTTAACTTCGAAAATTTGTTTAGATGTAACGAAAAAGCGATTCAATGTCAATGTAACTGCCTCTAACTAATCTCATGACCTAGTACTATCCTTACGTGAATACATTACCGTTAATTCTTCTGTATTTCTAACATGGACATCGACATACCTGATAAAAATTGCCAGTTGTGCAGTATCTACCAAATCTGTGCTTTCATCCAATACCAAAGCATACAATATCAACCAGGATGCTCGACTTTTCAAAAACCTCCATCATAGTTTCACGAGACTTATTTTGGAGAAATGTTTCTTCTTTTCTGGACACAAATCTTCGACGAATCTCTCCAAACATTCCTTGACCATGATTTCAACCGTCGAATATGGCTTCGATTTTTTGCATAGCGTGTTGTCTCCAAACCCGCTCTAGCAAATATATTTTGTTTTGCAGAACTTTTTTTTTTAAAAAGTCATTTACTTGGTCTTGTCGAAATTACCCTTTGTACTGGTAGTGCCGTTGGGTGTCATACTCTTCCAAAACAGAAACAGTTTCTTTACAGTTTCTTTACATATCAAGCATATTTGTTTTGTTTTAATTTCCACGAAAAAATTGTTTATATTCCACCTATCTTGAAAACTTCTTAATTCTTCTGCGATTCTTCTCTCTTTTTTTTTTTTGGTCCAACGTCTTTACTAGTTGACGCCATGGTAGGTTATGAGTATAAGCCCGATAGCGTTGCGATCTTCCCGGAGACACCGAAGACCAGTGGCGGGGCGAGGGGGGGGGACAAGGGGGGCATCGTGCCCCGGGCGCTACTCACAAAGGGGCGCCAAATGATATATTTTACATATAATATTGTATGGTTTTCGAATAGGCGAAGGGGGCGCTAAAAAGGTATTGTGCCCCGGGCGCGAGTTAAGCTCGCTACGCCACTGCCGAAGACTAAAGAACAACAATATCAGAAGTTAAAGTCTCATATTAAATTCCATCAACACCTAGCGTCGGGCAAAAAAACTAATTAAACTTGAGTCATGTCAAAGAGCGGCATATTTGAAATAGCTAAAACCAATGGATTTTTCCCCAAAAAATGCGAGATACTTCAAATTTCTCTTAGTTGTAATTTAAAAATATGGAAATGTTCTTTTGGTCACATGTTGTATAAAGTTAAACTTATGCTCACTTGACCTAGCTCCGCGGGCCACTACATGACTATCGGCATGCGGCCTGCGGGCCCCTTGTTGGCCACCACTGTCCTAGAGGAACCTATCTTACGAAACATACTGAAATGAGTCTAATTTGTATAGATTTATAATACAAAGTCTCCGGTAAATCTGTCCATTTTGGTATAAAATTAACAAATTTTCATATAACATACTTGTGTTTAAATAATTAATGTAATGCTGCATGCTTAAAAATGTCATCTGTTCAATATCTCAAAAGTTGGAGCTGATAGGGAAAACCTGATGCTATCTTTTGTGAAAAAGTGAGTTATATATACATATTAAATACCTATAGGCCCCACTGACTATTAAATATCTATAGGCCCAGCTGACCATTAAATACCTATAGGCCCAACTGACCATTAAATACCTATAGGCCCAACTGACCATTAAATAACTATAGGCCCAACTGAATATTAAATACTTATAGGCCCAACTGACCATTAAATACCTATAGGCCCAACTGACCATTAAATACCTATAGGCCACAATGACAATTAAATACCTATAGGCTCCACTGACCATTAAATACCTTTAGGTCCCACTGACCATTGAACAGCTATAGGCCCCACTGACCATTAAATACCTTTAGGTCCCACTGACCATTGAACAGCTATAGGCCCCACTGACCATTGAACACCTATAGGCCCCACTGACCATTAAATACGGTACCTATAGGTCCCACAGACTCGATTCAACATGGCGGTCACGTGTAAGTGAAACAGAAATTGTCACCAGGGTTCTAAAACTGGACTTTGAATATGCTCCTATTGTAAGCAAACTTTAAATACTTGTGTCAATCAAAATTGAAATTTCAAAATTAATCAACAGATGTATGTGTTGGGGCATGCAGCCAAGTGTTATTTTCTATACTACCGTTCATACCGGATTACACATAATAACAACGCGCTGAGTGAACACTGTGTTAACTTTAGGCATAATGAAGGCAGTCAATCGACTAACAGTTAACATTTCCTACGCAAAGGTAACCACGCTGGAATGGTTGGAGCGTTAACCTCCAAGAAATCTTGACGTAGTATTTGAATATTTTAGCCGTCTATGTATTAGAGCTCATGGAGAATTACCGCTAGAGTCACACAAAAAAAACCTCGTCAGAAGGCATAATTATACAGGGTGGTCTTTTGCCAACATAGGATATCAATGAACCAAGTAGTAACTTGTTTCCGGCTACAATAAACCACCGTATCCCTCCCATCTGACCTATACGGCATATCATGCCTCCCCCATGTTCTTCCCATGGAGTAAGCCGAGGCCTACTACTCCTACCCCACCAAAATTTCCATCACAGTCATACCATCTCTAAAACCTTCAGCTGGTACAATAGGCCCCTCAACATAACTGAACCAGGAGTAGCCAAACTTCTCAAAAACTTGAAGCCCAATAAAGCGCCTGGACCTGACTGTATCCCAAACATTGTCTTGAATCCCTGGCTGACAACATTGCATCAACCATCACCGGCCTTTTCCAAAAGTCGCTTGACTCCGGCAAACTCCAGCGAGACTGGCTTGATGCAAATATCACCAATGCCTACAAGAAAGGTAACCGTCATAACCCAGCAAACTACCGACCCATATCCTTGACCTCCATTTCATGCAAAATTCTAGAACACATCATCTGTTGCCACATCCTGAACCATCTTGAACACTACAAAATTTTGACCAACCTAAACCACGTTTCCGCTCTGGAATCTCAACAGAAACTCAATTAATCATCACCACCAATGACCTCCTTGCCTGCTATGACTAAGGTAACCAGGTTGATATGACAATTCTCGACTGCTCCAAGGCCTTCGACTCTGTTCCACAGCAACCTTCATACCTGGCTCTCAACATTCCTAACACAACGGGGTCTGCAAGTAGTGGTATATGGCGTCCGATCAGGCAAAGCCACCGTAGACTCAGTTGTTCCTCAACGCACAGTGATGGACCCCCTTCTCTTTCTCTGTCACTTATACGACCTTCCTGATACTGTAATATCTCACGTGAGGCTATTTGCAGATGACTTTCATGTCTACACAGAGATAAACGGCCACGATGATCACAACCACCTCCAAGCAGATTTGAAGTGCCTTATGAATTGGGCGGACAAAGGGGGCATGAAATTTAGCGAAACCAAATGCTACACAATGAGCATCTCAAGAAAAAACTATCAACCTATAAGTACTCCCCCAAACAACACAATTTTCCAAGTATCAAATGATCCATACCTTGGAATTCTCTTCTCGAATAACCTACAATTACAATGGTCACCCAAAATCAACAAAATTTGAAGAAGAAAAAAATCCAACTCCTAGGTTTTACTCGAAGAAATCTGCGCTACTGCCCAAACCCTTGCAAACGAAATGCCTATATTGCACTCGTCGGTCCACTACTAGAATATGGGATCCATACCTAAATCAAGACGTGGACAAGACGGAGCGAATCCAACGTAACGCAGCGCGCTTCATCATTTTTCCCACGCATAATCATCGCTTGGAACCACCTTTACAATACCGCCGTAAACTCGACGTCAATCGAGAGCTTCAAAACTGCCCCAGCACCCCTTAGTAGCCGTTAAATTACCAGCATCGTAACCCCAATCTTTGCACACATGACATTGCATGGATTCAGCAACGTACCCTACCAGAACCAGAACCATTACATACCTATAGGTCCCAAAGACCACTGAACACCTAAAAGTCCATGTACCATTGAACATCTCTAGACCCCACTTAGAAATTGAACACTTAAAAGTGCCATTTAACATTGCAATGTCTGGGCTTTACTGACCAATTCACACAAGCAGGTCCCACTGACCACTACACGTTAGAATGCCCCGCACTACACATTAGATGATCGTACTGACCACTACACTTAAGAAGGGCCCGCTGACCACTAAATATTCGCAGGTCCTACCGACCACTATACATTTGAAGGCCCCACTGACCACTACTCATTTAAAGGTCCTACTGACCGCTACGCAACTAAATTTTAGCATCAAATTTTTTTTTTTAATTAGCCCTAACCACAGAAAATATGTATTTTTTTGGAATCCAGAATCTGTATCAGCAGATATTTCTAATCAGTGGATAAGCCCACGTTACTTCATTGCTCAACTCAATCTTTTGTACATAACAACTGTAACATTTTACGTTTCATTTAGCGCACAGTGGGGACTTCAAAGTTATTCGTCTATCGTTTTTGTCATCCAATATTATATTTAAATTATTTATTTAATTAAGGTGGATGAATCCCAAGGATTCCACATATTTTGTTATACAATTTCTTTATTCCAATGAGTCCATAGATATTTTGCTACACTATTCAAGCAGTGGGTTCAAATGATCTATTTATAATTTCGTCATTGTGTTGGAAAATAATGTATCCATTGTTTTAGCATACATCGTTATCAAAGTTGTTAAATATAAACTTAACTTTTACGACTGAGTGCGTATACATAGTCTGTTTGTGTGTGTTTGTATTTGTGTTTGTATTTATGTTTGTATTTGTGTTTGTATTTGTGTTTGTGTTTGTGCTTGTATTTGTGTTTGTATTTGTGTTTGTGTTTGTGTTTGTATTTGTGTTTGTATTTGTGTTTGTTTTTGTGTTTGTGTTTGTGTTTGTGGTTGTATTTGTGTTTGTATTTGTGTTTGTGTTTGTGTTTGTATTTGTGTTTGTATTTGTGTTTGTGTTTGTATTTGTGTTTGTGTATGTGCTTGTTTTTGTGTTTGTCTTTGTATTTGTGTTTGTATTTGTATTTGTATTTGTATTTGTATTTGTGTTTGTATTTGTGTTTGTATTTGTGTTTGTATTTGTGTTTGTATTTGTATTTTTGCTTGTATTTGTGATTGTGTTTGTATTTGTAATTGTATTTGTATGTGTGCTTGTATTTGTGTTTGTGTTTGTATTTGTAATTGTATTTGTATGTGTGCTTGTATTTGTGTTTGTGTTTGTGTTTGTATTTGTGTTTGTGTTTGTGTTTGTTTTTGTATTTGTGTTTGTGTTTGTATTTGTGTTTGTGTTTGTTTTTGTGTTTGTATTTGTGTTTGTATTTGTGTTTGTATTTGTATTTGTATTTTTATTTTTATGTGTGCTTGTATTTGTGTTTGTGTTTGTGTTTGTATTTGTGTTTGTATTTGTGTTTGTGTTTGTGTTTGTATTGTATTTGTGTTTGTGTTTGTATTTGTGTTTGTATTTGTGTTTGTGTTTGTATTTATAAGTGCATGTCTGTGATTCTTGACGATATTTTTTTTTTCAATTCTTAAAAATATTAAATACAGTTATCTTTTCTTGGATTTCATCTGTTTTTTTTTATGACACAGAATTTTTTTTTTTTTTTAGTGAGAATTTATTTGCTTTTAACAACTTTTCATAATTTAAAAACAAAAAACAAAAAACACGAAGAAGAAAGCGTATCAAAGACAGCCGTAGGATAGAGGTGTTCACACTACAAACGAAACCACGTACACTAGCAAAAAGGTGAGTGTGTAGGGGCGGGCGGTGGTGCGCAGAGTGAAGAATACAACAGATACATGAAGAATGCTTAGCTATGGATGAGTGGAGAAGACACAAGATTGCAGCGGAGCGGATCGAAGAAAGAGACAGAGACACTAAGGAGCTGAAAGGGGGAAGGGGGATGGGGTGGGGCTGGGCCGGGTGGATAGATTAGTGGCACGTGGACGGCGGGTAATATTAAAGTCCAGGTGCTGGGCTCGAATCTTCGCGTGGATCTTAACTTAAGGACTGGTCATTGTGGTGGACAGAAGGAGGCCAGCGGCCCTTTGGAAATAATGATGAATTTGACCCCCAGATCTGTAGAGGGCGCGTGCCGAGATTTCGGCCACTGACCAGGTCAAAGTCTTTCGTCTGCCCTGCCCTCCCCCCGTGAATAGCGTGAAGGTGTTTGAAAGAGGTTTTAAATTTCTCATTAGAAGTTTTTGCTTTCATAGGCCGCCTGGTCAGCCCTGGACATAAGATGGCCGCCAAGGTCCATACATTGTAATCAGGGCAACAGCGGTCTGCTGGTCGAAATGAACCGCGCCAAAATTCAATGTAGCGCGCATTTAAATTTTAGAAAGGAAAACAAAAATTAAAAAGGGAAATACAATTTTAAACAAATAGTTTGAACAACAATATTCCTAATATCATTTCCCTTCAAGTTTTATAACGTATCATCCAAATACCGCTATATTAATGTAACTGTACTACAGAGAGAGATCAAAATGATGTTCAGATTTGATTTTGATGACAGTTGGAAATAACCTATTCAAACATATGTACAATATGAGAGTGCAACATGCTGTCCATAAATATGTCTGTAATATTGCTTAGTTTGAAAAGTTCAATATTTTTCATTTTATTGTAGCACAGCTCAATCGAATTCCCTCTACCTCTATATTGTAGCACAGCTTATTCGAATTCCATCAACCTCTATATTGTAGCACAGCTCAATCGAATTCCCTCTACCTCTATATTGTAGCACAGCTCAATCGAATTCCCTCTACCTCTATATTGTAGCACACATGTAATAAATATGTCCACTTTCTCTATTGTAGCACACACAGCGTACACGATTCCCACTTTCTCTATTGTAGCACACACAGCATACAAGATACCCACTTTCTCTATTGTAGCACACAGAATAGAATATTCCAATCTCTCCATGCCTCTCCCATTATCCTAGGCAGGGGATGATTGCCTCTCCCATTATCTTAGGCAGGGGATGATTGCCTCTCCCATTATCTTAGGCAGGGGATGATTGCCTCTCCCATTATCCTAGGCAGGGGATGATTGCCTCTCCCATTATCCTAGGCACGGGATGATTGCTCATTCCGTTTAGTTTTTTTTTATTAAAGTTTCTGATTGGGTTGATGTCTAATGAGCTGAGACCTTCCTCTCCCCTGTCCCTTGTATCCACCACAAACTAAACCACGTCATTTCCACCCACTAAAACAAAGGCGACAAGAATCCTTCGAGATATAGTGTTTTAGTTTCATTTATTTGTCTGTTATTTCAGCAAGAAATGTTAAAGTATAGTGAGACTAAAGTCTTGAAAAAAAGAGGGTGGGGTGGGGGGTTAATCTATTTTAAAGTAAATTTCTATTCACCGCTTAGCGTTGGTTTTAAAATACTCGGAGCAAATTGTTCGGGCTAAAATTTTTGGAGAACAGTAGTTTTATATTCAGAATAAAATAATAGAATTATTTACATATCCTAATTTCAGAAATTGTGTTGTTCTAGTCTTTTAGATTCAAAAACTAACTGAGAAAAGTTAATATTATTAAAAAAAAAAAAATCTTGCTATTCTGGTGCCTACTTTCGTTTTCTAATTTCCGGTGTTGGCAGCGGAGATGGAGTCACGGTCAAGAATCTCTCTGTGTAAAAATTGAGAAAAAAATTAATTCAAGGTTTGTGAACCTAATTTACCGATTTCACGTGGAGCGTCCATTTTTAAAATTATTTATTTTTTTTAAACAAGGACACTCCACCTTCCATCGTTGTTTCCACTCTAAGACAAGCTACGCTCGTCAACCAAGGGTAGACAATTCCGTCCTCCTGGTGAGATAATTACCACCCTTTCCCGACGGCCCAAACATAAAAGTCCCGTTAAAAAAACTCCCCCCGACGGATAAAATACTCCTGGTGGGGTGGGCGGAAACCTTGTCTCTTCCTTCAGGGAAGAAGGTGTCGATGGTGTGGAGAAATGTGTCGATGGGGTGCTGGGAAGGGGTCGATCATGTAAATTGCATCCCTTCGTAAGGTTAGATTTTATTGGATGTGTCATCGGAGTAAAGACGTCAGATCTTGTCCGATTCCAGTTTCCGACAAAGCGATAGATTATTACGTAACTTGGAGCAACAGTTGACCAAGTTTTGGTTTACAGGAAATAATATTTTAAAAGTGTGGCGAGAAGTTATTTCAACGTTGAGATCCGATCTGTAAAGTTCTTGAGCTGTCAATGTATCTGTTTCTAGAGATATGATGGCTAAAACGGGATTTGATTTTAAACCAAACAATTTGTTTGTCCGTTTAAATCCGTCTTCACAAAGTCTCCAATAGATTGTTCAGCAACCTAGACCTATAGTCTTGGACGAGATGCGAGACGGCATGGGGTAGGAAGGTGGACCCCCCCCCCCCCCCCAAAAAAAAACAAAACAACAAAGGCAAGGGTGTCAGGGTATGAACGAGTGTAAAATTTCTTTTAAGGTTTTTTTAAACTTTCGAATTCACGTTAAGATTACTAAGGTAAAATTAAATCTGAGTTTTAAAACTAGTTGATACATCTTAAGGTCACTTGTAGATAGAGACACGTTTTGCATTGTGTAGCCAAGTACGATCACGCGCAGACAGAATCGCCTTTTCTCAGCCCAGTAATTTCAAGAGGTAAGAAGTGTTTTTGTGTTGTAAAGATCTGTAGAACAACTTATTCTGTGCATTTCGTTCTCACATCGTGATCTCACAAATCAAAATGAAGTTACTAAACTTATTTCAGTTCCACACACTTAAATAAAGCCATTTTAATTTACGTGTGCGATTTCCATTTTGAAATGAATAAATTCAGCAGACACGTTGATCATAGGTTCAAATCAGCCGTCTCCTGTATCAAAGACTCTTATTACTCCGTCCAAGTCCGCATGCTTAAATTACAAAACACAGTATCAATAACTGTTACTATAGTTAGACCACCACCACAAGCTTCCACCTCACCCCCCTGGCGCCCCTTCCGCTTAACTCATACGTCCACTCAGTGTCGGAACGACCACAATGTGCACTCGGGCAGCAGGCAACAGATTGGAGTGGACGCCACCGCACAAAGCGCCCACGGTCCGAGTTCACCCGAGGGCACCGTGTCCGTGGAGATGATTGTCATAGAACAAATCTCGTCAGGCCGTTTCGTCATTGCCCCCAAACAAAAGCCTTATGGCGCGAGAAATGGAGCTATTCACAGGTTTAATGACGCGGTGAGCTCGAGCTGTGATTAATATTCTAAGATTCTGCTCACGAGTTGCCTCCCATCCAATAGGACTAAAGGGAGCTATAAAAATATGATAAAATTATAACAAAATTACAAACAAAATTATAAATAAATCTACAAAAATGTCATGTGAATAATTTTTTTTAATGAGCGGAGAAGAATTTTTATCCAAATAAATGGAAATTGATTACATTATACATTTTCATTTTCAGCGAATGGATAAATATTCTTACCAAGACAAACATGTTTAAACTAGAACAATTTAAACACAAGACTTTTAAACATAAGACATTTAAACATTAGACATTTAAACATAAGACATTTAAACATAAGACTTTTAAACATAAGACATTTAAACATAAGACATTTAAACATAAGACATTTAAACATAAGACATTTAAAGTATTTCTCAAGTGCATTAATATTCCATATCACCTCACAGACAATCACAGTAAGGGACAACATTGAATTTAAGAAGGGATGGGAAGGTGACAAAATCATCAGGGAATTGGGTCAAACTGATACACTACTAAGCTAGCACCATAATCCCACATCTTTGACCCCTACTCAGACTTACAATACTAGAACAACTTGAACAAAAAAGTTGCAAAACTTTTTAATTGCAACTCCGTCACTTAGGAAATGTTGGTGCAATTTAAGAAATCCACATCCTTTTCTTCCAAACGACACAACGAAATAAGTTTTAATATAAATAAACATACATGTGTGTATGTGTGTGTGTATTTGTGTGTGTGTGTGTTAGATATGGTTCAGTTCCATGCTTTATATACTATGTCTATAACATAATTTTATTGAATTATATTTCTGACCTATTATTATAATAATATTATTATTATTGGTAGTTTTCTATAGCGTGGTACCCCAGCCTGGGCCAGGGCTCACCAAGCTGTACATTCAATTTAACAAAGATAATCATGAACTTAAAAAGTAACATACATTAATTAAATACAACGAAACAAATGTGTATTCCATAACTATTTACATGTCAAGCAGCAGCTTCGTTTATCGGTCACGGGGGGGGGGGGGGGGGGGGAAATCAGTCAGGATAGTAGAGTTTAATACACCGGGTTTCCCTTGTTTTGGTGTAATAGATGGACTCATGAGAAACAGTAGTTTCTCAAAGTAGACATTTACATTTTTTATTGTTCCAATTAACACATACAAATGTGCCATCTAACAATATAAAAAAATTATGTGTATGCTAAATTACCATTTTACTATTTTTACGTGTCTGTTGGGCCTGAACGATTTGAGCATCTTTTTTTTGGTGTTATTTTATATGTCTGTTCGTAATGGTACAATGACAATGTCAACAAACGTGAAAATCCAGTGTCATAAAGTCTTGCTGTAAACTTGATGGATCTGGATAAATACTTTATTGATGGGTCTGGATAAATACTTCATTGATGGATCTGGACAAATACTTCATTTATTGCTAACACTACGCCTTGCAGTTCAATATATGACGTCAGACAAGTACATATCACGTGTGCTTTTGTATTTAAGGAAAATAATTTTAACCAAATCTAGAAAAGAAGGCACCCCCCCCCCCCTTTTTTTTTTTCTCTCTATCCCTCTCTCCCCGCCCACCTTCGTCATCAAAATCAAATCAGCCTGTTATTTTCATGCACGAATGTGTTAGGAAAAAAAATTAATACTTATAATAAAATGAAAAAGGTAATAATGGGGGAGACTTCAATCAGGTTAGCACAATAGTTTTACATTTTCATTTTATTCGTTTTCCTGTTTGTTCGCTGATGAAGGCTTCCTGCCGACACGTTCGTTGTTTTGCTGCGTTCCTTTTATCAGGATTAACCTTACTGTGTTTTACTAATTTCCTAATAAAATGAAATGGGCTCCTGTTTGTTCCACCTCTCTGTTTGCTTTTCATCGCGTTGGTCAGTGTGAAGCCTGGCTACCCTATCCCATTCTATGACATAAAAAATCCTATTTGTTGAGAAAATCTGAGGGCACGTGCCACGGATGACCAGGGGTCAAACGATCACCCTCCAGGGGGTATCGCAGGCACATAAAAAATGCAGTGGTCAGTGTTTGGCCGGCTGTTGGCCGGAGCACCGTCTTGGTGGTCAAGCAACCAACAACAGATGTCCGGTCAGAACAATGAAGAACTTCGCATCGAACAATGGTCCATGCTCGTCTTAAGGGTCCGGTTTTTCTTGTGTCCAGTCCCAGTCCTAACAGTTGTTGTGTCCACTTCTTGTCCAGAGCGCGTGTGCCATGCAAGAGGCCACAGGCCGGACACTGTGACGTAGGCGGAGTAGCCATTGTGACGTAGCATGCAGGTGTTAAGTCAAACAAAACCTTTACCCAGAGGCCCCGAGTCCCGCACCACCTGTCCCCTCCGAACCGAGCCCTGCATTCCAGCGTGAGGTCAACTCATAGAAGATGGCGGCGAACAAAAGTCCGCAGACGCGGTCCAGGTCGGACCATGCACGCCAACGGGCGCTCATAAGGTGGGGCCTGGTCGTTATAGGTCAGAGATCAACTGCACGTCATTTGTTTCATAAGACCATGACCTCACGCGCGTTATTTCATGCTAGTGGCTATTTTTTTCCCCTCCTCCTTTCCTGTTACAATCTCCAGTGAGACTGACTGATGTCCAAAAACCATTGAAGCCTTTGTGACACCGACGCGGCCACAATGAGGCCATGTTTCTTTTCTCCCTTTCTCTGCATGAAGACGTCGGGTGTTAAGATGGAAACACACAAGGGCTTTGCTGGGTTTAAACATTTTGCGTTTGAAGAAAAAGGGGATCTGGTTAATTTATTAGACTGAAAATCTGGACAGATCAAGTTTTTCATGTCCGAAGTTACTCCTAAAGTACCAGTGCAAATTTGTGCAAGGTATTCAGCGATCAAGAGCTCTAGAACCACTGGGAGTAAATAAAGACTAAATGGCCAAGATTTTTCACTCCTTCTTTCTGTTTTTTTTCCAACCTCTTCAGTAAATTTACAACGCAGTGTTTGGTTAACACTTGTAACGTTTAGTGCAATGAAAACTATCAACAAATAAAAACGGTTACTTTGAATAAATCACTGATAGATTCTTAACACTTGGCTAATTTATGCATATTTCCACGATTTTATGACCGACAGCATGGGTTGGAGGAATGGAGCTAACAAAAAGATTCAGTAGTAACAGATGAGATAGTTTCAGATGAGATCGTTTCAGATGAGATAGTTTCAGATGAGATAGCTTCAGATGAGATGGTTTCAGATGAGATGGTTTCAGATGAGATGGTTTCAGATGAGACGGTTTCAGATGTGATAGTTTCAGATGAGATAGTTTCAGATGAGATAGTTTCGGATGAGATAGTTTCAGATGAGATAGTAACAGATGAGATGGTTTCTGTTCTTGTGTAGTTAAAAATAAATGGTTGACACAGGTTTTAAATATTTTTAAAAAAAAAGTTATCGAGGTGAAATCTGAACACCGACAAACCAACCAACCCACATAAAATTCGTATGAGTGTTTCAATTATGTCAAATATGTTTGCAAAAACGCCTTGAACGTACTATATCGTAACATTTTCTCTTATATAATCAATGAATGAAATATCATATCTTTTGTTCCCTACTAATGGCAACGATAGACGGTCATGGAAAGGGTTGTTTGGGGGGGGGGGGGGGGCGAGCGGTGAATTAATTTTTCTGTAACAACTGGAAGAAAAAAGGTCAAATTAATGGCAAGGCATGGAGTTTTGTTAGTTTAGATCTGTAACTTGTAAAGCTAATCAAAATATAGTTTTCAAAAACGTAAACTTTTTAGCATATGAAATAAAAGATGACTCCAAGAAGTTGAGAGCTTTTTTTCCACTTAGACAAAATGGACACCTAAGATGTAAGTTGTAATACGACCGAAGATGTAAGCTGTAATACGACCTAAGATGTAAGTTGTAATACGACCTAAGATGTAAGCTGTAATACGACCTAAGATGTAAGTTGTAATACGACCTAAGATGTAAGGTGTAATACGACCTAAGATGTAAGTTGTAATACGACATAAGATGTAAGCTGTAATACGACATAAGATGTACGTTGTAATACGACATAAGATGTAAGTTGTAATACGACCTAAGATGTAAGTTGTAATACGACCGAAGATGTAAGCTGTAATACGACCTAAGATGTAAGTTGTAATACGACCTAAGATGTAAGTTGTAATACGACCTAAGATGTAAGGTGTAATACGACCTAAGATGTAAGCTGTAATACGACCTAAGATGTAAGCTGTAATACGACCTAAGATGTAAGTTGTAATACGACCTAAGATGAAAGTTGTAATACGACCTAAGATGAAAGTTGTAATACGACCTAAGATGTAAGATGTAATACGACCTAAGATGTAAGCTGTAATACGACCTAAGATGTAAGTTGTAATACGACCTAAGATGTAAGCTGTAATATGACCTAAGATGTAAGCTGTAATACGACCTAAGATGTTAGTTGTAATACGACCTAAGATGTAAGCTGTAATACGACCTAAGATGTAAGTTGTAATACGACATAAGATGTAAGCAGTAATACGACCTAAGATGTAAGTTGTAATACGACCTAAGATGTAAGTTGTAATACGACCTAAGATGTTAGCTGTAATACGACCTAAGATGTAAGCTGTAATACGACCTAAGATGTAAGCAGTAATACGACCTAAGATGTAAGTTGTAATACGACCTAAGATGTAAGCTGTAATACGACCTAAGATGTACGCTGTAATACGACCTAAGATGTAAGCTGTAATACGACCTAAGATGTAAGCAGTAATACGACATAAGATGTAAGCTGTAATACGCCCTAAGATGTAAGATGTAATACGACATAAGATGTAAGCAGTAATACGACCTAAGATGTAAGCAATAATACGACATAAGATGTAAGTTGTAATACGCCCTAAGATGTAAGATGTAATACGACATAAGATGTAAGCAGTAATACGACCTAAGATGTAAGTTGTAATACGACCTAAGATGTAAGCTGTAATACGACCTAAGATGTAAGCTGTAATACGACCTAAGATGTAAGCTGTAATACGACCTAAGATGTAAGTTGTAATACGACCTAAGATGTAAGCTGTAATACGACCTAAGATGTAAGTTGTAATACGACCTAAGATGTAAGATGTAATACGACGAAAACAGATAACTCGAATATTCATTACACATTGTGTTTTAATATTTTATTATGTTATCTGACGACGCAAAAAGTTGAAGGAAAAAAAATTACTAAGATTCTTCGAAACAAATCACACAGTACGAAAAAATATCGAGAGTTTTAGATTATTATATGATAGGTGTCATATTACCTGGAATGACACAGTGCAGAGGCAACGTGTCACATTTTTATTTATGTAGATTGTTGTTCTACATTTCATATACTGCTAGGCACTTGTGAATGCTTCGATGCTAAAATGAAATGTGTCGCTAAAATGAAATGTGTCGCTAAAATGAAATGTGTCGCTAAAATGAAATGTGTCGTTAAAATGAAATGTGTCGCTAAAATGAAATGTGTCGCTAAAATGAAATGTGTCGCTACAATCAAATTGTGTCTTTTAAAACGACTGAGAACTACGAGAAAAGAGCAGTATGACTTGATAAATGGCGTAATTACGTTGGAGGGATATTTCACTTTCCACTTGTGTGTTCGCAACCATTAATGTATTTGGTCCAAAACTGTAATGTCACTTGTCTGTTTGCAACCATTAATGTCATACATACCAATATAGATACAAAGTGCTTTAAGCACATTACCCTAGTGGCGTAACTAAGGCTAATACCAGCCGGCGCTTGCTAAGAATGTAGCCATGGGCACACTTCTTCCACCGAAAAAACAAACTCTGCAGTTTGCCGAAGTTGCCGCCCCTCATTATAAAGAAAATGTTCCCACCAGTCAGTTTGACCCCCCCCCCCCCCCACCGGTGGCACGCCACTGCTTAACCCCTTAAAATCAAATGCTCTGCCAACTCCTTTGGGTACTTTTCAACTATTCAGAGAAAAATCCGAATTGATCTTCCATCACATGCTTCATGCACATCTTTCATCACATAATTCATACAGTCATCTTTCATCACATAATTCATACAGTCATCTTCAATCACAAACTTCATAACTTAGCACCAATCACATCATTCAAGTATTCATCTTTCATGACATCCTTCATACAGTCATTATCCATCACATCTTTCATACAGTCATCTTCCATCACATCCTTGATACAGCCATCTTCCATCATATCCTTCATCTTCCATCATATCCTTCAAACAATCATATTCCATCATATCCTTCATACAATCAGCTTCCATCCCATCCTTGATACAACCAGCTTCAATCACATGCTTCATACAGTCATCTTCCATCACATCTTTCATATAGTCATCTTCCATCACATCCATCATAAGTCAGCATCAATCACGCATTCTTTATACATCTTCCATCACATTCTTCATAGAGTCATCTTCAATCACATTCTTCATACAGTTATCAGCGCAGCTATAAGCTGTGAGTTCAATAGCGCGCGCGCAAAAAAAAAATTCTGATAAAATGTGCTCAATGAGATTCTCAACCATTTCGAATGTGCTTATGGTGCGAAATATAGTTTGACGGAAATTTTCTCGTATGTTAAATATAATGTGATAAATCTGTGCTGTACAAAGGGGGGTCAAACATTAAAAAATTAATAAAGTTCAGGGGCGTGAAAAAGTGTGCGGTGGCGTAGCTGGGAGGGGGTTATCACTCACTGGGATTCTTATAAAGCGGGAGTTGAAGATAAAGAAACGTTGAAAGAGGGAGAGAGAAAGAGATAGCTAGAGAAAATGTCTCTAAGCGGGAAGATGATTAGGACAATATCTTGTGTTTGACTTCTGGCTTTCCTACTGACTTATCTACTATCTACTGACTTATCTACTATCTACTGACTTATCTACTGTCTACTGACTTATCTACTGACTTATCTACTGACTTATCTACCGACTTACCTACTATCTACTGACTTAAGTATTGACGCGTCTATATTCCACCTTGTCTACGAATAGATTGTCACGGAGCTGCTTCTAACTATGGTTAACAGATTACGGCTAAAATGTATCTCTTGATGTAAACGCCAAAACCATTCCTAAACTACAAACAAAATCTAGTCTTCATATTAAAATGTGCCTTCACTGTGGACTACATCAAACACGCGGTGGGGAAAATAGATTAAAGACCAAACAATAGCGACCACCCCTACCCAAATATGCTACGCCTGCATTCTAACAGCAAATACAAATATAAGCTCTGTAGTCCATTCTACACAATTTACTACGCCTTCAATCTAACAGCAAATACAAATATAAGCTCTGTAGTCCATTGTACACAATATACTACGCCTTCAATCTAACAGCAAATACAAATATAAGCTCTGTAGTCCATTGTACACAGTATACTACGCCCTCACTCTAACAGCAAATACAAATATAAGCTCTGTAGTCCATTGTACACAATATACTACGCCTTCAATCTAACAGCAAATACAAATATAAGCTCTGTAGTCCATTGTACACAATATACTACGCCTGCATTCTAACAGCAAATACAAATATAAGCTCTGTAGTCCATTCTACACAATATACTACGCCTGCATTCTAACAGCAAATACAAATATAAGCTCTGTAGTCCATTCTACACAATATACTACGCCTTCAATCTAACAGAAAATACAAATATAAGCTCTGTAGTCCATTGTACACAGTATACTACGCCTTCAATCTAACAGAAAATACAAATATAAGCTCTGTAGTCCATTGTACACAGTATACTACGCCCTCACTCTAACAGCTAATACAAATATATGCGGGTAGTTCACTCTAACAACTAGGGACCACAAACAATATTTAAAATTGGTTTTCAATAGATTAATTTGCAAATTTTGCTTTCAAAACTCTGCCTAAACATACACTGTGCATCTATCTTAGTAAAATAAATAATATGCTATTTTAAGGTTTCTGTCGTTCCATATATATGTGACTACAACAGACTTAGAACAGTTATTTTAGATTTGATTTTAGCTAAACATTACTTTGTGACGAGACCCATAAATATAGAATTTATTTTTATTTCTGTTTAATCTCTTTACTTTTGATTTTCTTTATTTTTTAAATTTAATTTTATTACTTGAAAAGAATGAAGCAAAAATTGATGTTTTTTATAAAAAAAAGTTCGTTTAAAAATAAAGAACAAAAATTATTATTGTCAAAATCCTTCAACAGATTATAATTTTCAAAACTAGGTCAGAGCGGTGGCCATTCTTTTATCTTCCATTTCTAAACGGGCACGCGCCTTACAATGGCCACTTCCCTCTTGTTGACGGCACCGGCAACTTGATGCGTGGCGGCCATCTTGGCCTTCCCAGCAACCACCACGGCGGAAGGCATGAAACCTGCTCCTCATCGCGTGCAGGCATTTTCCCCGGGGTCAGATTTGATTGACCCGAAACGTTGACACCTCATCAGCCAAATGTGGACCAGTCCGCCACATCTGCATCTACCGGTGGCCAAGGCGAGGGGCTGAGCCCACAGGCGTTCTGTCAGAAATCCGCGACTACATTGTTCGGTCGCGGTAAATGGTCGAAATAAGATGAAACACGAGAATGCAAATTCATTATGGTATTATTCTTATTTTTTCCACTGTCGGATTCCGGTAATTAGAGACGAACTGTTTTGTCCCACCCTAGTAATTAACCCACATCTATCAGGGGCGGCGGACGTTAAACAGATCGAGGAACGTAGGCGACAATGGCCGAGGCAGACATTGGACGAAAACAGAAACACAATGGCGTGGCGAGGTCGCCGCGAGAAGACAAAAAGAAATAAACACGGGTAGAGAAGAGATAGACACCGTCCGTGGTCGGTAAGGTAAATATTTTGTGTTCAGCGCCGTGAAGAAATGATGTACGGTGAATGGGCTAAACATACAGCGATTAATCTTACCCTATACTGAAATTGTCCACCTACTGTCTTGGGCTGCACGCGACCACAATAAACTCCAAGAAATAATAGCAAAAAATATATTAAAAAAACATATAATAATAATAAAATAAAAAAATAAGTAGACAATATACGACTTAAAGCAGCAACCTGTGAGTCGCGACCCTTTTGGGGTGGGGCGTTGAGGAACCCTATCCCAGGGGTCACCTGACCGCTTTGGGGGCCGAACGACCCTTTCCCAAGGGTTGCCTAAGACCAACGGAAAACACATATACTCTACAGTTATGAAGTAGCAGCAAAAATAATTTTTTCGTTGGGGATTGCCACAGCATGAGGAACTGTATTAAAGGGTTTCGGCATTACGAAGGTTGAGAACCATTGTCTTAAAGAAATACGCCTTTACATTTTATTATTATTTTTTTTCCATAAAGAAACAGCACAGTCGACTGGGGTGAAATAAATGTGAGACTGACACTAAAGAACAATAAATTATAATAATTTTACAAATAAAAGTAATTTTTAAATATAAAGTTTGTTTCTAAATGAAGAATATGTATCGTTTCTAAACGAAGTATAAAGAATCTTTATATTTCATGTATCTAGAAGCAATGTTTCGAAATGAAATATAAAGATTGTTTCTTAATGAAATATAAAGATTGTTTGTTTCTAAATGATATATAAAGATTGTTTCTTAATGAAATATAAAGAAGGTGTCTTAATGAAGTTTAAATATTATCTCTAACTTTTAGCTGGATTAAAACCCATGTTGATCATTTATCAACATCTGACCTAATGTAATAAATACCGACTCATTCGGCTGATGACGCAATAGTGGAGTTAAATGTCAATTTACTCCTTTCCGAATCCATTTTATCTGCCACGATCAATGGTTCACTTGTCACTCACAAATACATAAACATAATTGTGATGAAACTCAGGAATATATGTCAGATGGTATGTCAGAGTGCAGGCCAGATACTGTGTATGTCTGTGCGTATGTCAGAGTGGGTGTCAGAGTTTTGGTCCGAGTGTATATCAGAGTGTATGTCAGAGAGTACGTCAGGTTGTTTTGATGCTAAGTCTACAGACAGCGTTCGTGTATGATGGCACGGCTTTTACTCTGGGATAAATCGTCACTGCAAACTAAACATTCATCTGATACACTGATTAACACCCATGTAAATAGATTTATAAATTATTTTTTTTTTTTTAATTGTCAGTGCTCTAAACAATAATTGTCCCGAAAACATCATAAAAAAAAGGTTTATGTTTTAATGGTTTCGAAAAAAATATGTTATGGCTAAGAATTATTATTGTTTATTTTTGTTATTAGTTAGCTGTCCCCCCCAACCCACCCCCACACCGTACCTTTGGGCACTCTTTCTTTGCTTTACAGGGGAACCAAACCACCATTCCTCCCAGAATACACCTATGGCATATCCCCAGTGTCCCCAATTGAAGCCAAACATCCAGCCAGTGCTGAAAGGGATGAAGAAGTTTCCCTTACCTCAAATATACAATTTTTTTTGACTTAAAAGACTTGAAAGTCGAGTGACGATAGTTCCATAAAACAAGTCTAAATTTAAGGGTCAAAGTTCAAACGATGTTAGGGAAAACACCCCCCCCCCCCCCTGTGTATCTATTGTCAGCCTCTTGTTCTTTATGTCTGGCGCCAGAATTTAACCCATCCGCTAAGTATATTCGGAAATTACTAACAAACGAGAAGTGCTTTCCTCCTCCCATCCCACCCCGCGGGAGCCCCCGTGAATACATTGTGCGGAAAATTAACTTCCGCATATCATTGAAACAGGTCAAGTTTAATGCGCGTGCCAAAATGCACCAAAAACAAGTGGGTGTCCGAATAAGCTTTCACCGCCGACCAAAGCCATTTAACCTCAGTGTACGTAGCTTATAATTATATACGGAACATCTTTCTCTTCATCCGGTGTTTGTTTTGTGTTAGGCGGGCGGGCCGGGCGAGCGGTCGGGCGGACAATAGCTGGTCAAACAGAATAGGATCTATAAAGTGTCCCAACAAACGGTTCCACAAAAAACCTATAACATAGCCACCCTCTTGAGTGGACACACGTTCCGAGATGGGCAGTCAGGAGATAAAGTTACCATCTATGTGACTCGCCGGCGCGAGGGCTAAAAGAATTAATTAAAAGAAGAGGTCATTGGTTCCTCTCCAGGGCTATTCATGCCTTTCACAGGGGCCCCGGGTTTTTCAGCTAAACGTTAATTTATCAATCACACCCGCGAAGGGCTATCCTGCTATCCTCCTACCAACGTCGCTCTCCGTTTTCGCCGTGGTGGGGGTAGGGGGAAGGTAGGGGGGAGGTAGGGGGGGCTTTGTTTTGTTTACGAAGTGACCTCCTTACAGCCGTGGTCATTGTTCTAGGTCCGGTTCTGTCCACATCCCCACCTCTGTCCCCCAATGTTGGGTATCACAAGTCTAGGTGGAGGAGTATGAAAAAAAGAGGGGGGTTGCTGTTCCAGTTTTACCATTCAGGGTTGTTGTTTAAAATGATGGGTCACATTATCGCAAAGGGGACAAACGGTGGGGGGCGGGGGGGGGGCATTGTCTTCTGGGTGATCTGTTGCCGCTGGCCGTGGAGACGCGTGCCCGGCGCGAGCAGATGTCAAACTTAAAATTTTGGACCATGAAAATCACTTCCTTCCATCCAATGGCCGAGGTTTTTCGGAGTCTACAATTAGAGGAAGATGGCAGAAGTGAAAGCTACGGTCACCGTCCAAGGTCATGCTCATCAGAGCCCTTAAAGACCAAAATTCGTGGGTGTGGCACCCGAGAACAGATAATTTATACCGGGAAATAGTTCATGACAGCAACACATTTTGCACGGTAGTGAATCAATGCAACGCCGGTTTACAGTGAATGGCATGAGCAAAAATGGGGGACATAGAACAGGTAATGAAGCAAATACTGTTTGACGAGAAATCAACTCAAATAAAATAAGAAAAAACAAAACTAAAAGTAATTCGCAAAGACACCGAGTCATGTTAAAAACACACACACAGACATAGTTTAAATGACCGTAATTAAACCTGACAGGTGCGTACAAACAAATGAATAGACATTTAAGAAAAACACTCATTCGGCAGTCACATCATAATACATGTATGCATATTAACCAAGGAAAAAAAACATGTTACTCTTATCAACTTTATGCATAAACAGTTGTCGTTACACAAAGGAGATTACTAATTTTACTTTTGCAGTTAAAATTAGGTGGTCATTAAACTAACAAAAACAAAAACACTCAAAATCAGGACATGTATAATCAGGAACTTTATAATCAGGACATGTATAATCAGGAACTTTATAATCAGGACATGTATAATCAGGAACTTTATAATCAGGACATGTATAATCAGGAACTTTATAATCAGGACATGTATAATCAGGAACTTTATAATCAGGACATGTATAATCAGGAACTTTATAATCAGGACATGTATAATCAGGAAATTTATAATCAGGACATGTATAATCAGGAACTTTATAATCAGGACATGTATAATCAGGAACTTTATAATCAGGACATGTATAATCAGGAACTTTATAATCAGGACATTTATAATCAGGACATTTATAATTAGAATATTTATAATCAGGACATTTATAATTACTACATTTATAATCGGGACATTTCTAATTAGGACATTTATAATCAGGACATTTCAGATCGTGTGGATGCCATGGTAATATGTGGTTACGCGGAGAGCTCTTATGTCTGTGTGGCGTTCTTTTCAAAACAAAAATTATCATATTGTCAATTTGAATGTATTAGCCTATATATTGTTGGTGTTATTTAATTGTTCCGTGATATGAGATGAAATCATTCTTTTGATAAATGTCTTATTTTAAAAAAATAACTATAGACTTAAATTGTACCACTCTTGACTAATTTAGAGCAAATTATTTAAAAAAAAAAAAATATTAAAAATATTTATTGTCCTGTTAAAGACAACAAGTTACTGTACTGGTAAAGACAGTATGAAAAAGTCACCTTAAGTAAATAACAACTTAAGCAAATGTTTTTTATTGTCAAAGTCTTATATCGAGCAGAGGGGATTTTTTTAAGCCTACCATTTTGTCTAAATGTATCGTAAAGATGGTATGCTTTATGTAAAGATAGACAGATGTATAAAATAAAGGAGATATCAAGAGCCCGGAAGTCGTGGGCAGATATGGTTAGTGGCCTAATGCTCAACTGGTGGCAGATATGGTTAGTGGCCTAATGCTCCACTGGTGGCAGATATGGTTAGTGGCCTAATGCTCCACTGGTGGCAGACATGGTTAGTGGGCTAACGCTCGACTGCTGGCAGATATGGTTAGTGGCCTAATGCTCCACTGGTGGCAGATATGGTCAGTGGCCTAAAGCTCCACTGGTGGCAGATATGGTTAGGGGCCTAATGCTCCACAGGTGGCAGATATGTTTAGTAGCCTAATGCTCCACTGGTGGCAGATATGGTCAGTGGTCTAATGCTCCACTGGGGGTTGAACAAGGGAGAGAAGAAGAAACTGTATCAAGATAGGGTACGCAACTCCTACAAAGTGGGATATTCACGAACTGCGAATTACTTCTTGGTCTTAAATCTGACTAATGATTGGTTGGCTTGGGATTAAAATTAAAAACAAGAACCCATAACAACTAGCGGATACTCAGATTTAGGCGAGAACTTTAAACTAAAAATAATAAAAATAAAACTATTATTAGTACAATGAGCTGCAGACGTAATGTCAAATTTCAATCATTGAATTCTAATTTATTGTCTCTTTATTCTCGTGTTCCAGTTCGACAAAAAAAACAAAAAAGAAACGTTAATGAAACGAGGTGGTTGAGCCCATAACAAAAAAAAAAAAAAAAAAAAAAAAAAAAAAAAAATCAAAGACTAAGACTCAGTGGCGTAGGGAGGGGGGCAAGGGGGTATCATGCCCCGGGCGCTACTCACAAAGGGGCGCCAAATGGTATATTTTACATATAATATTGTATGGTTTTCGAATAGGGGGGGCGCTAAAAAGGTATTGTGCCCCGGGCGCGAGTTAAGCTCGCTACGCCACTGCAAAGACTGTTACTGTAAATTATTCTCCACGTGATCTGGATGTATCTCGGCATGTGTTTGTCTTAATTGTCATTTAATTTGTACAGCTTTGGGAAACATTGGCGAAGCTCATCGTTATAAAACAATATGTCCGAGACCTTTGTCAAATTCTGGAAACATCCCATTTCAACCAACTCTAAATCTGCGACAAGACACGGGACTCCTACTAGAGATTTGCTTTTCGTTTCGGTCAGACCTTTTCAAGGCTGTATCCGGCTCGAAGGCCCCAGAGAACAACAAACATGCTGATACGCGAGTCAACAACCTGGTGGTGGAGATCGCCAGGACCCGGACCAACTTTCCTTTCTTTCTTTGAGATCAGCTCAGGGCCTACATTGTTGGTCTACGCTCGTCCGGCCGTTTCTTAAGATGGACACAATGTGGATACTTAATGTCAGTAAACAACGTACCCGAGGGCGCGTGTTCACTGTGGGGGCCTGGGGTTAACACCCTCTCGTGACGCGGGGGCGGGGTCGAGAGGGGTGGTGTTGAATCTAAACACGGAGTACCTACAAAAGATTGGTCTATTGTTGGCCAGGTTTTTTATTGTAGACACGTCAGCCAACAAGATGAGCGATGGGCAAAGTGGCTCAAATGTTTCTTCCATGGGCAAGAGTTGTGGTGATCTGTTGACGGCTAGTGAGTACTGGGGAATTAATACAGTTGTAGAAATAGACTGGGGATCTGTTGGCCGAGTAGGTCCCCGGGGTCAACAGTCAGGTAGCAAACCTGGGACAGACGTGAAGCTCGAGATGAAAAAAGCAACAAGTTATTGCATGGTCATTATCATGTCATTTTATTGTGTGGTCACTATCATGTCATGTTATTGTATAATCACTATCATGTCATGTTTATGTGTGGTCACTATCATGTCATGTCGATCTTCTGAATCAGTCAAATAGAATTAGGGATATTTTTTTTTAAAACGTAAAAAAAGACATTTTAGCTGCAGTATTAACATTAACACCAATAGTTCCTTTAGATCAAGTTTAAAAAAAATTCTGAGAAAAATATATTACCACCGGCCTGAAAACTATTCCCAAAATAATTCGCTCAACATTGACCAAATCCATGGTTCTCTATCTTAAATGTTATATATATTTGTCATTTCATTATCTCATTGACCTCTCTATTAACTCACGAACATTGACATCCTTCACAAGCTTATAACATTGACATCCTTCACAAGCTTATAACATTGACATCCTTCACAAGCTTATAACATTGACATCCTTCACAAGCTTATAACATTGACATCCTTCACAAGCCTATAACATTGACATCCTTCACAAGCTTATAACATTGACATCCTTCACAAGCTTATAACATTGACATCCTTCACAAGCTTATAACATTGAAATCCTTCACAAGCTTATAAATATGTTTAATTTCAAGAAATCTTTGCCATGAAATTTTGTTTCTAGACTCAGTTCGGAGAGTTCAGTAACCGCTGAAGTCAACGTTCACGTACTACAGTATGTAGTGTAATACTACAGTATGTAGTGTAATACTACAGTATGCAGTGTAATACTACATTATGCAGTATAATACTACAGTATGCAGTGTAATACTACAGTATGCAGTGTAATACTACAGTATGTAGTGTAATAATACAGTATGCAGTATAATACTACAGTATGCAGTGTAATACTACATTATGCAGTATAATACTACAGTATGCAGTGTAATACTACAGTATGCAGTGTAATACTACAGTATGCAGTGTAATACTACAGTATGCAGTGTAATACTACAGTATGCAGTGTAATACTACAGTATGCAGTGTAATACTACAGTATGCAGTGTAATACTTCAGTATGCAGTGTAATACTACATTATACAGTATAATACTACGCTATACAGTTTAATGCCCCTCCTTAATGAATAATACACTTTGAATAGTCAGCAGTAAAGCGAACTATATTTGAATTGTTTGAGACCATGCTGCACTACTGAAACGGGAAATACTTAGCCAAATTTTTGAACTCAAATATAATTTATTTTTTAAAACTTCATATTTTCTCACAATTGTTAAACAGAAGCCGATTCGAAAGAAAAAAGGGTTTGCAGTTTTTTTTTCATTTACATAATAAAAATGCAACCAGTAAAAAAAACAGATATGAAAATAATCTATCGATAGGATAGGACTTAAGACCAAACTGTGATTCTTTAAGGCGCCAATGAGATTAAGAACCCCCCCCCCCACTAAAACTATATGTCCAATTAATGTCTAAGCCTTGAACACTTTAAACACTTATCTAGAATTTTAATAAGCCCTCTTGTTCGTACTTTGATATTTAGAGATGGTAAAACGGACACGAAGTTAAAGGAAAAGACATCGCACAGACCTATGTTTTTTAGATCCGTGTTTAAGAAAGAAAGGATAAAAATGAAAGTGTTCAATCCGCCCAATGTAATAGAAGGGACCATAACATGCTACTCAGGAAAGGCCTATAACATGCTACTCAGGAAAGGCCTATAACATGCTACTCAGGAAAGGCCTATAACATGCTAGTCAGGAAAGGCCTATAACATGCTACTCAGGAAAGGCCTATAACATGCTACCCAGGAAAGGCCTATAACATGCTACTCAGGAAAGGCCTATAACATGCTAGTCAGGAAAGGCCTATAACATGCTACTCAGGAAAGGCCTATAACATGCTAGTCAGGAAAGGCCTATAACATGCTACTCAGGAAAGGCCTATAACATGCTAGTCAGGAAAGGCCTATAACATGCTACTCACGAAAGGCCTATAACATGCTACTCAGGAAAGGCCTATAACGTGCTACTCACTAAAGGCCTATAACATGCTACTCACGAAAGGCCTATAGCATGCTACTCACGAAAGCCCATAACATGCTACTCCTGTATCTATCTGAATGATTTGTTCAGTCCCATCAATGCGCTATATAAAACACTGGCTGTTATGCTAATGTTTTCAGATCGGCGAGTATCCTTTCATCTTATGCTCGCTGTTCATGTGTCTGATTAAGTAGTTAGTAATCCCTAGGTTGGCCCTATACATTCCTCAGACACAATAATTAAACATGTCCTCTAATGTGCTATACCTATGTATACACTAATCCACCCCAAGCTTCTATGCTACTATTAAACCAGCTGCCTCTCCGAACAGACTGTTTCAGACATTGACTTGCATGGTCAACGGTGGAGTCTGAAAGCATGTGGACATTGGGGGAGGGAGGCAGATGGCAACTAATCACATACTCTTTCTTTTAATTCATAAATATAATGCCTTTATAAAATAGAGGGACATATGTTAATTGTGCACTATTCAGTATTGTAGCGATGCCCCCACCCCCTTTCAAAATGTATACTTTTTTTTTTGAACGCCACAACTACCACAATAACACCCTCACTCGCACCTTTCCCGCAGACCCAGCCCAACTCGTGATCATAACGACAGGGATCCATTATGGTCTATAGGACAGCTAGTATTTTATTTAATGGTCTTGCTAAGTTGTGGTCAAGTTACATGAAATTAAGTATAAATAAAGATAGGATCATAGAAATTATCTCTATAAGTATGAAGCATGTCATTATAAGAAAAAAATCCATGTCTAGAGATTATCTCTAATTTGGAAACGGAGTTGTCTATAGTTGTTGGGAAATAAGGTCTGGCCAATGATGTCTGAAAGGGATTTTTCAGTGCTATGAACTAGGATCGGAATATTTAATAAAAGACAAACACATACCAACAAAATCACACCTGACCCTCTCCCTCAAACTCGACAGACCTTTGCGGGGAGGTAGGGTGGTGATTGGCTGCCTTGTCCAACGACACGAAGCTACCCAAAAAAAAAAAAGGTAATAATGGGGGAGACTGCAATCAGGTTAGCACAATAGGAAATTAGTAAAACACAGTAAGGTTAAACCTGATAAAAGGAACGCAACAAAACAACGAACGTGTCGGCAGGAAGCCTTCATCAGCGAACAAAAAGAAACACGAATAAAATTTAAAAATGTATAAAAAAATATATAATATAGCACTTAGCTCAGAAATAGTATCCAAGAGGGCAGCAAAAGATACCCCAAAAAAATCATTTAATCCAAGACACGCAGACGCAGGTAAATGAACACGAGTCTGGCGACAGATTATTAAATGTTCTTCTGAACAACACTTGCCAATACAGCATTGGTCTTATCTCGTTATTGCAGTATTTTCCGCCGTATAAGACAACGTTTTAACCCATGGACATCTTTTCAAAAGTCGGGGGGTTGTCTTATAAGCTGGTATGCGGCGTGCTGAAACTTCAGGGACAGGCGCCCTCTAGTTTCAGTTTGGTTGACAGCTTAGACAACAAACATCATGTCAGCTCCCATGGGTTTATTGTCTTATCCTTCCTTTTAGCTTTAGAGTGAATTAGGAAAAGTTTAATCCACTTGCACTGTTTTATGTTTATATGTTTGATGACAAACATCCTTATGTTTATAAGTGACAGTTGACCTGCTAAGTACCTGCATGTCATAAGTCTTATGTTTATAAGTGACAGTTGACCTGCTAAGTACCTGCATGTCATAAGCCTTATGTTTATAAGTGACAGTTGACCTGCTAAGTACCTGCATGTCATAAGTCTTATGTTTATAAGTGACAGTTGACCTGCTAAGTACCTGCATGTCATAAGTCTTATGTTTATAAGTGACAGTTTTCCTGCTAAGTACCTGCATGTCATAAGTCTTATGTTTATAAGTGACAGTTTTCCTGCTAAGTACCTGCTTGTCATAAGTCTTATGTTTATAAGTGACAGTTGACCTGCTAAGTACCTGCATGTCATAAGCATTTGAAATAAAACTACCATATTGAAATCGAATGTGTTTTTTTTTTTTAATTTCTATTTTGTGTGCTTAGGAGAGGGGTAGTCTTATAGGGCGAGTACAGCCCAAACCCTATATTTTGACGGAAAAAGTAGGGGTGGGGTCGTCTTATACGCAAGGAAATACATAATTAAAATTGCTGTTCGGATCCCAGCATCAATTGTTTTGCATTTTTATAGTTTTTTTTTTCTAATCAGAGAATGAGTTTGGGATTAAGAATGAATCCAAAAGCATTCATAATGAATAGAGAATAATATCGAATCAGTTATATTTCAGCAACCACTGGTTAGCATTTGTGTGTGTGTGTGTGTAGGATGGTGGGGGCGTTTTAGGAGTACATTAATTAATTGTCAGTAAGAAATTGGCGATGGATTTCTGTTTATGTAGAAGCTGAGTAATATAAACGTCAGCTGTAAATCTCCTTCCAATGTAAATAGTTGGCCAGACCTCTCAAGCGGGTAGCCCCACCGGCAGCATTTTAGAAACAGTTAAACACTGAGAGCTGCGAGTGGACGAATTCACGGCGGCAGTAATTGGTTTAAAGGGAAGACGGGCATGGGGGGGGGGGGGGAATGATGGCTAGAAATGTCCACAGGCATGTGCCTCAATCTGCGAAGCTTACGTCACAGTTGGTCAGGGGGGGGGTGGGTGTAAGTTCGAAAGGGGGTGGCGGCACCCTGAAGGAAATTATTTTCAAATAACAGGTGACATCAAATCCTCCATCAGTCTAATGACAATTGAAGCTCTTTGGTCAAACAGTCTAAACCAGGGGTTCTCAAACTTTTGAGCGCGCGGGCTAGAATTTGGTTTTTAGATAGGGCAAGAGTGCCGGACCCACTGCCTGGGACAATCACACCTTGACTTCCTGCTCACTCTGCTATTTTATACGTCGCCATATCAATTGATGACGTGGGGGGGGGGCGGGGGCGGGGCTTATCTTAAAAGTTCCACCCACTCACAAAAAAACACAAAATATGCAGAATAAAAATCAAACATAAGCCATAATTTTATATTCGAATGAATTTGATAAAAAAATGCAGTCACCTCCAAAACCACACAAATATAATCATGTGACGCCCAAGCGGACGCCAGCCACCCCGTCCCCCGCCCCTCTTCCTATGTCGCTGAATACAGCAATGATAAATTAGGACATCCACTTACAGAGTAACCTTTGCCAAAAAGGAAACGTCCGTACCTATTAGCTGGAGCCGTACCTCTCCTGTACAATGATATGCTTATATGACATCGAAACGCAAATGACTTCCTTCCTTTAGGTGGTTGCCTCACAGAAATTGCTTTAAAGCTGGGATATAATATCTTACAATGATCCTGGAAATGAGTTTAGAATCGGACGCAAAAACACACACGGTCAACAAATTAAAAAAAAAAAAATAATAATTAAAAAGATAATTTTTTTTTAAATTAAAAATTGACATGTCATTGATACGTTCTGAAACTCATATCTGAAGAGCGCCATCTGAACTTGTCTTGATTACTGTACGTTACGCTGTTTGTCTTATTCCAAATATTTTCTTAGCAGATATTTTTGTTAGTGCGGAGCCACTCATCGGCTTCTGAACACGACGACCGCAAGTAGTGACACAATTGTTTAAAGACCCCATACGTTTTATACCACTTGTCAATCACGAAGTCTTCAAGCCGAATTAAACAAGTGTTTATGAAGTAATTATTTTAACAAACGTAAATTCTTAGATTCACGTTACATCTAGTGTATCTTCTTTATGAGTTAAAGACCAGTATTACGGACTGTGATTAATGGAGAATTGTATCTCTTATAAAAGTATATGACTCGTTCCAATGTTTTAATGTGCTAATTTAAAATAACAATGGATTACAAAATGCAAGAGAATATGATTAAAACTATCGACTTACAGTTCTGACTGGAACTGACGGTACTAAGCTTGTTGTAAACAAATTTCGCTAGCCACACCTCAAAAAGGCCTCGAGTGTTTTGACTACAAGAGGTCATGCACGAGGAATGCGTGGAAAGCGTGCATTAAAACACATCACCTACATAACAACCAGTGCAGCAGAATTCGGTCCACAGGAAAAGTTCTAACGCTGACAACACTCTAATTTTAAATTAAAATGTAGATTCTGCTGTTTTCAAACAAATTACTTAAGTTAGGATTAAATATTGAAAAAAGTTAATATTCTGGTCATTTCAAGAAATGGTTCCACTGTGACAACCTCCGCAATATGTCAAAGGGGTCAACAAAAAGTGACCCGCTCCCCCTCTAATTCAGCAGATCATATTTTAAAATTATTTTACATCATCTATTAGATTCGATATTGAACCTAGCAGAAACAGCTATTCTAAAAACCCCTTCCTAATATTCTCGTGGTATTTCAGCTCTGATCCACAGAGAATACTTAAGACATCTAATCCACAGAGAAGGCTTAAGACATCGGATCCACAGAGAAGACTTAAGACATCGGAGAGTTGACTAAGGCATTACACTTGTTCATTCTGATGTGTGGATGCTGCTGTAACCCTGTCTCCACCCGCACGTCGTCCATCCATCAGACACCTGATTTAATCTGCTCATTCTTGCCCTGATTCTTTTTTTATGAGTCACCTTTTTGTCATCTTCATCGCCAACGTATCCATTTAGGATTTAAAAGTATGGCAGCAAGTGATGTCAAGAAGCTAGTACTTCAAATAGGTACATATCTTCACCAATCAATGGAAAATCTACTTTCCATTTTTTACAAAGATAAACAATTTTAAAAAAAAGATTTGGGTCGGGCAGGCATCAAGGATTCTCAAACTAAAACAATTCACACCGAAATATGGATGGGAAAAATTAACAAGTCCAAAAAGATAAGGCACATGTCAGTCAAACATTTAAATATTAAAATTGACATATGAAGTTTGAAAACATCGGCGGATCCGGTTTGGGGGAAAGTGTACGTGCACTCTGTTCTAGATAACACAGGGATATGTGGAATTTTAAAAAAAGCAACAATACCATTTTATGTCATAGGGAGCCACCTTGACTTTAAATTCTGTATGCCGTTTAATTATCTCTATCGCTGGTTGGAGATCAGTTCTGATCATTAGTTGGAGATCAGTTCTGATCATTGATTGGAGATCAGTTCAGATCATTGGTTGGAGATCAGTTCTGATCATTGATTGGAGATCAGTTCTGATCATTGATTGGAGATCAGTTCTGATCATAGGTTGGGTGTCAGTTCTGATCATTAGTTGTATGTCAGTTCTGATCATTAGTTGGATGTCAGTTCTGATCATTAGTTGGATGTCAGTTCTGATCATTAGTTGGATGTCAGTTCTGATCATATGTTGGATGTCAGTTCTGACTTAATGCCAGAAGACCGAACATCATTAACGAGTTCTTGAAATAATTTCCAAGGCACACAACTCCTTACGATACGAGACTACAGAACTTCTTATGATTTGAGACAACAGAACTTCTTATGGTATGAGACTACAGAACTTCTTATGATCTGAGAATCTAGAACTCCTTATGATATGAGACTACATAATTCCTTATGATAAGAGACTATAGAACTCATGATATGAGAACACAGAACTGCTTATGATGAAACTACGTCTGCGATATTAATATATAAAATAAATATTAAAATATTATTGACATACTGGAAACAACTTTATTGCCATCTCATCAATGTCACCACGACCTCTCTTTAGACACACAGCTGTTAACCACCAAGTCACCCTTTAGCCTACATTTCTTCACCGCTCACTACTGCCAACTAACCCCCCCTTACCCTACTCCCCCACCGCCTCCTCACCGAGACAATTGCCTTTTTTTTTTCCAACCCTATTCCTCTCGTACCATTTACTTCTTTCCTTTACCAGATTTCCCCTTCAACATCTCCTCAATGCCATGCCAGCCTTAAGGGCACAAGTCCGTCAAGTCACCCCTTGCACTCTTCTGACAATGGCACTCCGGTTTGAGAGTAGTAATGTCCATTTTGCTCTAATCATCAACGATAAGAATCGTATGGATTGGGTTTTTTCGAAAGGTCCAAAATTTTTTAGATACTCACCCGTAACTCAAATCTCTAGTCAATACCCGTGTACTACAGATGGCTTTCATTTCATCACAGTGTCTGTACCTCTCTCTGATTCTTCACTCTAGTCAATCTTATCTTGAACTGCTCTTCTTGTGTAAGCTCAACAGCGTCATCAACGTTAACCAAGGCCAGGCAATAGACGAGGTGCGTTATGGTGTCTGTGTGTGTGTGTGTGGGGGGGTATTATTTGGGGGGGGGGGGCGGAGTTCTTACAGGAGCCGCAGACATCAGAAGGGGAGCTTACCTCCTAGCAGACAACTCTTCCAACTTGCAGACGGCACGCGACGGAATTTTCGCGCGTGCTGTGTCTGGGGCTTGGAGATCAAATGATTTTTGTCGACGAGTCATGTCTTGGAGTCATTGAGTTCACGTGCAGTTCTGGTCTTGTTACGCTTTGGTTGTTTTTACAACGTTTTCTTTCGTTTTAGGACGCTTGTTTTTCCCTTCACCGGAAACAGGAACGGGATTTTAAAACATTTTGTTTCCCCAGAATTCCAAGTAAAAAAAACAACAAACAAAAATTTTTTTCTCCAAAAGTGCAATTTCCTTAATGGATTATTGTTTGAATGGCCAGGTGCATAATGTTGGATTTATAAAAGTGCTGCGATAGGTTAAAATAGGTAAGTGGCCACCTGTTGCATTCCATTTGTTTTCGTTCAGGTAATGGCTGTTTTTACCACATAAGTCACGCGTAGAACACTAGTGTAGCTGCTCATTAGTCTTCTGTAGGAAAGGAGTATCAATCGATGCCAATGAATTTACTGAGCCACATGGTGGGTTGGTGACATTGGCTCATTAAACATAATGTTGACATTTCCATGGTTGTAAAAGCAGAACATGGTTTAGCTAAGTGGAAAAGGGCAACCATTGTAAACCAGCTAATAACAGTTGCCATGGTCATCAGCTGTACACTAGTTCAGGTTAGAATAGTTGCCGTGATCATCAGCTATAGTCTAGCTCAGCAAAGAATAGTTGCCAAGGTCACCAAATAGAGTCTACTTCAGTTGAGAATAGTATCTATGTTCACCAATTGTAGACTAGTTCAGCTGAGAGTAGTTGCCATGGTCACCAATTGTAGTCTAGTTCAGCTGAGAGTAATTGCCACGTTCACCAATTGTATATAGTTCAGCTGAGAATAGATGCCATGGTCACCAATTGTAGTCTAATTCAGCTGAGAATAGATGTCATGGTCACCAATTGTAGTCTAGTTCAGCTGAGAATAGATGCCATGGTCACCAATTGTATTCTAGTTCAGCTGAGAATAGATGCCATGGTCACCAATTGTAGTCTAGTTCAGCTGAGAATAGATGCCATGGTCACCAATTGTAGTCTAATTCAGCTGAGAATAGATGCCATGGTCACCAATTGTAGTCTAGTTCAGCTGAGAATAGATGCCATGGTCACCAATTGTAGTCTAATTCAGCTGAGAATAGATGCTATTGCCACCAACTGTAGACTAGTTCAGCTTAGAGTAGTCGCCATGGTCACCAATTGTAGTCTAATTCAGCTGAGAATAGATGCTATTGCCACCAACTGTAGACTAGTTCAGCTTAGAGTAGTCGCCATGGTCACCAACTGTAGTTCATATCTCAGAAGGTGAATTTCACCACCAATAATCCGGACTTACAGTGGTAATGGTTGTCTTAGTAACCTGTGTGTTATCAAAGTTTGCATTGTTATGGTTGACATTGCCGTCCACTGCTCTCTTACTTTTAATATTTTATGTATCCTCTGAATTTTCTATTACATTATTCAACTCATGTGATTTCACCGGAGTGATCCATTATAATATATTTCAATGTAGCAAATGGAACCATAATAATTATCATAATAAATACTAGGGACAATAATATAAGAATTTTTCAAAAACGCCCATAGCTACCGAAACTGCTTATACGGTTTTTTATAAGCTTGAAAAATGAGTATTAGAATGTGCAGTGATAACAAGTTGAAGACACAAAGACACATTTTGACCAGTCCCCACCATCATTTTCTTTCTACTTCCGCCGATGGACTTGTTTGTGAATGAACGTGGAAGCTATTATTATTATTATTTTCATGCATTTGCTGATCAATTACGCATACATTTTATTTCATATCATTTTGAGAATCCCTGATACTGAAGGCGATTTTATTGAACAAGATAACCCCACCCCACCCAAAAAAAGAAAACCCACTATGAAGTGTGTACCACGATTAAGCTTAATCTGTTTCCAATAACATCGTCAGGTGATTTATATCAAATAAAAATGTCAAAAATGTGTTTGAGGGCCATGTGTAAAATGGTGCCAGACCCATCTTTGCGCATGCCCACCAATGTTTGAATTTATTGGCGTTTTTGTGTGTGGAATTTCCAGATGTGTCCAACAGGTAGTTTTGAGAATGAGATCGTTGTTGTGAAATTTCACACCAGCTTGAGATATGGTCTATCAATGAAACTGTAGACCTATACCCACGTTTTAACACTATCACAATGAGATAAATGAGTTATCACGTGTTCCGTCAATGAAACTGTAGACCTATACCCACGTTTGAACGTTATCACAGTGAGACAAAGGAGTTATCACGTGTTCCGTCAATGAAACGCTATCATTCCACAATGCCTTATCCTGTACCCATTGCGCATCGTGTAACTACGACAGACTGGAGAAAGAATCACATATGTGGAAGATTCCTGTATGTGGAAGATTCCTGTATGCAGAAGATTCCTGTATGTAGAAGATTCCTGTATGTGGAAGATTCCTGTATGTAGAAGATTCCTGTATGTGGAAGATTCCTGTATGTAGAAGATTCCTGTATGTGGAAGATTCCTGTATGTAGAAGATTCCTGTATGTGGAAGATTCCTGCATGTGGAAGATTCCTGCATGTGGAAGATTCCTGCATGTGGAAGATTCCTGCATGTGGAAGATTCCTGCATGTGGAAGATTCCTGCATGTGGAAGATTCCTGCATGTGGAAGATTCGTGTTTGTGAAAGATTCCTGTATGTGGAAAATTCGTATTTGGAAGATTCGTGTATGTGGAATATTCATGTATGTGAAATATTACTTTCATTGATGGAAGATTACTATCATTGATGGAAGATTGCTATCATTGATGGAAGATTGCTATCATTGATGGAAGATTACTATCATTGATGGAAGATTACTATCATTGATGGAAGATTGCTATCATTGATGGAAGATTACTATCATTGATGGAAGATTGCTATCATTGATGGAAGATTACTATCATTGATGGAAGTGCAAAGGGGTTAATATTTCTTTATAAAAAAACAAAACATTGGAGATGGCGCGGTGTCAACTTGTCGGGGCGCCCCGCCCCAGCCATAATTTCAGACACAGCTCACTAAAAACTACAAATGAATGGCGGAGTCTGAAGCGATGGAAACATTATACAAACCTTTCGTCATTCACAAATATCGTAATGGTATGTCCCCCACTTTTATTACTCGGGCGCTTGAAATATGAGGAGTGTTTGTATGTAGTTGGTGTTTGTATGTAGTTGGTGTTTGTATGTAGTTGGTGTTTGTATGTAGTTGGTGTTTGTATGTAGTTGGTGTTTGTATGTAGTTGGTGTTTGTATGTAGTTGGTGTTTGTATATAGTTGGTGTTTGTATGTAGTCAGTGGCGTAGTGAGGGGGCCAAGGGGGGCATCATGCCCCGGGGGCTACTCACAAAGTGGTGCCAAATGGTATATTTTACTATTATATTGTATGGTTTTCGAATAGGGGGGGGCGCTAAAAAGGTATTGGGGGGCGCTGAAAAGGTATTGTGCCCCGGGCGCGAGTTAAGCTCGCTACGCCACTGTATGTAGTTGGTGTTTGTATGTAGTTGGTGTTTGTATGTAGTGGGTGTTTGTATTTATTTTAATTTAATTTTTTGTGCGGGGGGGGGGGGGGGGGTCGTGAGTTTATTTAAAATGTGCAACACCTATCATACTTAATGATTCTTTTTAAGAAATTAAACTCTATTTTGTTATCAGACTCCTGGAGTCCAGCTTTTTTTTGACAGTGTTACGAACTGGAAATTATCAGTTAAATATTGCAGCTTCGCTGTCTTTGGTTAATTTAATTATTTAACAAACCATTGATTCATGTGGCAAATGTCTCTTTATTAAATAACCAACTGCATTGCTAACACCCCATTATTAACTACTCCATCACTGCTATCGAAACAATAACACAGTTTTCAACGTCATTCCCCATACCCAAATACGTCACAAAATACCAAGCCTATAGCATCAGCTACACAAATACTCTCAGCACCAAACACACAATCATAAAACACGAAAAAATCCTCAACAATAGGAATCGAATTAATTAAGATTTCAATTGAAAGATAAACATTAACTTATGGATAATCAATCATAGGGCAAATAAAAGTTGAAAGTCTGTGGGTAAAGCTTCAAATCTGCCATTTGTATCAGGCTAATCGCAGCCCTTTAGGAAAAAAAAAAGAATTCTTTTTACTTGGCCCGAGTTCAAGGTCGACTTCTATCCCCAACGCAGTAGCCATTAAAACAATACAGAAATGAGGAGCTTACCATGCGGTAAGACAAGTCAGTCTAATTATAGATCGACTGCCAAAAGAACTAAATATAGTTTGACCTTTGGCGTATGCATGTCTCATTTTCTAGAAGCAATCGTTAACATTCTTAATGTGGACTCGTAATGCAGGCGTCTTTTGAATGATGATTAACCGGGTGTCATTTAAGTGGATAGCGTCCGTTAATCTGTGGGATGTACCCGTTGTCATTTATGTGGAGTGTATGCATTAAGATGTGGGATGGATCGGTTGTCATTTAAGTGGAGTGCGTCCTTTATTCTGTAAGATAAACCGGTTGTCACTTAAGTGGAGTGCATGTGTCAATCTGTGGAATAAATGATTGTCATTTAAGTTGAGTATATGCATTAAGATGTGGGATGGACCGGTTGCCATTTAAGTGGAGTGAGTGCGTTAATCTGGTGTATGAACCGGTTGTCATTTAAGTGGAGTGAGTGCGTTAATCTGGTGTATGAACCGGTTGTCATTTAAGTGGAGTGCTTGCGTTAATCTGTGGGATGAACCGGTAATCATTTAAGTGGAGTGCGTGCGTTAATCTGGTGTATGAACCGGTTGTCATTTTAGTGGAGTGATTGCTTTAATCTGGTGTATTAGCCGGTTGTAAAGAAAGTGGAATGCGTGCTTTCAGCTATTGGGTGAACAGGGTGGAAAGATTTTCAAACAAAACATTTGAAGTTAGTTGACAGAGATTAGGAACTAAAATAAATATATTACAATACATATTAAATAAAGTAAACTAGGACGCTAGCTTTTACGTTGTCGTATAAACTAGGACGCTTACTTAACGATGTCATATGGACTAGGACGCCTACTTAACGATGTCATTATGGACTAGGACTTAACAATGTTGTAAATAAATTTAGGATGCTATCTCAATGATGTCGTATAAACTAGGACACTAGCTTAAAGTTGTAGTATAAACTTGGACACCAGCTTAAAGTTGAGTATAAACTAGGACACCAGCTTAAAGTTGTAGTATAAACTAGGACGCCAGCTTAACTATGTTGATATAAATTTTGGACACTTGCTTAACGTTCTCGTATTGTTACGGTAGGAGCCTGCCTTGACTACACGTAAACATAGCCTATATGGTCGAATTATGTGGAACTTACAAGACGGCCCTAGTTACAGATACAACGCGTAACCCCTTTCTGGAAAAGTCTCTATGAAAGACTATAAATAAGCCTATCGACAGAGAGCTGTTTGGAGACTTCGAGACAGACAGAGTTTGCGATTACGATACGAGGTCGAGAGCGAGACTAATAGCCTGCCATACTGTACTGATCGTGGATTTGTAGATGCTATTTATTAAACGTCTGTGCACTTTCCTAACATTGTACCGGTACCAGTTCATTGCCGTTATACTGTAAGTGGATAGCCTTAGTTTTATTCTATTGAATTTTGTATTGTAAAGCTAACTTAATAAATTATTATTTGTAATCAGCCCTCGTGTGGGAATCGTTATTAAATTACTGTATTTAATTAAAGGTATCGTCCTTTGATGTGTACCGTTTGCAACGAGTCATATAGTATAATAAGGGATTAAATTCTCCACACATTATAACGGTACCCAACAGTATAAACTAGGACATTAGCTTAACGTGGCTCCTCCAGGATATCACTACGTCTACCAGATGTATACAACAGTCAAATCCCGCTCAAGCAACTTCCCATACAGCTTCTACATTCTAACTCCATACTTACACTTAAGTCTATA
Source organism: Omphiscola glabra (assembly GCA_964017045.1). Taxonomy (NCBI): domain Eukaryota; kingdom Metazoa; phylum Mollusca; class Gastropoda; family Lymnaeidae; genus Omphiscola; species Omphiscola glabra. The sequence goes on from OZ024798.1 coordinate 36,195,826, forward strand.
GCTTTGGAATTTCGCGGCATGAACTCGTACAAGATCATATGTCTAAATCTAAACACATGAAGAAAGTTTCATCCGAGGATTGCTGGTCGGTGATAAGTGAAAGATCCAAATTTCGCGCGCCCCCCTCACAAGCTTCCCACCATAACATACCCCTCTTCCTAGTGGCCAACATCCCCAAAGATCGTAGTTAAGGCCTGACGACATCTTTCCGCAACAACGCCTCTCCCCTAGGCACCTTAACGCCAGTCAATGATAAACTATACATGACAAAAACAAAATATACGTTGTCACTGTGAAGGCAAATACAAAAATATATATGTCTCTACGAAGGCAAAGACGAACTATAATACTTCTCACTGTGAAGGCAAAGACAAAATATACGCGTCACTGTGAAGGAGGCTGAGACCGAGACCCATCTACACCCCTACACCTACCATGTGACGCTACTCTAAGGGAATCACTACTCTTGTAACCAGTGAAATATCCTCATCAACACCAGGCACAGAGACATTGCAAATCCCATCCACATTCATAGGAGCCATAATGATCAATAAATTGATCGTGGGCCCTTAATATATAGAAGAAGATGAAGAAGCCTACCCACTCTACCACGATCTGTCGACGCCTAAGCAGTTGACCATGACGGTGACGGTCAACTAGTTATTTCTAGTAGCTATAATATTTTAAAAAAAAAAAATGACAGGTGACCTTACACCGTGGGCGTTTATCCCACGGGAATTCAGAACTCCGAAGCTGGTTCGATGTCTGTGGTGCATATATGAGTCTAATTCAAACTTGTGTAGTGGATCTCAAACCCCAGCTGATAAAAAATTATATTATAAAAATTATATAACTATTGCTATGTATTCCTGGCCCATATGAATTTTGTTAGATGGAGTCATTTAAAACTCCGACAAAGGATATTTATTCCACCTCCACCCCGTCAACTAAGATTGGAAGCGGCTGCTGCTTCCTATCCACCAAAAGCACACACCCCCCCCCGTCCACCGTGTAGACTGTAGACGCCCCTGACTCACATGATGGATGTTTGGAAGTACTTCAGTTGTAGACCACCACACAACTGACATGGTGTTCAGAGGAACAAATGATCCAAACGTCGACTGCTACATCCCCTCGCGCACCTTGGTGTTTTCACGGTCGTGTCACATACGTTGCCACATAATTCAGTTCACGACTGGACTATCAAGTGCGAGTTTCCAATTACAAGTTATCCACAGAAATAATGCCAAACTATTCCAGGCCAAAGTTGCATGGTTTGTTTTGACTGCCGATAAACCCGATCAATATTCTCTAAATTATCTCTGACCGTCATCTGAGACAAATCCACTGGAAGCCAACGGGTTTAAGTCTCGGTCTGAAGGTTGGGAGCAGGATGGGACGAGAGAGAGAGAGAGAGAGAGAGAGACGGAGAGAGAGAGACGGAGAGAGAGAGACGGAGAGAGAGAGACGGAGAGAGAGAGACGGAGAGAGAGAGGGGGGTGGGGTGATTTTGTATTCAGATTCGTCAGTTTAAAATCACACAATGATATCTGTTCATTATTTATTGCCGTATTGAAGTGTCATTAAAAATAAATATTTTTAAACATGCCCATACAATTAAGGTAGCAATCTATGTCTGATGTAACCAATTAGTTTTCTAGTGCTTGCTACCTTGACACAGCAAAGCCAACAGGTCATACTCTGTGTGTGCCTGAGTCGCTCTGTGTGTGTCTGAGTCTCAGTGTGTCTGTCTAACTCTGTGTCTCCGTGAGTGTCCGAGTCTCTGTGTCTCCGTGTGTCTGTTTGACTCTGTGTCTCCGTGTGTCTGCCTGACTCTGTGTCTGCATGTCTCTTCTCGCGGTCTCTGCTCCCTGTAAAACTGCTTTGTAAGCGAGACGGCTTTCGAAGGCTCGCGGCAGGGAAGGGTGGGGTGCATGCCTTCTAATTTGGTCGATGACGAAGGCTTTGGCAAGACTAACATTGCACAGACGCAACCAGGTTTGCCGGATATGTTTGGAGAAAGAAGAAGAAAAAAGCCAACGTTAAATATTTATAAATAAAATATGGCTCACCGCTTTAAAAGAAAAATCCGCCCCCCCCCACACCCACAAAAAAATAAATAAAAAATCAGCGCATTCGAACACACAGCGATGGTTACGTCACACTGATCAGTTGCCAGGATGTTCAAACGAAAGGAAGCTAGCAGTGGTTAAGAGAATGCTGGGAGGAAGTGTAATAATAATTCATTTTGTCACAAATCGATACTCGTAGTTTCTGTACAGCGTGCTGATAAAACAAACAAACAAACAAAAAAGAAGTGGTTACGACATTTGGAATAGCTGAGGATATTAATATTTACCTCTTCAGTTGCATGTCTGGATTTAGCCTAGTAAACTTCATAAGGGTTTACTTCACGTTATTTCTGTATAGGTCAGGGCCGCCGCGCAGGCTGCAAACATCTTTATAGGTTCCGAGACTTTTATGGCAGCTGATTAAATAATTTAATTATTTTTTTTGTAATACAACTTGATGGGTTTGAGACTTTCATTTGCTGTTTCCTTAAATAAACATTCAATAACTTCCCATTTCATTAATTAATATATATATATATATATATATATATATTGAGGTTGACGCTGCGCAATTCTTCCTCACAGTCACCCGCGCAAGTCATCAGTCATCCATTTCCCATTATCCCAAATCCTGTGGCGACGGGCAAGCTCTCCCAAATGCACGAGGAAGGGACTAGAATAGGAGCCCAGAACATTCCCTGCTCCTTCACAACCTGGCAGGCTAAACAGGGTCGACGGGGACCCAATTTTTGCGTTCGAAAATCAAAGATAAACTCTATTTCACTTAAAATTGCCACGTGGAACATCCGCACACTGCTTGACAGGGACTCGACAAACAGACCTCAAAGACGCACGGCGCTCATTGCTCATGAACTAGCCAGATACAACATAGACATCGCCGCCCTAAGTGAAACCAGACTCTCTGGCAAAGGTGAACTCACGGAAAGGCTAGCTGGCTATTCTTTCTTTTGGAGTGGACGCGACACAATGCAAGACGTGAAGCCGGAGTTGGCTTTGCTATCAAAACCTCTCTTGCGAGCAAGCTCTCCAGCTCTCCAGAGGGAATCAATGACCGACTCATGATGTTGAAACTCCCCCTCTGCCATGGAAGGAAGGCTGCCACTTTAGTCAGTGCCTATGCACCCACCATGACAAACACAGAAGAGTCCATAGAGAAGTTTCATGAGGACTTGAACACTGTCATCTCCTCCACACCAACTGCTGACGAACTCATAATTCTTGGAGATTCCAATGCACGTGTCAGCAGTGACTACACCTCCTGGGGAGGAGTGTTGGGGAAGTATGGTGTTGGAAAGTGCAACAGCAACGGACTACTGCTACTACAGACCTGTGTTGAACACGGCCTTCTAATAACAAACACCACATTTAACCTGCCTACGCGCAACAGGACCTCCTGGATGCACCCCCGTTCTAAAAACTGGCACCTAATAGATTATGTCATCGTCAGAAATAGGGGCCGGCAGGATGTGAGAGTGACTAAGGCCATGTGCGGCGCAGAATGCTGGACGGATCACCGCCTCATCGTCTCAAAGTTGAAAATTCACATCCAACCTAAGAGACGACCTCAGGCCACCAAAGCTCCGAAACGCCTCAACATCAGTAAACTGAAGATCCCTGGTGTAAGACAAACCTTTGTTGACACCCTGGATGAACGCCTTGATTCCATAACACTGAACAAAAGGACGCGCAAGCAGCGTGGGCCACACTTCGTGAGACGGTGTATAACACAGCCGCTGAGCGCCTCGTACCCTCTATCAGAAAACACAGGGATTGGTTTGATGAAAACAACACAGCAATCCAAATGCTACTTGAGCAAAAACGTCGGGCGTACAAAGCCCTCCATGATGACCCAATGTCAGCAGCAAAGACAGCTGCACTGAGGAACATCCGCAGCAAGGTCCAATTACAACTGCGCCAGATGCAAGACTCCTGGTTGAATGCGAAAGCTGATGAGATTCAAGGCTTTGCAGACAAAAAAGACATGAAAAACTTCTACAGTGGCCTGAGAGAAATCTATGGAGTTACCACCTCAGGCTCTTCCCCTCTCCTTAGTGCAGACGGTTCTACCCTCATCACAGACAAGGAAAAAATATTGGAAAGATGGGCGGAACACTTAAATAGTGTGCTGAATACGCCATCCATCATTAATGATGAGGCCATTGAAAGACTGCCCCAGGTCCCAAAGAACAAGTCACTGGACGCTGTCCCAACTTCGGTCGAGATACAGACAGCAATCCGTCAAATATCCAATGGTAAAGTACCTGGCTCCGACATGATTCCTGCCGAAATCTACAAAGAGGGTGGACCAGCGTTGACGGATAAGCTATTGCGTCTATTCCAGATCATCTGGCAGGCGGAAACTGTACCACAGGACCTCAAAGATGCCTCCATTATCCACCTGTACAAACGCAAAGGAAACCGCCAGGCCTGCGACAATCACCGCGGAATTTCACTGCTGTCCATCGCGGGCAAGATCTTGGCCCGAGCCCTTCTGCACCGCCTAAATGCACATCTGGAGCGAGGTCTCCTACCCGAAAGTCAATGTGGTTTCCGAAAAGAACAAGGAACTATCGATATGGTGTTTGCTGCCAGGCAGCTCCAAGAGAAATGTCAGGAGCAAAACATGGACCTATATTCCACATTTATTGACCTGAATAAGGCTTTTGACAGGGTCAATAGAGGTGGCCTGTGGAAAATCATGAAGAAGTACGGATGCTCAGAAAAATTCACCAAAATCATACGTCAGCTGCATGATGGCATGATGGCATGATGGCCAGAGTGCAGGACAACGGCCAGTCATCTCAAGCATTCCTTGCCACAAATGGTATGAAGCAGGGCTGTGTCCTGGCTCCCACGCACTTCAGTATTATTTATTCTGCAATGCTGTCTGATGCGTTCAGGGACTCCACCACGGGCTTGCCAATCCGTTTCCGCACCGATGGATCGGTCTTCAACCTAAAGATTAGCTTCAAGCTAAAATAAAGGTCAAACATACCACCACAAACGAGCTTCTACTTGCGGACGATTGTGCCCTCAATGCTGACTCTGAAGCTGCCATGCAGCAAAGCGTTGATATCTTTTCTGAGGCCTGCAACAACTTTGGACTAACAATCAATGCGAAGAAGATTGAGGTATTGTATCAGCCAGCCCCCAGTAGGCCCTACGCTGAACCCAACATCATCATCAGCGGACAGCGTCTTAACGCGGTGGATAAATTTACTTACTTGGACAGCACCCTCTCCAGATCTGTCATATTTGATGATGAAATGAATGCCAGACTTGCAAAAGCTAGTGCCATATTTGGCAGGCTCCGCAGCACTGTTTGGGACAGGAGAGTATCAGACGGGAAACGAAGATCAAGGTCTATAGCGCAGCAGTCCTCTCGACATTGCTCTACGGATGTGAAACGTGGACAGTCTACCAGCGTCACTCCAAAAAACTGAACAATTTTCACACAACCAGTCTCAGGAAACTCCTCGGCATCAGGTGGCAAGACAAAGTTCCTGACACATAGGTTCTCACTAGAGCGAACCTACCTAGTATCTTCACCACCCTGATGCAGTCTCAACTCCGTTGGATGGGACACGTTGCCCGTATGGAAGATCACCGGCTCCCTAAACAAATATTCTATGGTGAGCTCACGACAGGCAAGCGCTCCCAAGGAGGTCCAAAAAAACGTTACAAAGACTCACTGAAAGTGGCACTAAAGGCCTTCAGCATCGACACTACTAAATGGGAGCAGACAGCTCAGGACAGAGTCAGGTGGAGATCAGTGGTCAAGATAGGGGCTAAATCTTATGAAGCCAGTAGGATGGCCACCATTGAGACACGCATGCAAGCCCGAAAGAACATTATTAAATTCACGACTGCACCAAATATCCACTGCCCGCGGTGCCACAGACTATTCCGAGCACGTATAGGATTAGCAAGCCACCTACGAACCCACCGTAACCCACCCCCTTAACCGGATGACTGGGTGGTCCTAGTCGATTTGACGGACGAACAACAACATATATATATATATACAAAATTTTAAACAGAATATCGTTTTTAAATGTATAAAACTGTTTGGTCTCCCCTAATATCTTTATTATCACATGCAAAACAGTCATGCAACTCATTACTTGTTTCGTTATCGCGGATAAGAATCGAGCAGAGGTTTTGATTCGCTCAAGGTTTGTTTAAAAGTAGGAATACAAGAAAATAAAGCCAACCTTTTCAGCACAAGAGGGAAACGAAGACTGGGGCTAATGTCAGGACAAACAGAACATAACACTATCTTGTTCCGGAGAGAATTTAACAGACACAGTATCTCTCCTGCCTAGGTTTTGGAATTCCAAGGGTTGATGCTCACCTTTAGAGCGACCTCCCCCCCACACCGTGCCCCACGCACAGTTAAACGTATAACAAAACTGGAGCGATCAATACGAAGTTATCTGTCGGGGAAGAAGAATGATAACAGGTGTTTTTGTGGAGATCTCCACGGTCACCGGGTAGAGTGCACGAGAAGTAGAAACATGGGAAACCACACGGATCGGGCTTGGGTGTGGTGAAATGAAGAGCAACAATTCAGTCAAATTATACTCGATAATTGGTAAATAGGTGAAAAGAAGGTATTATAAAAAAAAAAAATTTTTAATACTTCAGGTTTTTACCGGGCCACGAAAGCTAAATGACCGGTTCGCCGAAAAGAAAAAAAAGTAAAAGCTGGCTTACCCCATCCCATCCCAAAATCCTAGAGTTGGGACTGATGGTTATTGTAAGAAAAGAGGTAGCGTTGTTTTTTAAAAATACCTTTTCTTATTTCCCCCATCACTCACCAACCCACCCTCTTTTTCCTCGACCCAGAAAACCATGTGCTGAAGATCTTTGTCATCAATTCAGATGCAACCTTACAGATCAGCCGGGGTAACACTGAATCGACTGAACGAGAGGGTCTTGTGTGACAGCAACAAAATTATGCAATAAACTGACAGACAAATGCCACTGATTACAGAGAGAAAGTCTACAGTAAAAAAGAGAGACAGTTCATCTAGCTTGTCAAGAGGCTCTGGCAAACTACTATTTGCACCCCTTTACTGATGATATGATACTCTTAAGCTAATATCTCTAACATGAACACAGTGCATCCCAACTGTGGTTCTTGTTTAAAAACACCGGTACTGAGAAAGTATGTAAAGAGCCGCATTGTCTGTTCAAGCACATGGTGGCCGTGTGCTGCGACACCCGGTGTGTGTGTGTGCCGTTCCTTAGCAGACAAAAAACCACTTTCCCTGGTTATGTGTATTTATTTTGTCGAACGGTTCTCGTCAGCTTGCAGCTGTGCGGACAGAGTGTAGACCCCCAACAACAGCGGATCTCAAAATAGATGGAGCGTGTAGGCGAGAACTATTAAAAGACCCCTGAGTAGGTCAGGGTACCTTATCGACCCGACTGCGATGCCGGAGTAGTGGATTTTGTGGGGGAAGGAGGGGGTGGTTGCTCACCCATCAGATATATAGCCAAGATATGTGTGGGTTAGTTCCAGGTGTCACCCCATAATCTGAGCCTAGCTGACGAGATCATGAGACATTCAGATGCGCAGAATCCTTATACAATTTATAACTGACCTCCAGAAAATGATTATAAAATAAATAGTATGTGAAGTTTTTTTAAACTAACTTAAAATTAAGGATTAAATCGGATTCTTCACAAGATCGGTGTCACATCGTAGAAATCGATTGCTTCAAGTTAATGGTTATTTTCCACTTATGTTCGTGAGCTGTTTACAATTCACATTTGTCAGCAGATTTACCAATCACCTTAAAGTATGTGATCTGGTTAAGCAATGACGCTAATACGTTACAAGACAAGTTGATAATACCTATATACCTATATATACCAAATGAAAAGAAACGATTAACCGCTATTCGGTATGTTTGATCATAACTTAAACCTTAAACACATTTCACACCCGCGGTCATGTTCTAGCCTACAACAGTGGCAAAAATACAGATTTGAAACTCGATTTCCTTCATTGTGGCTTTGTTGCATCTATTTCTTACTGTTGACACGATGATACAATGCACAGTTCATCGACAACCCAGGTTCAGAATCACTGCAGTAATGCAACCAAGACGCCGTGAAGGCCGTAATAAGTTGCAGGTTGCGAACCCAGGCTGTTTTTTTTAACATGAGGGATAAAGTTCTTTGTTGTTTGTGTTGATTCCAGGTACAGGGCAGACTGTGGTGTACTTTACTGTTAGAGAAGATGTGTGTCACGTAGCCTACACGCATCTGGCGTCTGATGACGATATAGAAACACTGGAAAGTCTACTGGTCATGCACATGCATTGGGCATTGTAAAAATCATAAACATACAATGGGAAGTCTGAAGGCCATGCAGATACATTGGCCATTCTGATGGACATAGACAATACATTAGACAATCTTGTGGGCATATATTTAAAATTTGGAATTCTGATGGCCATACACATACAATGGGCAGTCTGATGGTCATACACTTACTTTGGGCAGGCTGATGGTCATACACATACATTGGGCAGGCTGATGGTCATGCACATAAATTGGGCAGTCTGATGGTCATGCACATACATTGGGCAGACTGATGGTCATACACATACATTGGGCAGTCTGATGGTCATACACATACATTAGGCTGGCTGATGGTCATACACATACAAAATTCTACTACACTAAAAAAAATTGCAGCCCGGGGTGACTGCTACCCCCACCCCTCCTTAACGCCCGTGAACATAAGAAGCCAACTTAATTCATCCGTGTGTATGTGCCACAACATTGCATAGACCGGACACCATATCAGTTTCAAGTTAAGGACAATTCTATGATGTCCATTGAAATGTAATTTAGAAAATATAAAAATTACTCCGGGGAGACAACTCACCAGTTTCCATCAGTCTCTAAACTTACTTCCTTATATCGATTTCAAAATCCTGACTGATGACTTTACTGTGTGGTCTTCTTCCAAAAATGTACCATTATTGAGTCCACCATCGGAACCAGTGATCTACAATGGACATTAAAAAAAAAATTAATCAGCTTTCGTCTCAATGCCACTAATTTGTTAAAAACTGTTAAGACATGTGGATGTCAAGGCCATTGCCATCGATCATCCCTTAAGTCTGATTTAGACAGGGTTTAAAAACTTTTTTACAAAATAAAAACAATTAAAATATGCATTCGCTGAGTATTCGTCAGTCACAGCGTCTCTGTATCAAAAGTATTGTATGATCTTTGTAACAGGTATTGTATGATCTTGTAACAGGTATTGTATGATCTTTGTAACATGTATTGTGTGATCTTGTAACATGTATTGTATGATCTTTGTAACATGTACTGCATTATCTTGTAACATGTATTGTATGATCTTTGTAATATGTGGTGTATGATCTTTGTAACGGATATTGTATGATCTTTGTAACGGGTATTGTATGATCTTTGTAACAGGTAGTATATGATCTTTGTAACAGGTATTGCATGATCTTGTAACAGGTATTGTATGATCTTTGTAACATGTATTGCACGATCCTTGTAGCAGGTATTGCACGATCCTTGTAGCAAACGTATGGTATTATCTTTATATCGAAATTATTGTGTGATCTTTGTAGCAAAAGTATTGTATGATCTTTCTTTGTAAGAAGTACTGTATGATATTGTATCAAACATATGGTATGATATTTGTAACAAAATGACTGTATGATCGTTGTAATCAACAAACACATGGTGTGATATTTGTAGTGAAAGTATTGTAAGATCTTTGTAGCCAAATTGTTGTTTGATCTTTGTTACAAGTATTGTATGATTATTGTGGCGAATATATTGTATGATCTTTATAGCAACAGTATTTTAGGATCACCCACACGCCCATTATAATTCCACACTTTGTTCCTTAATGTCAAAGTTACATTGTAACTCTTTTATGGATTTGATGAGAGCAACTTGTTTGAATTTTGTCCCACTCCCCCAACCTGAACCCATACGCCCAATCCGCTCCACGCGCTCACGTCTGCTATTAACAAGCCAGGAGCTGGTCGTAAATCAACCGGTTGACCCCCACGACCCACATATCTAAAGCTGAATATGAATGCAGACCCCCATCATTGACCGGGGGGCAGGTGGAGGCATTTTTAATGCCTTTCACTGGTGTCTGGATCTTGAAACATGGACAGCGGATCCATTGGTTCAATGTAGGGCAACAGTCGAAACGTGGCTGAGAGTCAGGAGTTTTGTGGAGGCAATGACCCAGAGTCCAGTCCAAGCATCCCGCCCGCCCCGACGCGTTGCTTTTAATTTTATGGGAAAACTTATCGAATTAATCGAATCTTTTTTAAAACATGTTTTTTTGAAACTCGTTGTGACTCAAAACATGCCTTTATTATTAAGGCTGTGTTGAATTTTGTAATGTTTTAATTCTAGATAATATTTGGAGGGGTTGGGTGGGTAGAGGGCAGGGGCGTAGAACGGGGGTGTGGATGCGCCCCGGGTGGCATATTTTTATATAAGGAGGGGCGACAGTTTTGGCCAAATGCATAGTCTGTTTTTTCGTGGAAGGGCGGCAACTACTCTAGGTACGCTACAGGGTCACTACGCCACTGGTTGGGTACGGGCGCCAAGATAGAAATTATGAAGTCGCATATATTAATATTATGTTATTTATCGTTTATCTTAGATTCATGTTAGCTGTTGTTGTTTTTTTATTTAAGGGAAGTGCGATGGATGTGTGAATCATCATCATGTCCCTTAGTCCTTGGACCGTTGGGGCGCCACAGGTGACATGAAAACTATCCTCCTCCATTCCTCTCGGTCTTCTGCACTGCGTACAGCATCGCCTAGTTTTAATCCCTAGTTTTTTAGATGTGTGAATGGATAAAGATAATCTGTAGATGACAGTGGATAGTAGCTAGGCCTAGTTCCCTTGACATGACACTGAGGAGTAAATGGGCCCGTTGCTCCCATTGAGGACAGAGAAAATAATTGGGTCTAGGCAATCCTGAGACAGTGGTCATGGGTAAAATGGACATATATGTACCTGAACAGACTGGACTATGTCATTAAGTCAATATGCCAATGAAATGATAATCGTATTGATCATTGGTTCTCAACCTTTCTAATGCTGCGACCCCCTAAAACATTTCCTCATGTCGTGGCGACACCCAACAACAAAATAATTTTCGTTGATACTTTATAAATGTGGAGTATTTGTGTTTTCAGATGGTCTTAGTTGACCCCTGTGAAAGGGTCGTGTGACCCCCAAAGGGGTCGCGACCCACAGGTTGAGAACAACCGCTATAGATAAACCCACTGCGAAGCATGCGCGCTTGCATTTTTTAAAGAAAAAAAATCATTAAATGTTGTTGCTATTGTTAGCACGATTGTATGAAGCACACAGTGTTAAATTATGAAAGAGATAATCCCCAATAGGAATCATCCCATCCACCTGTTTATCTCCTTCCGACGAAGACTCTGATCCTCCCCCACCTACCCTACATTTTCTCATGGCATACAAACCTACGAGATTGTCGCGTGGCCGTCTCCGGGGGGACAACTGAAGCCCTGCGGGGTCCAAGCTTGAAAATATTAGCCGCATTAAAACCTGTCTCCTCTCATTTAACCATTTTGTGTGTGTGTGTGTGGCTATGACTGGTCAGATTTTGGACGAAATCCGGGGCCCACGGCCAGTGGCGTAGTGAGGGGGTGCAAGGGGGGCATCATGCCACGGGCGCTACTCACAAAGGGGCGCCAAATGGTATATTTTACTATAATATTGTATGGTTTTCGAATAGGGTGGGGGCGCTAAAAAGGTATTGGGGGCCCTAAAAAGGTATTATGCACCGGGCGCGAGTTAAGCTCGCTACGCCACTGCCCACGGCAACAGGAGTTGATAAGAACGAAAATGAAACTTGTTAAAGGATTAAACTCGAGGCCTATTGTGGAATGAGCTGGGCGGCGAGAGGACGACACTAGAATGGAAATGGGATCCCCGCAACGCTCCGAGTAACATGTCAGCTTGAAAGATTAATTCAGATTAGACGAAATCGTTATCTCCAAACACACAACAAAAACCTGGATTTTAATTGACCTTTTCCGCCCATTGAGCGCGCAGAATAGAACCAGGTTTGCTGGCGGTTTGGCGCCATCGACGTGAGATTGATTGGACGTGAAATTAGATGTGAAGGTCAAGGTGTTTTTTTTTTGTTTTTTGTTTTTTTTTTTGAATAACGATGCTCATCGGGGAAAGAGGAGTGGGGTGGGGGTTGTCCTCGTTGTTGATAATCTCCATTTGGGGGTGTTAATTCATCGTAGGGGGTCTTCTTTCGGATCATTGTCGTTGGGGCATTGAGTCTCATAAACATAAAAGGAACTAAAACAATTGAAACTAATACTGAAGACCCAGGTGCATATTAAAAACTAAACATATATTTTTAAAAAAAAATGGTTCTGTATTTAAGCTGCCCACCTTAGCTTATGTGAAAAGCTAGCTAGAAGACAATCTATTTGCTCCCAAATTTCAATATATGATGCTAATGAAATATATCATTGATTTGTAAATTCAGACAATCCGCGCCACGGCGACCATCTTGGATGCTAGGACCCGTGAAAGGTCACTCTAAACCTATCCCTAAACGTAACCTGTACCCTGAACCTACTATGATATAAATAAGGACGTCAATGACGTCATGGCGTGATAGTGTGCTTTAGACCATGTCTGTATTTTTTTCTATGGGCTGCAACTAAATGTCTGTCGATGACGTGTCATGGCACCGCACTCTACAGACTACTCTTGTTGCTATTTGTTTGGTTTGTGTCAATGAATATTCTACATCTGCAGAACTGTTTGGTTTGTGTCAAGGAACGTTCTAATTCGGCAGACCTGTTTGTTTGTGTCAAGGAATGTTCTAATTCGGCAGACCTTTTTGGTTGTGTCAGGAATGTTCTACATCGAAAGACCTGTTCGGTTTGTGTCAAGAAATGTTCTTCATCGGCATACCTTCACCCCCAACCCTCTAGTTCTGTTGAGCTGGACAGTCTAACAGTGCAATAAGTCACATTTTTATGTAGAGCACAGACACATATGTCTGATCCCTTAACTTGTACGTCTGCAGTACAGGGGCGTGTCTTTACTGTCAAACCATCCACTTCAGCGATTAATGAGATGTCAATAGTTTATATTTGGGTTTTATGTCAGGTAATAATCATCATAATCATACAGATACAGTTAAACCGGGAAATAAAGAATCTTGAAATAACGCTGTTGTGTGCTTACTTACCCATGAATATGGCACATTTTATGGTTCGCTCCCAAATGTTCGCGTTATTTCTAGGTGTCACTGCATAAGTTTTTTTTTATCTAAATGATGTGGGTTCATCTGGAACTAGCAGCCACAAAGAGAAAAAAAAGGGGGGGGGGATACTGCTGCGCCCCTGGCTGCTTGACTTTTGTGTCCATCACATCGGCTGACGACCTCAATTAACCGAGATGCACAAGTTAATGAAATGCCTCGTTAACAGTGCGCCCATTCAAGACGTGGTCGAATGAGACATGGGGATATAACTCAGTGCATCGGAGGAGTGAACCTATTTGACCTCGAGTCGCAAAAAAGACTTGTTCTCCATGGTTGACAATTTTAAAAGACGGCTTGAACAATTTAGTGACTAGTTATCTATTGAGTCTGTTCGTTAAGTAAAAAAAAAATATGTTAAATCCAAATAGCGTAGCCATGTGTGATGATATTGGCTAAGAGTTTAGATTTATTTTCAACCATACAGCCAAGCAGTATTTCCGACCATTTACTAGTTGTATTTCCGACCATGTAGCCAAGTTGGAATTCCTTGGAGCCAAGCTGTATTCCCGACAATGTAGCCAATTTTATTTCCGACCATGTTAAGCTGTATTTCCGACCATGTAGCCAAGTCTTATTTTTGCGACCATGTAGCCAAGTTGTATTTCCAAACATGTCTATAACCATGCTGTATTAATGACCATGTATGGCCATGTTACATTTCCCAACCGTGTGGCCATGCAATATTTCCGACCGCTACCCTGTAATTCCATTTACGTGTTTGTTTGTTTGTGTTCTGTCTTCCACGTCATCTGATGATAATGTCCGCATTAACTGAGTGCACCATCCAGACATTGCTTACTGCTTGCGGAGACTATCGTGTTAGCTGTGGTAAAACATGAATTTGCTGGTGTTGGTGTTGTCATTAAAGTCTCTATTGAAACTGGTTCGTTATTTTCTGTTATCGTTATTTTTTTTTAACCACTTTGTTTTTATTTCGTTAGAATGTTCGAAAAATTATTATTATTTTTAAAAATGTGTTTAGGAAATACAAATTATATAACATTTCTACATTTGATTCATTTTAAATATTATTTTATCGCCAAAAGATCTAAATACTTGCAGCCGTGACTGTTCATTGAGTAGATTGTTGATTCACAATTTGTTTTCAGCTTTTCAAAGCGGATGCTTCACCCTGTTCAACATCCACTTTAGCAGCTCAAACTTTCATCGCTAGCTTTCAGAAAGTCATATAGTTCTTATTTTCTTTATTTGTTTCATGAACAATGTATAGATAGAGCATATTAAGATGTCTATTTTTTTTTTGGTACGAACTTCAAGTCATTTCAAAGTAGATAACGTCAAACACATGCATGACGTCAGATTCGCATACAGCAACATAAATATACGGAACAAGACATGGGTAAAGGACGATTTGTTATTCAATGTATCCTACCATTTATATTATTTACAATTGCTCATCCTGTTCCCTTTCTTCTTTCAGCTTGCGGTGTAAAGAAACATACCCAAAGAAGACAACCAAAGAAGACACCCAACGCAGACACCCAACGAAGACACCCAACTCTGATCTTGGGATAACCAGAACAGAGCATTCGTTACCCAACTGGGATATTTTCTCTCCATGCTTGTCATCATTTCGTCCCTCCGATGTGACACTCAGAGCAAGTCTCAATTAGGCCCCCAGCTACGCCACGGACGTGACCGGCTCACACGGAGCAGGACGTTGAGTTTCAAGGCACAAACTGGGATATGAGCTTGGGATGAAAGCATGTTTTATGAAAATCCTCCACAGCGTGATCCAAGAACGCGATCCACACTCATTCGAGAATGGGGCGGTTTTATTTCGGATTGTTCGCACATCGAGTGATTGTCACCATTGTCTGCATTCTGGAAGGTGAGTGGCAAGTATTTGTCCTTACAGATTTCGCATGTCAGTAGGCTGTTCATCAAGTCATGGTATCTATATTGTTGGGTTACTTGAAAAGTTGTTACAGTTATAGTAACGACCTCACGACCTTTAAACTAATGTTGCCTATATATGTTTCTACTGTCTGTATAAAGAAGTTCTGATTTACCCTACTGCATGACCTACTACAATAAAACTAAATATCGATGGTTTGCTTGAGTGTTTGTGAATGAGGGGGGGCGGTTTATTTGGTCAGTTGTGGGTACATTAAATGCCTCTACCCCCCCCCCCCCCCAAAACCACACACATCATCATCGTCCTATAGTTTCTTGTATATTATTCACTTTTAGTTATAAATCTTAAACCACAAAAACCTACACATCATTATTTCAATCTATCTGCTTCATAGAATCCCATTAAATTCGTTTCAAACAATTTTATGATCACATTTTTAAACACACCCATTAGGGCTTAGAATATTTACATGCGCGCGTTGGAGACATAAGATTCCCTGGTTTACATCCAAACTATTCACATCATCAAATACATTTAAATCTGGCCTTGACGCTGGCTCCCCACAATTGCATGCCGACATCCTGCTCCGGCCTTTGCAACATTGAAATTCATTCTCATTTGCGATGCGTCCTGTTCCCAACAGTTCAAGATAAGGAGATCTCATTGATTATCGATGGGACGTTTCCGGTACGCTGCGTCTCGTTTCTATTCTGTTCTGAATAAATTTGAAGTAAAAAAGAAAAAAAGAAAAGAAGAGTACGAGTTTCGAATGAATCAACTGCTATATAATGTGGACAGTGCATGTGTCATACTGCAATGGGAGCTCGTTGAGAAATTGTTGTAGGGACGGAACTAGCGTAATCCTTATTCTTATACACTATAGGCTTTCAGGGGAGACCAGTCAATATAAGAGAGTTTGATATGTTTTTACTTAGATACTAAAATGATTGAATTAAATGTCTTTCACTTGAATGGGCATACAAGAGAAACCATGGACATTCCAAATGAACCATGGACATACAAGACAAACCATGGTCATACAAGAGAAACCATATTAGATATACCAGAGAAACAATAGACATACCGGAGAAACCATGGAAATATAAAGAGAAAGCATGGACATACAAGAGAAATCGTGCACATACCAGAGAAACTATGGAAATACCAGACAAACAATAGACATAACATAGAAATCATAGACATATTATACCGGAGAAACCATGGACATACCAGAAAAACCATGGACATACCAAAGAAACCATGGACATACAAGAGAACCATGGAAATACCAGAGAAACCATGGACATACACGAGAAACCATGGGTATAAATGGGAAAGAAATACACTGTCACTATAGATGCTGGCTTCTTATCATTATAATGTTTTTAGTCTTGTTCACAGCGAGGACATCTCTTCAAATAATAGCAGAACCAATCGACGCCGGTAGACATATCATCCAATGATCGCGTGCATGTTTATCTGTATGGTGACATAATGGTGGTTCGTCACGATACAATTCATTATAAAGGATTTGGCCTTATTGAAACGAATAGCCAGATATTCTCCCTTCAAACAAACACCTAGAGTCAAAGTCATGTATCATAGCACTCAAACACCCAAAGTCATGTATCATAGCACTCAAACACCCAAAGTCATGTATCATAGCACTCAAATACCCAAAGTCATGTATCATAGCACTCAAACACCCAAAGTCATGTATCATAACACTCAAACACCAAAGTCATGTATCATAGCACTCAAACACCCAAAGTCATGTATCATATCACTCAAACACCCAAAGTCATGTATCATAGCACTCAAACACCCAAAGTCATGTAGCATAGCACTCAAACACCTAAAGTCATGTATCATAACACTCAAACACCAAAGTCATGTATCATAGCACTCAAACACCCAAAATCATGTATCGTAGCAGTCCAACATCCAAGGTCATGTATCATAGCACTCAAACACCCAAAGTTATGTATGATAGCATTCAAACACCCAAAGTTATGTATGATAGCATTCAAACACCAAAAGTTATGTCCCATAGCACTTAAACAGCTAAAGTTATGTAACATTGCCCTCAAACACACTAAGCTATGTACCCTAACACTCAAACACCCTAAGCTGTGTACCCTAACACTCAAACACACTAAGCTATGTACCCTAACACTCAAACACACTAAGCTATGTA
Organism: Omphiscola glabra; assembly: GCA_964017045.1. Classification (NCBI taxonomy): domain Eukaryota; kingdom Metazoa; phylum Mollusca; class Gastropoda; family Lymnaeidae; genus Omphiscola; species Omphiscola glabra. Next base: position 36,213,358 of record OZ024798.1, read on the forward strand.
CCCTAACACTCAAACACACTAAGCTGTGTACCCTAACACTAAAGGCGATCCATACAAAATATACTGAATATGAGGCAAGGTCCGAATCTGCAGTAACTCGTAACCTTCTGCCACCCAGCATTCTGTCCCCTGCTCACTGATCACTTTAATGTTACACACAGTCAATGTGACGCCAGGTCGATTTTGGGGGGGAAAAGGGGGGGGGGGCGGCACATGTCATTGTGTCCTACTGGCCTTGAACACATAAGGAGTCTGCAGAGGCCATGATTCACTCCACGATCACTCCCCCTCCCCCCAACCCTCACCTTTTCTTCTCCCCCTTTCCTTGTCTGTCTGGGTTGACTACCCTCATCCATTGATGTAATAGTCTTTGCACATTTCTCATTCAGTCATTCTTTTACCGATACTATCAGAGGCGGATCCACAATCACAATAAAACAGTGATGTCTTATAATGTTAAATTGTATTTACTTTTTAAGGGCGTGGTTATTGTGGGGGGGGGGGGGGAGGTTTTGGGTGGACATAAGGAGAATATTTACTAATTTATTAAATAGTTTTTAAATATGTTTACATATTCAGTTAATCTTTATAAACTCCAAAGCTATGCGGCAATCATTGAAAGGGGGCCAAGTCAGGCCCACCCCACCAGTTTTCTTTTGTTTGATGTTCACCACTGCTATTGCTATCGTTATTTGTGCTAGT